>CM040741.1:65107546-65325046 GCA_022829145.1 Albula goreensis
AGCAACCCGGCATTATGTGTGTTTGTGTGTGTGAGAGAGAGAGTGTGTGTGTGTGGGGGTGGGGGAGGAACTTAGATTTAGGTAATACTTGGGTAATACTTTAGGTAATACTTCACGTGACAGAACAGGTTATTTAAAACAGGCATTCAGGTTGTCTTACATAAAGCACTCATAGTACATTAATGAGTGCTATGGAACCATCTTAAACATCTTTCATTTCAAAAGCATTTAGTTCACATTCATGTCACAAAATACCCTTTTATGGCTTCTGTTTTTTTCCAATTGTTCTTATCTCCAGTGACATTCTATTCCACATTAATATCACAAAGGGAAGCTGTTAAGGTATGAATGCCTAATGTAACCCCTTTGAGGAGAAAAAAGTGAATATGCAGAGATTTTTAATATCTCACCCTCTGTACTTACCCTTTCAGTAGGCTTACTTGCTGTAAAGAGCCTGACAAACTATTATTGCAGCTGTGGCATAATGAAGCACAGCTTTTGGATGTTCTATGGCAAAAAAAACAATAGTCAATCACTGGAGACAGTCGTCCAATTGGAATTGACAATTCAGAATCAGAAACAACCCCAGTGAACCATATCCGCCTGCTTAAATTTGATGATCCAATCAGACAGCCTGTACCCAATGACTAATACATGCCTTCCAGAAAATGTATTGCTGTGAAGATTGTCAAAGGTTCTGTGGCCTACATTTAGAGTTCACTCTAACTGGGTTATTGACCAGACAGGCGAAACCATTCTCGGAATGTTTTTGCGTGACGCTCGTGATTTCTGAAATGTAGCACCTGTGTGTGAGGGAAAGCTCATTCAGACTTCGGATGCTTGGAGATCCAGCCGGGAGACTCTTCAAATATTTGCAGTGATGATGTCACAATAACAGGCACTGACGGCAGAGTGCATTTGATTGTAATGAGCGCATTCTCAGGATACTTGAGCTCTGAGGGACTTTTTTACTTCCTGATTGAATGTGGCTGTTGTTGTTTTCTGTTCTTTCTTCAAGAAGTTTCTAGTTTTTGGAAAGTACGTAAAGGCTTTAAAGAAAAGAACGAAAGGTCTTCACTCAGAGTAACGAGGAGCAGAACAGAATCACATGGTGTCTGTCTCAGAAACAAAAAGCACAATGCCCATTTAATTTCCCTTTCATATACGTTAGGTTAAATGCAATTGCTCTTGACAAGATATAACGCTGAAGCCTGGGGAAGTTTTGAGACATGTTGCTAGATTCAATCAAACATACTATTTTTAAAGATTTATGAAATTCAATCAAAACTTCTTTCTCTTTGTGAGTATAAGAAATAAAAGAACACATCCCACAGGACATGTTTTTTTGTTTCCTATGAAATGCATCATACTCAAAGGTATAGGTGGGTACATGACGCATCTGTGTCTACCGTTGACAACGCCACTGTCTGTACATACTTCCTGTGCTGACATCACATCCTCCCCAGGGTGTTTACTGACTGCCAGTGGCTTTTATAACTCCTGATCTGTGAACGCTGTTTAAGATCCATGTCCTGCTTTTGCTTGCGAGCTCAGACATTCTGAGGTATTGGCTACTCCATAATTAATGAGAATGCTGGAGGCCATGGTGTAGTGTGACTGCATACCAAGTCTGTTAGGCTAAAGTACGCTGTGTGGACCATTGGTAACATTTTCATCAAAGTATCACTAACAAAGCGCATATTATGAATAAAGACACAAAAAAATTTATAAAAAATATGGAGTACTGAGCGATAAATGCCATCATGCTTCACTCTCCCAAAATTGTGTTACTTAGATTCTGCTGGAGTCACTCACTGAAATTCACTGGCCTTCCTCATACGTCAGCCATTTCATGCAAACTACCTTTGGAGAAGCAGTCCAATAACAGAATCTCCTCCGGCCCATGCTCAGTGAATGAGACAAATTTCCCCTGGCTGCGGCTGAAAGACTGATTGGAGTCCTGGAGCATACATAATAAAGATGTTTCAAGACCCAGCTTGGAACAGGACGCCCTTATCGATGCAGGCAATCGATTCCCGGGGCCTGGTCACGTCCAAGCTCGGGCCAGTACCGGTGGGTGAACACATCTGACCCAGATACAGACGGAGCTCTGAGCCGAATAAATTCGTCACATCTGTCTGCCCGTGTCCAGTAAGGGGGAGGGGTGGGGAGTGGGGGTGGGGGTGCTTGCATTTGTGTAAGCTCATAAGTTACTCACTCCTCTGATAAAGCACTCTTCTGAGCTGCTAGCGTGCGGAGTGCTGTGCAGAAATGAGCGCGCTCGAGATCGGCGCAGTGCTGATGCCCAGATCGGTGCTCTGTCGATAATCTGCGGCAGATTTATCTACCTCTCATGGTGATTCCTGCGAGCGATCAAAGGCTCTTCTCTTGAAGTGTTTGTGCTCACTGTTACTGTAAACCGGCACATTTTTTTCCTCTCAGATGACTAGTCATAATTGTAGGCCATGTTATTCCTGCAACCTCCTCTGTACATTAGCACAGGCATTTCAATTCAATTGCGAAATGATTATTTGCTAAATATTGCAATTGGGGAATGTGATTTAAAAAAAAAAAAATCAATTTCACTGTCTCTGCTCCAGTTATAAGCACTATACTTTAGCATTGTATTGTTAATCGCCTAGTCCATACATAAATCAGGTGGTGTTTAACCCACATATCCGCAGTCACTTGTGGGATCAAAGTGTTGTCAAAGTGCTGCACACATTTGCAACTGAGTTGAAACCCATAGGCAAGGTGCTTAGTCAAATGTAGATGTAGGTTCAGAGAGAGAGTTGACATATGAATGTACTATTCCCTGCTCAGTGAAGGGTGAAGTTAGATTAATCCACTGACCACAAGTGGAATTTCAGACAAAAAAAGAGGACCAAACATGTAAAAAAATATTTATGAACAAAATGTTCTCAGAATGTACCGCTTGCCTGACGAGGAATGAACAAACAATTCTTTTTCTTTCTGCAAGAACAAAGTATTGTTGCCATTATTGAATACATTTTTTTCTTAAAAATTGTCCCATGATTGAGGGGTGATACCCTTGCACCACACATTTTTTTTCTAATTTGTTCCAGAGCTTGCGCTGCAATGTTGTCGGTCTTTTGTAACTGCTTCTCTCTGCCTGTTGTGCTGCTTTCATGTGACATTTTCCAGTCATCCATGGCCGTGCTTTCCGCGTCGAGATTGCTGTTGTTTTGTAGACTAACCTGAAATCTCTGGCTGGGTTCTGGCGTCTACCCCAGTTGACAGTGAGAAAAAAGGTAAACAAACGCAGATGTTTCAATTATGGCCCTGGGCTGGGAGTATTGACTGGAAAACGACGACACGGTTGCTAACGTGAACCCATCCAGTCGGGCCGCTCACAGAAATAGATCTTAACTGGAACTCATTGGAGTTGGCTGCTGCTTTCACTTTAATGTCTTTTGCCCGGCTGCCAAGTCCGTGCTGCAGAAAACATCTGCATCCAAAAACTGCACCTTCTGCCTGACAGTCAGCAGTGATCCTGGTGTAACCACTTCTGCTGTGTGTTTAACGGGAGCGGGAGGCATCATTAATCCTATTATAGTGGATGGAACTAGGCTGAGCTTTCAGTCGCTGGTTTGTGTGAACCAGTCAAAACCAGTTGCTTTCAACAACAAAGTGAATGATTGGTGCATGTCAGTGAGTGTGTGACAGCTCCAGCTGACAGCGATTCACACTCCCATCTCTGCTGGTGAGCAGTTCATCTCAACAGTTGAGAAATGGAAGTGCACCTACAGTAGTCCTCTGAGGAGCTGAGGACACTAATGGTTTAATGTAATCAGCTGTCTGTGTCCTCTTACTATTGAAACAAAGTTATATCTACAAAATATATTTATATAAAATATATTGATGAATGAATTTAAAATATGTGTCTCGTTCTGCAATTTATAGAGTATATTTTGGGCCAGTTTTGAAATGCCTAGATACACTTAATTATCCAACGATATTCTGAAAATATATTGAGAAAAATTCTTTTCTAGGCAGATCATGAAGTGTGAATCTACATTGTAAACCCATCTAGTCTTGCACTGAGAAGGAAATATAACTTTCTGCAGCTATTCTAAAGATATTGAGTGTCTGGGTCTCTTTCCATTCGCGCCTGCCTTTGAGCAGCCTCCAGCTGACCCGGTCATGTCCTGACTCCCTGCTGTCAGGGCAGCTCGTTTCTATCTCCGGCCCTTATTTCACCGATATACACAACAGTGAATTTCTTTTAATTAAAACAGACCCCGGAGAACTTGAGAGGAGAGAGAACATTTTGCTGCCTTTGATAAGAGCCTTCCTTCATGCTGAGGATCTAAGGGGTCCTGTTCCCTTTAATTAGGGAGCTTTGGTAGATAGAGGGCTGTATGGATCAACCATAATCATGTAATCAGTTTTCTTTAGTAGCTTGAGGTCAGAAGTTTAGCTTTCGGGCCCCTGTTTCTTGCTTCGTAAGGACCCTGCCTTCACTGATTACTCCAACTGTATGGTGTTTCATCCTGTTAAGACACTGTTCCAGTGTGTGGATGGGCCCCATGGTCTGATATCACCCTGTTAAGGCACTGTTCCAGTGTGTGGATGGGCCCCATGGTCTGATATCACCCTGTTAAGGCACCGTTCTAGTGTGTGGATGGGCCCCATGGTCTGATATCACCCTGTTAAGGCACTGTTCCAGTGTGTGGATGGGCCCCATGGTCTGATATCACCCTGTTAAGGCACTGTTCCAGTGTGTGGATGGGCCCCATGTTCTGGTGTCACCCTGTTAAGACACTGTTCCAGTGTGTGGATGGGCCCCATGGTCTGATATCACCCTGTTAAGGCACTGTTCCAGTGTGTGGATGGGCCCCATGTTCTGGTGTCACCCTGTTAAGACACTGTTCCAGTGTGTGGATAGGCCCCATGGTCTGATATCACCCTGTTAAGGCACTGTTCCAGTGTGTGGATGGGCCCCATGGTCTGATATCCTGCTAAGGGTCTTTTCCATATCTGTGGCTGTATTTTTGTACCACTCACTAGGGTGGTTACTAAAAAGAACCCTCCTTCCATCTTCCATGGTCTAACCTTCTTGAACCTATTTCAGAAGATGTATATTAATTTCAATCTTCAGTTTGAAATGGTTTCAAAGTGCCAAGCAGATGTCTGATTGTTTTCCCAGACTGAAACCATGAGTGCCCTTTGGGGCCATGAGAATTCCAGTAAATTCTACGTGGCTCAGATGCTGGCAAAGGGCCTGATTCATCTCTGTCAGACTCGTGGGATGACGCTCTTGTCACGTTTTCTGCGAGATGTCTGGCACAGGTGGGATATTTCGCATCCGGGTGCCTGGACATAAATATTGGTTGTGCCGCGGGGCCGCTGTCTGGCAGAGGGGTTTTGATTGGTCTTTGAAAAGGGTCTGCAGACCACGATGGTGATCGGTGCGTTTCAGTAGCCCCACCCCACTGCTCCGCTCTCTCACCGCATGACACAGAGCAATCAGACGGCCCGTCTCACCTCCACCATTAATCTCTGTTCTCTGAGGGGTGCCAGAAAGAGCTCCAGCCCTCTCTGCCCCTGACCCAAACCTCCCTCCTCTCTGCACAGCCCTGCCCTTGGCCTTAAAAGAGGCCCTTCTGTGGCTCCACCAAACAGCCCTCTTTATTAAACTGCAATTTTCTCTTCCTGGAAGCTTGTAAGATGTGAAGATTGAAACGCTTCTGATATCACGTACAGGTATAACAAGGGCCAGGAATAAAACAGTCTATTATGGGATGAGCATATAGAGTAATTATAGGTGCAGGTCAGAACACTTCATCCTGGAGGAGTTCTCACAGCCACAGATTCTGCTGTCATTGTGAGAACTCCTCCTTGATATTATAGCTATTATATGCTGGAAAAACATATTTATTTTCAATGAGTCAGTTTTTATATTTTGGATCCATGTTATTTTTAATAACATAGGATGGGTCACCAGTATCAAGTTGCATGAGTAAGACTACTGGCCTGGATTCAGCCAGCCCTTGTCAAAGGCATAAGTGCCTGATCCTGAAATTCTTTTTTATATAGATTTTTTTTTATTGATATCTTAGAAAATTTTGCACTAAGATCCAAGTCTTCAAATGCAAAAGTGAATTTTCTGACTTCTCTCTATAATGACCTTACCCTTTGGTGGTAAGGTACTGCTTGCGTGTCCTTGCTCAGCATTATAAGATGTTCAGGTCACACAGGGTACGCTGTCAATCTCCTCAGCTTTAAGGGACGGGGTCTACATGCACCACCAGGTCAGGACAGGAGGCAGAGGGCAGGAGGAACGCTGCTCGTTGGGTCTCTGATGGACATAATGTGGCTTCCCCGTCAGAAGCTCAGACGTCCAAAAGCCCGGATAAGCACCATAATCTGCTGCATTCCCTCCAACCTCCAGGCGGTTATTTACTAAAAAAAAAAAAAGAGCCTAACTGCTGGGATGGGGGATGACCTGTGATCACTGGAGGCCTCATGTGGTGAGTCAGCCCTGGAGTGGAGGAGCCCGGTCCCTGCCCGGCACATGCAGGGGTCCCATTGGACGAACCTGTCGCCCTTGTCAGCCTGCCCTGAGCTCGCTCCCCCAGACACCACCTGTTACCTGGGGCATCTGAATGCGGAGGCCACCTGGCACAAGCACCTCCGCACCCTGGGCTTCATCGAACCTGTTCTTCACAGTTACGGCACCTATGACGGCCCTATATCAGTTTCTGGATTCCATGTTAGCTTCTACTCTGTATTATTTGAGGAAACTAATACTCAATCTCACATTTCAGCCAACTTTGTTGACAGGCCCATGAAGGACAGCCGAAATCTGTCCACATATATGCTTGTGGAATGTTTTACCATTGCTGAATATACATGTGAACATACCTCTGAGGGAACCGGTGGCCATGGTAGCCTTAAATCTGCTTTGTTTCCATATTTTCTTTTATTCCTTTGCATTCTGATTTTGTGTATTGTGTTTTTCATTATTGTAAATTGATCGTTTGTACTAAACATCTTGAAATGTGCAAAATAAATAAATAGATAAATAAAAACATAAATAAATAAATAAATTCATTCATTCATTCATTCATTCATTTTTTCATGGAAATGAGTGAGTGAATACCTGAGCCGATGGGGGTTTGGTGGTGAAACTCAACATTTCGAATGTGACTGCACACTCTACGGCTCAGCTGCGTTTCGTTTATCGAATAAAGTACATTTTGGCAGCAAACCGCCTTCATCAGGGTGTGCTGAAACTTGCAGCCAAAATGCAGCTTATTCAATAAATCAATTGTGCTGGACCTGGTGTCTGAATCAGCATTAGTCTATTATCTGGAGCGTTGCTTACCTGTGTGGGCAGGACTTATCCTGGTTATACTCCTAAAAATATCTGCTTACACTCCTAAGGCCTACAGAGCAGGGAGAATTTCTAAACACATTTTAAAGCCTTGAGAAGAAGAGGGGAAACCGCAAAGAGACAGTTTCAGCAAACTCTTGATTAGGGGTCCTGTGCCTCGCTCGATTGAATGAATACAAATACAAAATTAATGCAGTTCTGCGAAAAGAGAACAAGTCCTTCAAAAGTGATGTGTATACATACTTTAACTGACCTGAGATACATACTGTTTCTACCAATGAATGTGACTTTTTTCTTGGTTTTATGAGAACATTCGTCATCTTGTCTTAGTGAAAATATACAGTGAGTGTTCATAACATTTATATAATCACATCATACCCAAATGTGCAATAACTAGGAAGTAACACAACACGTGCCTATAGTAAAGTTTAACTCACAGTAAACTTGATAGAGCTTTTCTGTTGCTATAAAGACTGAGCTTGTTGTGACCTGTGATTACCACACTCTTCTTGTTGTGATTTAACTCTGTTCACACAGGAGAGGGGGAAGGGGGGGTGGAGTCATTTTGAGATTTGAACTGACCTTAGATGAGGTCAAAACAAGCGTCGCAGGGAAAACGTGAAGAACTGTGATTAGTATTCTTATAGTTTCTTCATTTTTAATGGGGACAGTAATAATGTAGAGAACTTTCTGCTTCTCGGATCATTCTTTGTACACGCATAATTCCGTATGCCTGCTTCCCAAACATCCTCACATTTTTGGGGTGGGGTGAGTCGATGTTCAGGAAAGGTGTTCTCAAACATGATCTGGGGCTGGCCCAGTCCAGGCCATATTTTTGCACTGACAAAAATCCCCTATAATCCTGTTTTATTCATGAAAGCACATTTTAGGATTTGCGCAACTCGAGGCCTGTCTGATCAAGCGTCTTTTGGCGGACAGGAGGGGAGGAAAACAACCTCTTTCATTGGCATTTCAGGGACGTGACAAAGCCAGCGGTGCCTGGTGGTACCCGATTCAATGGCCCAAACAGGCTGCTCTGCTCCGATCACAAGCCTGTACCACCCCACCCCCCAACCCCCCCCCCCCCCAAAAATAGCTAATCACTCTCTCGGTGCTGTCACGGAGGACCAAGGAGCTTTAATCTCTGCCCCTGAGAACCCGGCAAAGCCCTGTCGAGTCTCCACTATCTGTCTTATTCAGGCCTTGACCTCAGGGCTGAATAAATACGTATCCAGCATGAGTACGAAATCCGAAGGTATTGTTCGATCGGACGGTGTGTGGAGGTTGGCTGAGCTCACCCCGGTTCTTTGATGCAGTACTTGTCTGTTAACCATGTATACTGGTTAACTGATTTCTTTGTTACTCTTATGTTGCTTCGTTCTCTGGCATCTCCTTGACCATCTGAACCAGACATTGTGGGGACAGCACAGGAAGGGGGGCTAGCCATGGGTGATTGGGTTTGTCTGGAAGGGCACATTGTGGAGTTTTTTGGGGGGTGGTGGGTGAGGTAGAGGGAGGGGGTGAGGGGGGTGCAGAGAGCATGTGGTAGGGTCCCGGTGGCTGTCTCTGTCTCAGATTAAGCCGGTTCTCGGTGGGGAGAAATGCTTGATCTGGATTACCCAGCCGGGATACACAGTGTCTGCGTAACGTGCCCCATCCAAAGGTTACCCCCTCCCCTGAGGAGCCTGAACCCAGGGCCTCACCACCAACCCTCAGCAACTCTGCATGATGTAATCCTCTGCCTGCTTTTGTTTTCTCGTTGCCATGCCTACCTGCCATCTGGTTCTGATCCACACAGTGGCAGTGGAGTAGCTGCTCAACAGACCTGCCCTCGTTCTGTACTGGTTGTGCTGAAATTGTGGGACTCATTGATTTTGTTCACTGACCTCTGCATGTAGCTTCGGCCTGAGTCTGTTTGATGTTCCAGGGCCTCTGTCTATGAAACCATGTTTTTCTGGTTTAACTGTGCCTGTTTTCAATGGAACTTAGTACTTTTGATCCAGTATTTATTTCTGTTGCTATCGGTGACCCTAACCTTAGCGCTACACCCTGCACCTTGCACCAATCCCAAACCTCACCCCCCAAAGCCTGAATCCAGCAGACACCCATACCATTGTAAACTCTCAGTGACCCTGTGTCAGACTGACAGAGATTAGATTATTATGTTGGATAGCTTGCATTGCACTGCGCACCAGAGCTGCGCTGAGTCTATTTACCCAGTGCTGCGTGTGAATAGAGCTGTGCATTCATAAGCCATCACACACAAAAAGAGAAGCCTTTCCATCTGCCGTGCTCTTTGCTATTTTTAGCCATGCAGATAGACCGATGTGGGGCGTGTTTTTCTTTGTGTTGTTGGCCTGCGTCGCCTCTGGTGTTTGTTTCTAGCATTGGGATTGCATTGCACTTTTGTTTTGCGCGATGTCGTTGAATTGGGCTGGTTTGGGTGCCTGTGTTATCAGAGTCTTAACCTGTTGTCTTTATCTGCTGTTTGTGAGTTGCATGTGTACGCGTAAGTGTGTGTGTGTGTGTAGACTGCAGACCCCTGCAGAATGTGTGTGAAAATGCCATGGCCTTCTCTCTTATCCCTCCCCCACTCACACACATGGGGGTCTGTATTATCGCCATGGTGACAAAAAGAAGCGCACTGACCATGTCTCACCCTTAAATACCAGTCAGCCAAAAAACATGCCTTGCTTTTCGTCCCTTCGCTGGGCTAAAAACAGCCTATGTAGAGAGACTTGTTATGCATTATATTTCTGGGCAGGGAATGATTCATGAAATATCTGGGCTGTACCTGCCTTGAAAATATTGTCATTCATTTTTAGAAATGTCGAGGACATCCATGTTGGTATGGACGGGCCTGTATTTGAAATTTAAGACACATGCATTTGTCATGAACATTTTTATGCATGCATTTGAAATGTAATAAGGGTTTCTCAATGTTTTTCTATGGTTTATACCATTCTGCTACCTGCAAAGTAGTCAGTGCAGCAATTGGCATATTTAGCCATCTTCTTTACATTGTTGCTATAAGTCAGGAATATGAATGATTCCTTATGCATCCAGCCTCTGTATGTCTGAAAGTTAAATCTGGATCCAATATTTATCATTGGTGGATATCAACAAAACTACACATATGCTTCAGAAATTTTCCATATTTATTAGCATATCAAAAACATGTCAAGGCAAGAGACTCTTGGGTATTTACAATCGCACAAAACACTCCCGAAACATACATAAGAATTAGAATCTCTGGGTATGGCTTTGAGCAAAAAGACCAAAATAATAGTAATCTATCACAAAAATACCAGGAACATAATTTATATCAGAGAAAAATGACACAATCATGGCTGTAGCTGGAATGGAAGGTGAAGAGTGAATACTGAGTCTTCTCTTTCCTTTCTCAGCTCACAGTGGTGCGTGCTCAAGTCCTCCACATGGCTCAGTCTCGTGTGCTATATCCTTAATCCAGGAGCTAAAGCTGCACCCAGCCTAAACACACAGCAAAGGTCAGGCCCTCTCTCTGCTCTATCCCTCTCTGTCTCTCTCTTCCTCTCCCTCTCCAATCTTTCTGAAGTAGAGATTATGGAGTATTCTGTCCAAGGACTTTAATCGACTGATATCACAGCCAAAAGACAACAATGGCAGTAATTCAAATATTTTTTCAACATATATGCATATGCATACACACACACACACACACACACACAAACACAGATTGTTTTCGATACAGACACACATGCACATATACAAATTCATGCACACACACATATGCATATAAACGTACACACACACCTACATACGCAAACACACATACACACACACACACACACACACACATGCACACATACACACACACACACACATGCACACGCACATGCACACATATACACACACACATGCACACGCACACGCACACACACACACACACACACACACACACACACACACACACACACACACACACACACACACACACACAAACTCTAATGACGGTGTATCCTTTGAGGAATGAGAGACTCCTGTCTCAGTGCCTGAGGTCCGGTCTCATTGCCTCCATCTTTAATGAGAGAAAGAATTTCCTCCAGTGTGATGGATCGCTGCTGTAAGCTCTCTCTCCCTCTACCCCAGCCCTGGCCCTCTCACTACTCCTACCTCAAATTCTGACAAATTCTGCTGCCAGGCCTTCGCGGTAGGCCGGTTCTCTAAAGACGCAAGGATCAGATGCGTGTGCACCGGCGAAACCCAAGCCGTTTTCCTCTTCGCACGAAGACCAAAAAAACGTTCAGCACAGCTGGACGTGGGGCCTCCATGCACTCAGGGTCTGCATTGACACTTAAACGTGACCTTTTAAATGTCAGCAGGGCCAGGGTCAAAGAGCTAACCTTGGGCCTATAAAAAGGAGCCACTTTGCAAAAGGGCAGAGATGCACCATGGGAACAGTCCATACTGTTTACCCGGCATGTGCCAAATCCAGCACATGTGTAAAATGCCGGGTGAGAGTGCATTATACGGCATTGAGCCAAACCATTTCACCTTCTGTTGGGTAAATAGAATGCAGGTAAGATGTAAGCGGTGTGAGTCACTCAGGAGAAGAGCATCTCCTAAGTGCCAAAAATGTAAATGTAATGTTAGTGACTCATTATGGATGCTTACAGGCACACAGGGTCTTGAACCCGCAAACCTCCTGTGGTTAGAGAATTCACACAAACCACAAAGGAGCCATGGACTGCCCTACAAAAGACTCCAGTGGGGGTGTACTTCTGCAAACCGCTTTACATTGGAAAGACTGGCTGTATACTGCCTCCCAGTCCTTTAACTGAATATACGGAGGATAATGTCCTTTGGGGCAACGTCCAACCACATACATCCGTGGTCCCATAAGAGTTCAGAAATCCTGATCGGAGAAGGGGATAGCGGAAGCGGACGTAACCTATTCAACCCAAATATTACCTTGCCAGATTCATTAGCTGAAATGCAGTACTGCATGTGTACAGTATCTTGGCTATTCAGTGAATCCAGGTATACTACAGTATCCCATATAGCTTTGATAATATGGTGTTTGTACAACGTCCAAATCACATAACGTTCCTATTTCACAGAACGCATTGTGGACGTTAAGCGACCCGTACCTGTATTGTCAAATCTTGTGTAACTCTGTAATGGGGGGGGGGGTTGGGAAACGGCACCGTTCCGCAGACTAAGCGGACGCTGTGACTGGACGGGGGTCTGTGGTGTTACACAAGCATTCCATCTGCTGCTCGGACCCTCTCCCCTCTCCCCGCCTTCTGTCCCTCGCAACGGCAAATTAGCCCGCCGGTTGAGCGCACGGCCACGCCGTCCAGAGTTCAGCTACCATACGGGCAAATTCCGTCGCTTCTGCCAGCTGCTGTCACGGCATTCCATTACACAAGCGCCGGCTCTCTCGCTCTCCCCCCTCTCCCTGTTTCTCACTCTCTCTCTCATTCTCTCGCTCCGTCTCTCTCACTATCTCGCTGTCTCGGTGGAAGGCCAGTCTTTCCACATGACGGGGCATTGCCACACTGATCTGGTGACCCACATTACCTCAGCTGCTAACTGGCATTTTAAACACCGGGGCTCAGTGATAGGTTTTATTTGTCAGGTCAGCGGCACAACACTGACCTTTGACCTTGTGGCAGGTGGGTGTAAAAAAATGTCCTCTGCTGGGAACTACATGGATTTCCCACTCTTCTGGGAAGTGTGTGCATTTCCAATGAAATCTATGAATTTTACAGTTTTTACATTTACTGTAGCATATAAGTGAGTGTACTGTAACATGCATGTACAGTATACAGTGTGTATGTGTATGTACAAATGCATAAGTACAGGTACATAAATATATGAGCTGTTGCTTGTTAATCGACCTTGCTGATTCTCCAAGGACTTGGACTGTCACCCTATGAAGGCTCGCAGTTAATCCAAATAATTTATCCTCTTGAATGTGGCTCCGCGGCCAAGTCTCTGGCCCGTCCCCGATGCCGAGCGGTATCTCTCCTCTGCGGGTCCACCCAGCGCAGGAGAGCCGCGTCAGCCGCCCGGCGGCTCCGTGGATAATCTATGATCGATTAAGTGTGAGCGTGCTCAATAGCATTCCCAACTGTGTACAGGTCATGCACAACTGTGTATGGTCTGCACATAATAATGAAGCAGTGATCAAAACAGGGGAGGCCAACTTTAAAAACTTCTGAAAGGCATCACAGTAGATTCAGGTGTGGGGAGGGGGGGCAGTTCTGCTGGCAGAGCAGAAGGGTTGAGTGGGGAGAAGATTATTTAGTGATGGAAGAGGGTAGGGTGGGGGGAGGTGTGTACTCTTTTAGAAAAAAAAAGGGTTCCTTAAGGGTTCTTTGTTTATCGCCTTGGGGCAGTGGTTCTCAACGTCGGTTCTGGAGACCCACTGTGTGTGCTGGTTTTAATTCCAACTGCAACCCCAGTTTCTTAACAAGCTGTCAATAGTTCATAGTTTTTCAATTGTCCATGCTTTTTGTGATTAGAGAGGTGAACTGCCATTATAGCTATGCATGTCATTGTGGGTCATTGGGGTTGCAGTTGTGGTTGGAATAAAAACCAGCATACACAGTGGGTCCCCAGGACTGACGTTGTGTACCACTGCCCTTGAGGAACCCTTCTGAGATACCGATATCTGTAAAAGGAGGGTTCTAAAAGAATCAGAGACTGTAAGGGTTCCCCCATGGAGGCAAGCAAAGAACCCTTAAAGGTGCTCAATAGAGATACGTAGTTTAATGACATTTGCTGGAGAAAGAGCAGGTGTGTCTTAAGAGTGTGAAATTTGTGCATCGCGTGAGGCTTAAGCCCAGTGCGTGAGAGTTTGGATGTCCTGTGTACAGTTACGTAAAATAAAGAGGAAAAAAATCCCCACAAAGTTATGAACTGAAGAGTTCTCTTGCTGTGTTTATGGGATACATGCGTGTAGCATGAATGAGTGAATGAGTGTTTGATGTGGGCGCTGTATGGGGGTTGTTCTGATTGGGTGTTGATGGGGGTGTGACACGTGTGTTTGTGGGTAAGTGGGGATGTTCGGGCCGGGGGGCTGGGGTAGAGATATATTTAGGGCATCCATATGGGTGGGTAGGCAGGCATTAATAGGCCTTGAATTTGAAAGTTGAAGCACATGTATTTGAAATGTAATTAGGGTTTCTAAACTTTTTTGTATGGTTTACACCCATGTGCTACCTGCAAAATAAGATATGCATTGATGTACAATTTTATCAAGGTAGCTATCCCAGCTAGTTAGCTAGCAAGGCAGCAAATGAAGACAAAATAGATACAGTATTACTTTTCGGCAATAAAAAATACAACTAGGTGTGCCAAGTTACCTCATCTGTAAAACACCTGCATTATCTGTCTCCTGCACATACCAGATGCAAATCACTGAAAAAAACCAAGCAAATGTGGATGGAAAGTGCGGATGGAAACCTGTGAGAATTTAACACTTGTTGCAAATCGAGGTCGCAAAATTACACAACTCTCCAAAACTACGTACAGCTGCTTCAGCTACAATCTTGTTTCCAATATTACTGTATGAATTGGTAAGAGCCCTCGATTTTAGCTTTTTGAAAATGAGCTCTCTTTACCGTGGATAGATTTGTCAGTTTAAAGGCAAATATTCTTAATCCCACTCCTGGGTTTGTGTAACAGAGTCGATAAATAATTCAACAACTGTTTTGCAGATACTCTTGTTATGTTTTGCCTCCTTCAGACATTGCTTCAGGGATTACTGTGTTTTAGCATTCAGAGGAGAGACTGTTGAACAGTTATGTAACTGGGAATGTGGACTGCGGCGAATGGCAGAGATGGAGCTGGAAGCATTTGCTTTCTGTTAGCACTGAGAACAGCCTGTTTGATGCATGTAACAGTTATTCTGCCTGAGTGAGCAAATCTATCATTAGCACTGCTTATAATTTTACGGAATCATTATTGCGATGTTTATGTGAACACACAGATTAAGGCAATTCACAGATTTTTATGTAATACCAATAGTCATTTTGTCTGAAGTAGACTGAACGCAATCTCACTGCAATCGAGTTCAAAAGATTAAATGAAAGTGTTTTAGTCAGATATCTGAATGCTTAGCCATTCATCTATCCATCCAACCATTATCTATACCTGCTTCATCTAATCCACAGTCACAGGTTGAGGGTCTGGTACCTATCCCAGGGTGCACTGCACCAAAGGCAGGATGACACCCTGGACAGGTGGTCGGTCCATTGCAGGTGCTTGATCATAATTTATGGAAATTATTCTTTTTAAATAGAATTTATTCATATTATAATTTATTCTTTGTTTGTTTATTATAAATGTTTTCCAGAATTTGTTTCTTTTACAATTAGCTATTATAATTTGTTATTATTGGTTATAATGCCACCTTTATTTGCGCTGGGCTGAAAACTGAAAAATTACAAGTCAAGCTACAGATTAAATGTGGTGCTTCTACTCACTAAAAAGCTGCTTCTAGCTGCAGTTACTCTATCGTTTTCAGATGCTGATTTCTGGGTTCAAGATGCATCAATTAAAAGTCCCTCTGAAAGCAAACAATTTCCATGGTTTCACATCTGGTGCCACACACATCCCTCTCAATGGAAAATGTGCGATTTCTCTGGTCTCGGTGGAGTGGTTTTGAGCACATTGTTCATAACGGTAATGGGTATTAAAGTGAGAAAATTATCTTTATGGGATTTTTATGTCACTTTAGTTTCCCCCATCCCCAAATCATTATGCCACTCCATATCTAACAGACTAAAGCAGGGGAGGTCGGTTATGGGCTGGATTTCACCATTACCCGCCCAGCATTGTGTAAAACCTCCTCTGCTCTTTGGCTTGGAATTATATAATCTGCTTGTCACCGAAGGGTATTTAAAAATAAAGCAACAACAACAACAACATCAACAAAAACAAACCACAAGTACATAAGGTTTTTTCCCCAACAAAATGATTTGGCAGACCTATGGGGAAGAGGGGGAGGGGGGGTGGCGGGGTTATGATGATTTTTTTATATCCCAATCCTTTGATGTGCCCACACATCAAAATCCTAAAATATTTGGTTCCTTTCCACCAGGGTGCAAAATAACAAAGAAGGGAACATTTGATGGAAAAGGCAATTACTTTAGAGTGGAAACAGGAAATGTGAGGGTGTGCAGACAGGCCAAGCATACTGATCTAGGATTAGGCTTCCACTGTCCATATCCTAGCCTTATCCATTAAGAACTAAAAGACAAAACTGATCTTAGATCTGTGCTGATCTGTGCGAAGCCCAGGAGACTTTGTACTTTAGGCCTTACAATCCCAGATACATGTAAAAGGGAGGCACAATGATTGGGGAAAAAAAGGTCACATGACCTTTTTAACATCTCCATCAAATCACAGTGAGTGAGATTAAGTTATATTAAAGGCTTTGAAATGCTCAGTTAGGTCAAATACCTGCCCAGAAAACTAGCTCACTGTACATGATAGAGAGATCCTCTATGATGTGAACGCTGCCATCTTAACAGTCTGTGCACAGTTCCAAGCTAAATCTACGGCTAAGACATTGAGTAATGTGGAATTGTGTTCTCTTCAAGGGTCAGGGTTTCAGCCCTTTTCTGGGAACTTTGCATCTACCACAACAGTTTTACTGAACAAGCTGCTGCAAAGTTCAGCCCAGTCCGGCAGCGCTGAAATCCCCTCTTCATAGCAAAGCCTTGCGTCATTCTCTGCCATAATTCCTTTTGATCGTTCTTCAGCGCTGTTGTTCCGCTGCAAAACAGTCTGGTGGATGGCACAGACATGCCTTCTTGTGAAATAACAACCCTGACTTAGGAATTTGTGCATGTGCTGTTGGAGTCTGATAAGAGAAGAAAGCATAAAGGGGGAAAACACATCCAGGAGGGAGACAAAGGAAAATGAGAAAAAGAAGCAGAGATTTATATCACTCTAATTTACATTGAAATCAGCTATGCTTGGTGGGGATTTACTAACAGAGTTAAGCTGAACTCCACACAGATGCCTGGACATCACCTGCTATGGTTCCAGCCTAGGGCTGCTAGTGTTTTACTGAAGGCCTGAGTTAACATAGAGTGAGTGTGTGCATCATCAAGTATATCACCCACCATGTCGCCTCATTGTATTTCAAAAGCCTTCAAGGACACATAGCCATTGAAAAAGGTGAAAGCTGGAGCCAATGTGTTTCAGGTTATAATTTCAACTTTCTATTGCTGCTAATGCAGTCTTTTCAAATTTGACTAATGTCGGTTGGATAAGAATACTTGCTTTGTATGCCAAAATTTTAATGATTAACCTGAGCTATGCAGATGTGTTTACCTATATATGAAGTGGAGAAAATCTGGAGACCATTTTAATGATGTCAGTCACTACAGTACATACATGCTGTACAATCATTCTGGGACAAGCCTTTGTTCTGTCGTTAAAACATAACTTGCCACGCTTTTTTAATTTGCACATGGATTATGGTTGACCCAGCAGTGTCCCTCATTGCTGGAATCAAACGTAAACACACCCAGGATATATGAGACGATGTCACAGTATGTCAATCAGAGACAAAGCTATGGCGTTATTGGGGAATCTCCCACTGTTGCCATAGCCGATATCAGACTGGTGTCACATCCGCAATGTTAAAAATAGCTAAGTTTAGTAGCTGTATGGGTTGGAGGTGTCGCATGTACAGCCACTTCCTGAGTCTTTGCGGTTGGGGGGGGAGGGGTGACAATATGGCTGAATCAAACAGTTACAAATACCCAAGGTCCTTAATGTGATAGTTAAATTGTGCAATGGTACTGTTGGATACAAGTATTTACAAGAGAAATAAATTCCTTATCAGGGTATGTAACGGTTTGCATTTATGGTGCTGTGATTAAAAAAAAAGTTGTTCTCTAAAATTTTGTTGGATTTAAGTCTTACAGTCCCCGCGAGGGGTAAGTCTGGTTCCCTGTGTCCCTCATACGAAAAAGAGCAACGCTGCGGTAATCTGAGCAAACACAACACGGCCATCTCTCCCTGGGATGAGTCATACAAAGCAACACCCCCACCCCCACCACACACAACCCCCAAAACCCCCCTTACTGTTCACTGAACAAGCACAAGCAGTGAATCAGGGCTTTTTTCTTGGCTGCTTCAAAAACTGACAGCCCTCTCATCCTATTCTTCTCTCTCTCTCTCCCCGTCTTTCTCTCTCTCTCTGTCTCTCTCTGAATCCTCCCTCCGGTCCCTCGGACATCCTAGGGCCTTGCCTTAGGCTTCGCTCTGAAAAATCCTCTGCCAGATTCCTGCCGTCTGCCGGAGCTGTCCGGGAGCTGTCATCCCAAAGAGCCTCTCTCATCCACCAGCCAGACTCTGGGCATCTGCGTTCTGCTCCTCCGACTGGAGCTATTTTAAAGGCCTTATTGATTAAAATTTAATTCCTCCAACGGCCGAGGCAGCCTAAATATACGGAGCCAAAAATATACCTCCTCGCAACAGACATCTGCGCTGACTCTTGTGCTTGACTAAGTTTAAGGACCTCAATGCCATCCATGTTCATATTAATATTAAATCACTTACTTTTTCTTTTTGTGTGATAATACCCTGAGTCCCTGACTATTCTACAGCAAAGCATACATCTGTACGCGTTACCATACCAACTGAAAATATACTTTTTTTATTCCCTATATGATGAATAGTATAGATAATACATTTATATTTGAATTGACTGAAGTAAAGTGTTTTCATAAGTATGGCAATAATGTTATCATGCATTGAGGCCTTATTTTGTCGTTTTACGTGAGCTCACAAAGAGTCAGCGACTTCTCCCTTGCTGTTCTCGTACGGATATGAAGCATTCAGATTGACCTCATTTCTGGAGGTTCAGTTCCTCACGCTCCATAGATTCAGTGGAGAACAGCATTGTGAATTCAATTGAATTTCAAACAGGATACAATGTGCAAGGCTGTCCAGCTCACGGCTGTAAGCCTGAACCTTGTGCTACACGCTAAGAAAACAAGTCTTGTCTAACACAAAGAAAAAGGGATGGCCTTATTTCTCTGATTCATTGTAAATGCCGGAAAATTGAATCCCGGAGCCTGCGAGTTCCAAGCTGGCAAGGCTAAACATCGTTTATCGAGCCAAGCTTAACATTTTACGGTGGACTGAATTTTTTTATTTCTGTCACCATGGCTTTATATAATTCAAAACGGTGCATGGATGCCTTTTGTAAGTATGAAAAATCTGTACATATACATTCATACTGCACCATTTATTCATTAAGGTGATTCCTGTCACTCAGAGCAATCTGCCTGTCTGCTAAGCAGTTATTTTACTTTTGAGAAAAGAACTGTTGTCAGTTCTATTAGAAATGGTACCAATTATGATACATAAACCACTCTGCTCATGAGTTTCTTTTCTTTTTCAATAAAAGATAATTGTAAATTTTTCAAAATAATTGAACAATTGAAGGCCAAATGTTGAAAAGTGTACATTGGCATACACACACACACACATAAATAATTTGGATGTTGGCTGTCAGCGGGCCCGATAGCACAATTACATAGCTCTGTGTACGATGGTCCCTTGGCTTCAAGCTGTCCCCTGCCCCACTACGTAATTCTAGTAAAACAAACAAATCTTCCGGGGTCACAGAGTAGCTGTTCCGAGATCCACGGCTCCCCACGCTCGAGAGTTACAAATCTCTTTTTTTACGTAACGGCCTGTAAGAAGACCCGCTGTGAATGAGGTAATACCTGAGTAACCCTGCCTCCCCCCCCCCCCCCCCCCGCCCCCATGAGGGCTCTGGAATGATTCAGTCTAGGCCGGTTCCACCGCTGTGAGTTACGTGTTTAGCAAAGGCAGGGTCCCCTAACAGAACATACCAGAACTCCAGCATGGTGAATGTGCAGTATGTGAGGAACATCTGAAAAGAGCTACATTGGTCACATGTCAAAGAGGTGTGGGTGGTATGTGTGTATGTGTGTGTATGTGTGTGTGGGTGTGGGTGGGGTGTTGTGTGGGGGAATGTGGGAAACCGAGTCTAATAAGCTGCTAAACAAAGCATGACATCTGAGAAACTTCCAGAAAGGCCAGGCACGTACTTCCTGAAAAGAACACAGATGTGACCACCTCGCTTTCTATGTTACGCACATTTAATCCTCTGCTTTGTGCTCAGGGAATGGATGGTTTTTGGCTCTAGGCTATCGTCAGGGCAACAGATGTGTAGCAGTACGTGGAGTTCTGGAAACCTGTGAAGTGCTAATCGGTACATGCGTGCGTCAACAGCATGCTGTGAATTAATCAGTCAGTCAATCCGTTTACTGCAATCAACATTGTATGCGTGCTCCGATCCCTTTCCTTTCAAAAGTGTCTCATCTATGTTATTTATTAAACCGGGGACATCAGCTCGGAAGTCAGTTCTCTTTTTCTGTGGCAACCTGGCATTGTACTTGGGATGCTTAGGTGGGCAGATGTAAAGAGTCTGATTTTTTGGTAGTTTAATGAGGACCCCGGGGTTAATTCCTCTGTTCTTGTATAAAGTGCCATGAGATCTTTAAGACTTCTGAAGAGCACGATAAGTCAGGAGTCAAGACCTCATTTTCTCACATTTTCTTTCACATTTTCCCACCCTGAATTCAGCAGAACTGTTTTTCCACCACAATTCACCTGCTCCTGCCAACTCTGGAAGAGGATCCCATGTCACCTGACTCCTTCTATTCATGTGAGGACCGGCCCTCGCTTCTCTCCACACTCCAGACACACCACCAATCACGTGCTGCCTATGTTGTCGGAGGATGACAAAGTCAGCTACATAACTTGGTTTGTGCAAAGACAGGTTACATGATAGATGAGTGGTTTATTTTTGTGTCCCTCGTTAAATTCATGCAAACGAGACATACGGGGACTTTGATTGAATTGTTCCCCCAGTCTTGTGGCCTCACCTTAATCTCTATGTTCCAAGCCAGATAGCAGCAGGTTTGAAGGCAGTAGGCGATTTCCAAAAGCTGTCCAAAGAGCTTCCCACTATTTTGAGGTGGATGGCAATGGGCACTGGCAACAGTGTCTTAACAGGGTGCCAACAAAAGAGGGTACAGTACATCACATGGGATAGTGATGACAGAACACAGGAAGGACAGAGATGGAGTGTGGAGAGGGGGATCAGGAGGCCGCAGCCAGGAGGAAGCAGCCCAGTCTGGGGAGCCCTGAGGTTTGGCTCTGTGGTATCCTGTGGAAGGCACCTGGGAGCCTCCACCACCTGCTCTGAGATACCTGCAATTAGTGTGTGCTCTTTCAGCTTATCACCCCAGCTTCTCCTTAATGCAGACATTAACGGGAATCTGGGAGTTATTATATAGAATCTCTGTTTCCTGTTTTTAGTTTGTTTCCTCACCATTCCTGGTAAAATTTTGTGTGAATTATGTACATTTATTATCAAAAATGTTAAATGTATTTATTATGTCATAAATGCCAGCTTTTTAGTACATCATGCCTATTTCCTGACTGTTCCCCCTCTTTTAGCCTTGAGACCGTCTGAATCCAGCGACTGTTGGTGTCAAGGTTGTTCCAGATAGGCAGGCCAAAGTTAGGCCTGGACTGAGGTCTCGAGAGTATGACACTTCATGAAATCAGAGTGGGCGGAGATACCATTATCTATCACTGACTAACTGATATCAGCCAATCATTTTGCTCTGATGTGGTGAGCAACATGTTTTAATTGGTTTGAATAAATCAGTGCCTGTCAGCTGATTGGATGTCCCCTCCCTGATGGGTTAATGGCACCTCACTCTCCCATCACTCATGAATGCT
The DNA here is from genome assembly GCA_022829145.1 of Albula goreensis. NCBI lineage: Eukaryota > Metazoa > Chordata > Actinopteri > Albuliformes > Albulidae > Albula > Albula goreensis. Next base: position 65,129,706 of record CM040741.1, read on the forward strand.
AGTCTTGTGCTAGTCTCAATGTGGAACTATGGCATATGTGACTCACTCTTTCTCTGGTATTCAACCGCCTCAACGTGATTCATATTTTATGTTTGAATCACTGGTTTGAATCACTGTCTTTGTCGAGACACTGGCAGGCTTACAACCAATTGGGAGCAAAATGCCCAGCCCATGAAGCTTTGGAGTGGCCAGGTGAGAAGGCCTGCACCACACCAACCAACATTTCCTCCATTTCTCCAGGCTTGACATAATGCTACATGCTCTCTGTAACAGAAGTAGGCTAACTCAGATCCTGGAGGTGTGATGTGCAATGTAATGTTTTTTATTATGCCAAGTGCACTGGCTCAATTAGCTTTCAAGCTACACGAACCAATTCAAACATGTCATAGGCAGGTATGAGAAGTCTTTGAATGTCACTCATGAGCATATCAATAAATTTAGCCAAAATATCATGTGACACGAATAACTGGGCTGCTTAAATAATTAAGAACACAACTTGGTATAAAAGTGAGAAATAGATATAGCCCCTCTCCACCAATCCTGCTCCATACTGAAAGTAATTGGACAACCCTAGATGGGCTGGATGCCCTCACTTCATCTTAATGTGTTCTGATGTTGTTTACACCACAAATGCAGCTGTGTCCTAGAGGGTGTTTTCGCATCACACCTCAGAAAAAAAAAAAAAAAAAAGCCCTCACCCATCGGGACAGTATGTACATGTACATCCATAACTATCTATAAACACCTCTCCGCATATATGCAGCACACATTTACCAGGGATCCGTGTCGCTTACGTTTAAGCCGATGGGGTTGTAGTATTACGCGTGCTGTTGGCTGAGGTCCAAAGCCGCAACCCAGAACATGTTGCTTGGCTGTCAAGGCAACATACCAGTCGTGCATGTATAGTTCTGAGTATCATATAGTAGTCGCATATCTGTCCGACTGGAATCTTTGACTTGCAGCCTTACCCAACGGTGGTGTGAAACATTTGCTAACATATACATACTGTCCATACATTCCTACACACATTTACACACAGAACTTTGTCTTGTTTACTTGTGGTGTTGCCAGACAAGGCGGCTGCCTAGGGTCAATGCTACACACTGAAATGGCCTACTATTGCTGTCTTAGTTCCCTCTGAATATGATTGGGTGTTTAGCTTGCAAATCTGCTGTCTGATTGGTTCTTACAAGGTTCAACCAACATTGTTTTAGGTCATTGGTTGAACTTGCTGAGTTCAGTTGGAATCCGTACAATGTGAGATCCCAGTTAATTTTCAATTTAATTTACTTTGTATGGCACTTTTTATGAGAGAAATGTCACAATACAGCTTTACATAGATCCCACTAGCCCTGGGTAACAGTTGCAAGGTAAAAAAAACCTGCCTAGTTAAAAGGAAGAAACATTGGGCAGAACTCTGCTCAACAGGGGAGCCAATCAGCTTCTGGCCTGCACTGCTGGCAGTCTTAATGAGTTTAACAGCAGAGTATATTCATGCTAGCTGTCTGGTCAGCGCAAGCTGGCCATGAGGTACTGTTACTGGCACGGGCGGAAGAACTAACTGACCACTGATTTACGACTTAAGGACATTACCACTGGCCTCGGAGCACTTATCTCAAATCAGAGCGTTCGCTAAGGCAGGCTGATGGCTATGTAGTTTTATGGGAATGAAGAGTGGGCCTACGTGAGGACTGACATGTGGCCTGGTGAAGGAAAGGAAGCAACAGGCTGAGTGGGGAGATAGCAGTCTGTCTGTGGGCGAGGAAGAGATGGCTCCGTCTCAACACTGCTACCCAGGGGCGTCACCAGACCCTATTCACTAAGGCATGTGCCCCAGTAATAGTTTGTTGTGCCCCAGAAAATGATCATGAAAAATAACTCGTTTTTAAAAATGTATAAATTTGCGAGTGTGAGGATGTGGACACTGGGGTCCTGTGCCCCAGTAGTGCTAAAAGTCTAGTAACCTCGCTGCTGCTACCACTGAACAACTAAAATCTAGCAATAATACAAGTAAAAACTATGTTTATTGATAGGTTTATGAGTAGATTGATAGATTATTTTTATTACATCTCAGTGGAATATTATTAAGTATTATTCTGATTAAATATATCCCAGATAGGACCAATGTTCACCAGTGTTTCACTCATATTTTCTTTGCCAGGATGTTCAAAATGACAAGAAAAAAAAGTAATGTTCAATAAAGAAATAACTATTAGTTGATGAATAATTAAAAATCATTTTTTATAACATTTTTGCTAAAGGTTATCACAGTACATACTGGTGCTTGAGGAGGGCGTTCTCTGTTTTCCATCACCCTATTTCCTGGCCTCAGGCATCAGCAGTAAGTACTAATATTTCTTGAGTGAGCCCAACGTTTAATTTCTTGTCATTTTGAACATCCCATATAAGAAAACATGAAGGGGAAACAGGTGAAAGTTAATCGTGCCTGGGATGCGTTCAATCATATATTTAATCTTAATGTGACAGGAAAACAGATGGCAGAGCCTGTTCCATAACCTCTTGGCTCACCGCCGCCCCACGCTGAAAGGTCACAAGGATCAAATCGAGACGAGTCAGGGTGCCAGGCTTTGGGCACGCAGTCCATCCCATAATGCCCGGGACACCGTGAAACACGAGCCTGTGGGGGGTCTGGATGGAATCTATGACGTGCGACCCCCGTTCTGGCCTTACCCGATGCAGCGTTTAAAAGAAAGAAAAAAAACCTCGCTAACCTAAATAGAGAAACCCCGAAAGCCACCAGACCTAAAACCCAAGTCTCTATTAATACCTCGCCCGATGCTGGAAATAGAACTCGGACTCAGGGAGGCTCGAAAGTTGTTTTGTTGAGCACTGAGCTGGCATTTTCATTTTGTGTTTCAGGGACTCATGTTGATGCCGGTAATCTTAATCACGCTTGTCTTTTTTTCCACGCCCCATTTAAGCTGCACTTGATTTCTTATCCCGCTTCCATTAAATTATGAGTTGATTGTGCGTAGATGAGAAGGATAGATATTAAAATGTGTGGCGCTTTACTACCCTGGTGAATGTGTACATATTATTTCTTTCACATGGGTATGGGGGTAAACCATATATGAGATGGCAGATAGTATTATAAGTTAGAAAAAAAATGTTTTGAGTTTTTAAATTTTTTGACCTTATTGACATTATTACCTTTCTGGGTAGAGACATCTGTTCATAAGACTCAGGAAGTGTTCTCTGACACGACAGTATCGTCACCAAAGGGGACATTTACTAGTAAGGTTAAAATTGTTCATTGACAAGCAGGTGAAGTAAACTGAAATTAAGTGTTCAGTTTAAACACATGATGAATGTGTGAGTGATTTTTGAAACTGATAAAATTCCTGGAAAGTTTATACAATTACTTACATGTTCTTCTACTTTCGTTACGCAAAGGACATGACACTTACAGACAGCGCAACATCGTCTCTGTCTCTCTATGAAGGAGCAGATAAATAAGCTGGGAGGAGTCAATGCTCTTTTTCACAGTTCGTTCCTCAGTGTGGGGAGTCCCAGCCAACATGACACCACATTTCTGCCTTAGAGGCTATCAGCGTTCATACGAAACAGGCGAGGGGGGGGGGGTGGATGTAGGGCGGCGAACACCAAGCTGCTTCTGCTCTGCCGCAGAATCTGGTCTTGACCGGTTTTGTTTATCTTTCTCTTTCACTCTCAGTCCTCTGTGCAAGAACTCACAGTGTTTCTGAATCCTTGTGAAAATAGAGAGAGACAGACAGTGTATCCCTAAATGTGTGTGTGAGTGTGTGTATGTATGTGTGTGTGTGGGTCCCTGTCCCCCAATATTGAGGACATGGTGGACAAGCCAGTGGACCACAAGATCCAACACCCAGACATTTTTTGGGACTTGGCATTTCATGGTGTAGAATGGTTTAGGGGTATCAGTAGTGTGTGTGCTTCGAACAAGTCTGTCATTAATGTATCTATACAGACGTGTCTTAAGTGTGGAATGGAAACAGTCCTCCTTGCTTTAAGTTTGACCTCCAAAACTTGTTGCGTAACCCTACGCCTCAAGGACACATTTGGGCATATGACATAACCTTATCTGATGTCCAGAGGAGCCCAAGCATAAGGTTATGAAAGTTAAAAATGGATTCAGTATTTGTCCTAACCCTGGTTGTTGTTGATGGGAGGATGGGGGTGGGGCGTTGGTTCGGAGGAAAACACGAAAGCGATCTGTCGCAGTGGAGTCAGATGGACGGCAGACCATGAGAACTCGCTCTGTCCTGAGGTTGCGTTTGAAAGAGTCCTCTGATGAAGCAAACCACCAAAAATAAAGGATGCTGCACAGTGCTGAATAAGATTGCTGCTTTCTTTATGTTCTGAACCACACCCCTTGACCTTTCTCTGCGGTTCTGGACAATGTCCTGTCTATTCCTGATGTTGGATTAATGACAAAACATAAAATCTCAACCCAAGGGGTCAGGCTGACAAACAGAACAGATGCCCACTGTTCTGAATTCAGGGCAATGCTCTCGGAAAAAAAAAAATCGATTGTTTTTTTTTTTTGACATTTCAGGAAAATATTTGATGTTTGACATTGACTTTGTAATATGACAGCCTGAATCTTGATAAAAAAAACAGCAGTCAGTCTTTGAAGATTGCTTGTCATTGGAAAAGAGCAAACGGTTTTAACAGGTTTTCATCTCTGCCTTGTCTGTGACTCACTGGAAGTTACATGGCAGTCACGAATCCAAGGCCTCAGAGAACGCCATCGCATAGAATATGCTCTTTTTTTTCAACTGATCACCCCCACCCCCACCACCACAGAGTAAAACATTGACAGATGCAAATCTCCGTAGTAACAGACCTCTTTCAATATTTTACTTATTTCAGGAACAGATAGTTGCTAAACAGGAAATAAATCCCCACCCAAGTGACGACAGAATGAGACATCGTGACACAGAAATAGGTTCAGCTGAACCAATCATTGTGTTTTGCTGTAAAGGACGAAACCCAATGACTGAGGGAGGTCTGGACAGCTGATTGCAGCTCCGCCCATTTTTAGTGCCATGATAAATTCATCTATTGCCACCTCTTCTCTTTTCAAAGCAAAGTTACCACATTTTATTAGATGTCTCTCTCTGTATAGTGTTTCATGCATGAATGTAGTTTATAATGTCTAGTTTTTTATATACATGCAAAACCACAGTCTTCCCAGGTCAAGCTGTACCCAGCCCAGCACCTGTTCCCTGTTTCGGAGCTGGCTGTGATTGACAGGCCAGGGAGAGTGCGTCGGCCTTTTCTTGGGAGGATTGGTTTAGCATAATGGAGAAGTGTCAAGTGTGCTACAGATCATCTGCAGATAAATTAAGCTGAGGAGTGCATGGCAGGGAAGCCAGGGAAACCTTTAGCATCTCATAATCAATCTTCCCCTCCATCAAATGAAAGCTGCCTCCATGTCGTCTTACACTGATGCTTACCTTTTGCCAGTCAATCATGGTCACTGAACTGAATGAGCCAGCAGCATAACGGGTGGATATGTTTTTAGTAAACCAACCCTCCTTTCTTTTTTATAGCTCATCATAGCTTATAGCTCACCACAAACTGGGTCTTTATCTTCAGCCATTCGTAACGTCCTGAATAAAGTCACAAAAAATGCCACTGCCCGAGGGCCAAGACATCAATATGTTTTCCTTGTTTTTTTTTTGTCAATTGATGTGGTTACTGTGATGTAGCTGTTTGAGTTAATCAACATTTTCAGTTTTTACGTCCACACTGATCACATCTTAAACAAAAAGAAAATAATTATTGCTGTACTTCAACAGCATCAAGAGTATCTGTGATTGAACCTTGACTTTGTGGAATTACTCATCTTCATGGAAACTAATCTGGATTTGTGAAAAAGATCCACCGGATTATGTCTGAGTTATGAAGTAGGAATACCAGGGAGCTATTTATGGTTTCATTACCTGCTTGACCAAGGGAATCCCCCATATGCCCTAGAGGGAAATATGGGTCATCCAGGTATTAACAGATATCATTACAGCAGGCCATCTCTTCAGCACCTCCATCCATTATAAGACTCTGCACAATGAAAGAACACGGGCCAAGCTTTCTGTCTTATTCTCATGTTTGCATGCATATTTTCCCATGCTTAAACCCCCCCCCCAAAAAAAAAAAAAATTTAAGCCTTTCAAGGCAAATGATGTGTGAAGTCACTTACATAAATACTTTAAACAAGTGTTAGACTGGGGGAATCATAAACAGTCAGGATAAAATATAAACTTTTTTGGGGTTTACTGTAAGGCTACACAAACAGGGACAAAGTAATTAAACAGGGGGCCAAACCATGACTACACTTGTAACTCATAAAACCTTCATTCCTTAAGATAAAACCCATATTGCTATTCAAATAATAATTACAACATTCCAGCATTTCTGAGGAAAGCTGCCACATTTATACATGTTGAAATGACAGTAATATATTTTCCCTAGCTTGCAGAAAATCATTTTATACTTGTTCCACATTTGTTACATATAGGTACCTGACAAGCACTCTGAATTTCACCCACTTTATTTGAATATTTTTAGAGAGGATGTTATTTAAGCTCTGATCACTTTTATAGCATATGGTGTATTTTATCACGTTATCATTCAGTGGGTGAATAGATGGCTTCATGATGGGTAGACCAAAGCATCATGGAAGATCTCGCAGCCGGACAACATGCAGACTAGCTTGTATTGTGATCTGTTCTGTTTGTGGCAAAGCCAACGCCAGATTTGGTATACAATAAACTGGAAGTCTGGCCCGACCTGCAGATTTGCCCATGTGGGGTAATGGGAAGGGGAAAATAGATCTGACTGACTGTAGACAGGGAGGGCAATACAAGCTGGGCAGTGGGGAAAAATGAAGTGACAAGCTTTGAGGAGAAGTTTGAGTATAAAAGTATTAGACAGCTTGTTGAAGCCGCCTCACAGCATGCTCTCTCTGTCTGGCCTTGGTTTGTGAAGATTAAACAAAAACAAAAAAAAATCCCAGAGACTTACATATAAAACATTAGCGCTAATGCATGCTGTAATATAGAGTCTCCAGCCATTGTCTGGAGTTAGCTGCACCCTTTGGCAGTTGAATGAGAGGTATTGGCAGAGCCATGGTGGATGATTGACATGTACATAATGACTGTATCACACCCATAAAAGGGCTGAGTGTGATTAACTACACGTGATCTTGGGTGGGTCCCCTACTCTGAATGGGGGATTGGGAGTGTGTGTGTGTGTGTGTAAGTGTTTAACTGTGTGTGCATGTGTGTGTTTGAGTTTGTGTGCATGTGTGGGAGTGTGTGTGTGTGTGTTTAAGTGTGCGTGCATGTGTGTGTAAGTGTTTAAGTGTGTGTGCCTGTGTGTGTTTGAGTTTGTGTGCATGTGTGGGAGTGTGTGTGTGTGTGTGTGTGTTTAAGTGTGCGTGCATGTGTGTGTAAGTGTTTAAGTGTGTGTGCCTGTGTGTGTCTGAGTTTGTGTGCATGTGTGGGAGTGTGTGTGTGTGTGTTTAAGTGTGCGTGCATGTGTGTGTAAGTGTTTAAGTGTGTGCCTGTGTGTGTTTGAGTTTGTGTGCCTGTGTGTGTTTAAGTGTTTAAGTGTGTGTGCCTGTGTGTGTTTGAGTTTGTGTGCATGTGTGGGAGTGTGTTTAAGTGTGCGTGCATGTGTGTGTTTAAGTGTTTAAGTGTGTGTGTCTGTGTGTGTTTGAGTTTGTGTGCATGTGTGGGGAGTGTGTGTGTGTTTAAGTGTGCATGTGTGTGTAAGTGTTTAAGTGTGTGTGCCTGTGTGTGTTTGAGTTTGTGTGCATGTGTGGGTGTGTGTGTAAGTGTGTGTGCCTGTGTGTGTTTGAGTTTGTGTGCATGTGTGTGTGTGTTTTTGTGTGGGGTGCAACAGGAAGTTCTAAATGTACTTTGTCGGGGAATTCAGAAGATGCTGCTGAACTGTGAGATTGTGTGAGCAGAGTTACAGAAAGGAGAGAACTAACGGTTCAGTTCAGCTGTAGTCATAGCTGGGGGCTGGGTGGTTGAGGTATGGGGGGGGAGTCATAGGGGTAACCACAGGAGCTCTTCATTTGGGTCATGGGGAAATCAGTCTAAAACGTGCCGGATAGGACCTGTTCCAGCCTGTTCAGACTTGTTCCACAGGCTGAGTCACCCAACTCAGAGGAACGACTAATTTTTCTCTGTGTCATTACCCTTCAGAATCACCTTAGCCTTCAACAATGATCGCTGTCTGACACAGACAGAGAAAGAGGGGGGGAATGAAGACATGACTCTGAAGAGCATTTTATTCCATATAAGCTAAAGAGCAGTTTGAATAGAAAATGATCTGTAAGAAAAACAAACAACAAAAGAAGAAATCGAGACCTACAAACAGACAGAGACGTACATACATACATGAACTGGAGTACATAGATTGTAGATAAATTATGAAGCTAGCTGGGCTAAACGGCCTGTTCTCATCAAACGCAGGCCCTGTTTTCTGAGACACATGTCACGTACTGGACAGCCGCGGCCGAGCAGCGTGCGGAGACAGAGATGACCGGCTCTCCACCGCTCTCGCACATGGTCTGTGCGTGGGGCCCCGGCCCGGGACTGTCACAGCTGACGGATGGGTGGGGCGCTCTCCCCATGACTGCTCTTGGTGCCGGCAGTGAGCGTGGGGGGGAGGGGGGCGGAGCCCTTGGAGGTGTGGCTGCCGTGCTGCCGGGCGATTGGCCCAGGGACTGACTCAGCTGAAAATGACCCGCGTATAGAGAGAGGCCCCTGCCAAGGATGGAATGAGTCAGTGCTGACTCTCCCATCGCATTCCATAAGACAGGGAGAGTGGGAGACAGCTGGGGAGGGAGACAGAGACAGAGAGCGCAATACTCTGTCTCTGAGCAGCAAAGATACATCATAAAGACAATTATCATTGCTGCTGCCTGTACTTTTTTAGAAAAAAATCTTCATCTATTTATTTAATCTTATTTTATGTTTCTGTTCCTACAATTTTATTTCAGCTCATTAGTTTTCAGTATGTTGAGCTGATACTTTATTGTAGCAGTGAGAAAGAGAAGGAGATAGAGATGTGATAATCTGCTTGAAGAGTGGAGCTCAGTCTACAAAGGACCAAAGCAACAATGTTTAATTGTGACTTAATGTGATCAGCCCATTTTGACTGTAATGCAGGTTATATTTAACATCAATGTATGATTCAAATTATTTAAATTGGTGTGCTCTGGTGTCACTTCAAAGTTACGAACATTTCGGACATTCCGCATGACCTCCATTCTGTGAATTCCATTCTGTGAACGAATTCTCCGTTCTCCAACTGTAAAAGTGAGAATTTTCCCTCACTGACATCACTCAACTACACTACAGTGTAGTTCTCCCTGAATCTTTGAACTACATCAAAGTTTCCGATTGCACTTCGACGTCGCCGCGTTGCTAGGCGACAGGTGTTGAGACACGGCCCACACGGATGCAACAGGCATCCGATTTGCGTTTGGCGACCGCAGCCCCATCCTTTGAGTTCCTCTCTGAGCCTGGTATTGAACCTGGGGACGGTTCCCTTTAGTCACATCGGCTGTGGTGTGCAACATCCACCCCTGTAAGGCGGGGGAAGTTATGAAACCACTGAGAGACGAAACGCGAAAAAGCGGTCTGGGCTACCAACCACCACTGACAAATATAAGAAGCAGCCTGTGCCAGAAAGGTGAAACTGTTTGCCTGTTGGGCCGCTCTTTAGGTGGTTTAAAATGTGTTTTCAGTAATGTGTTGTATAACACAGAGGCTATTACCAAAATGAAGGAATACCTTCAGGTACAGCTTTAACCGTGTAAAGTGGTAGTCTAATGGACTGACAAATATCCTTATGGAGTTAAGTAAAATAGGAGAGAGAGAGAGAGAGAGAGAGAGAGGAAGAGAGAGAGAGAGAGAGAGAGAGAGAGAGAGAGAGAGAGGAAGAGAGAGAAGAGAGAGAGAGAGAGAGAGAGAGAGAGAGAGAGAGCTGTGAATCACCCCACCCAAAAGACAGTTCTGATCTCTTCAAAGCTTATTGTATGTATTTCAGGTTGCACTGTAAATATTATATTATAAACAGTAATGCCAATGAACATTGATGAAAGTAAGAGAGAAAAACAGAATCAAATCACATTTGACATTTTTCACTTACAAACAATGCCAACAGTAATATTCAGTGTTCCCTCAAAGAAATACAAAAAACATAGAAGTATGAACAGTATAGTACACCCAGGGTTGATGTTCTTTCATTTTTACTTTTATAGCACCTTTCATACAATTTTTTTGCCCAAAATGCTTCTCAGAAAAGGTCAAAGAAATGTAAACATGATATAGTTAAATTAATTCCTGGGAAAACAGGAGAACAAGAGAATTACAAAAAATGTACAAATACAGAGGAAACAAAATATCAAAAGGATCGGATGTATGGTTTAAACGAATCACGAGCCTGTGGTCAGAAGTCTAATTCTGTCATTTTACCCCCCATGATGGTTTGAGGGACTGGTGTAACTTCAACTGGTGTCTCATGCAAATAAAACTACAAATCGGAGATTTGACACCACTGAATTTTTCTTAGTTCAAAAAAATACCTCTCTGTCACTTCTGACTGCAGACTGTTCTCAGCATGTCAACACCCAGCTTCACGTCTCCTATTTCAAGGCAGCCGTGGAGTATCTCCCATCATTTTAGTTTGGTCTTGCTGGATTTATGGGTCTGCACAAACGCACAAACAGAAAACAAGGTCAGAAGTAAATACGACAAGGTGGAGCTGTTCCTCAGCTTCAGAGACCAGACTGCGCTCAAAAACAGAGGAACTGTTCCTCAGTTTTGGCAGCCATGTTGTTTTGTTTTGTGCAAACAGAAAACAAAAAAAGGAAATAGTCCCTGGTGATTCCGTGCTTGGTTAAAATGGGGACATTTCTCATCATACAAATGTTGGCATATGAATATGATGTGAAACAGGAATAGATTGTGTGCAATTGGCAGCCAGCCCACCGAAGCTGTTTAAAATCGGATGGGGACATTCTGTCAGTGGAGCAGAGTACATCACCCTTTAACTTGAAGAGATTTTTCTGCACACTCTTTTCAATTCCCCAGCGCCCCCCCTACCGCGGCTTTGAAGATTCGCTTCTAATCCTCGTAGACCCCGAAATGTCAATTTAGCGCCCTTGATGTGTGGCACCGTATAATCCAGTCGTTCCGCCGGGAATGAACCAACATGGGTTAGGGGAGGGTTGTGGGGGGGAAGCAGATGAGGCAAAGAGCCAGAGATTAAGGCAGGAGAGCGGAGTGGGAGAGGGGAGGTGGGTTGGGATGGGGTGGGGCAATGAATTGGGTCAGTGGTCCACGCAATGGGCTCCTTTGATGCAAGCATCTGCTATCTTTATGGGTAGCGGTGAACACGTTACTGAGCCATTCTTCTGGAGAGCCACGACTACCAAACCTGATGCAAATTGTGGTGTAGATGAGCCACTGATTATGTGAAGAGTGTGCCGTGATGGGAACCACCCTCTTTGTTTGGAGTGCTACTTTCCAGGCGCGTTTTCCAGGCACGTTGCCTGAAGGCAGGCCCCTCTTTTCGTGACTAAGGGCTGCGAGACATCTGGCCTGCGCCTCACCCCTGCCCCGCCAGGAATGTGCCCGGGTGGAATGCTGGTGGAGATTGGGGGCCGAGGAACGCCACCTCCCTCCCCCGACTCTGGCCCTCCCCCCACCTTACACAGGCTGGCAGGCCAGTCAGCCGCTATCGTGACCTACTGTTCAGCAGAGAACACCAGCCGGACGGACGGCTGCAATATGAGTGTAGCATGACTCACTGCAGACAGGACACCTCACGCTTTGAACTCGAGCCTGTCAGAGTTCCCTCTCTTTTTTAGCCTCTTCAGAGAAGCGAAACTATGCAAACTTACACAGGTGGTTTGCGCTCTGTTCCCTTTGTACCCTGAAGAGAACATTTGCATGGTATGAAAGTTCACCTGGAGAGCGCTGAAATAGTGAAAACAAAAAAAAAAAAAAAAACGGCCCGTTATGAAACGGGGAACATCGAAGCAAATGCTCGCAAATGTTCCCCTGTGACATAACCCATCCCTATAGCGCTACCGCTGAGCTATAGGATTTCAGCAATCCCAATAACACCGAGCGAGACCTACTGTTCTCAGGCCACAGGCTGGTACCCCTGCTAAAAATACGGTGGGGAGATGCGATGGTAAACATATGCAGCTGTCTGAGAAACGTCTCCGCCCTTTCGTTTTTTTCTGTTGGGGAGGGGGGGTTATTTTGTTTGATGTCTTCATAGGATGAATGGACATCTCTCCTCTATAAGGACGACAGCATCGCCCATAACAGTGCCCATATTTCCCATAATGCCCAGAGCCATCGTTCCTGGCAGACACTTCCCTGACTCTACTCATTTCTGTTTAACCTTGTTGGTTTTCTTGGAAATATTGATTCATGTGTCAGCTTTAGCAAACAGACCTTGTCAAGACAAGTGGAGTGCAGCTGCGGAAGTCCCACTCAGCTATAAGGCTGAAAAATAATGTATTGTGTGTATCGGATGTTTATTTCCATACAGGGTGAACAGTGTAGAAGCTGCAGCCCATTTCATGCATAGTGCCTCAAATTTCATTGGACATTCGAGCAGCTCTGTTCTTGCGTAAGTGTGTTGGGCTTCATCATTACCTCACGCACAAAATATTAATTGAAATTTACTTTTTGCTGCATTGAAATAATGAAATAAAAGGTAACAAGAATTTTGTAACGAGATCCTGATTACTGCTGGTTTTATTACTGGCTATTAACTTACGTCAAGGATGACAGCTGCAAAACTTCAGAGCTCCCAATGGCCCCAATGTTGTGTGTTAAACACAGTGTATGTGTATAACACTATACAAAGAGCTTCACTAACCAGGATGTGAACTCTGCTGCTCATTGGTAAACGGAGCCTCCACCAGCGCCTCACAAATATGTATTCCATGGCATGCAGACGGTGTGGGGATCCAAACCGGAGAGAGACCCCCCTGCCTGCCGCTATCGGGTTCAGAGGGGCGTACCTCCAGCATGGGACAGGTCTGGCTGGACTTTGTGTCAGCGTTAAAGGCTCTGAACACCTGTCGTTCTGGCTGGAGTCCCTCTCTGTTGCCGTAGCTACAGAGGTTGAGTGGGAATACGTGGGTTCACAGCCGGCCCACTCTAATTCCAGTCCTCCGTTTGTTCCCCCTAGCGAAGGAGGATCCGCAGCTGACGGTGTTGGAAAGACCCGTGTTTGTTTTTCTCCTCTGATCAGATGATGGCCTAGCCTGACACTGCAGAAACAGCAAACATTGTTGTTGTCTTAGGTGTGGGCGCTGTAATTCACTCACTGTACATATGGAGAATGAGAAGCCAGTTGTAGGGCTCTATGTAAACCAAAGCGAACATAATGCACAGGCCCAATGGTTCAATTAATGAAGACTTAGCAAATGCCAATCAGTCAATATTGTGTTTCCATGAAGCATTATGCTGGGTAGCAAAATCATTTTATTTAATTATTTTTATTTAACCTTTATTTAACCAGGTAAAGTCTTGTTGACTCTCATTTATGAGACAGACCTGGCCTAGAAGGCAGCATAAAAAAACATATCACAAAGACAATGTAAAAACATCAACCCTTCCATCACAATAGAACCAAACTGAAAAACAGAGCACTGGAATTATACAGTTTAATTATATCATATTGATATTACGCTGTATTAATTATAGTAACCATGAATATATACATAGTAATGAAGTGCAAGTGTGTATGTACAAATGTAGAGATAGGAAAGGGAGAATAATGGGTAGAGAAACCATAAGTTTACCTGACTGAGTTGGACCCATCATTCAATATATCGGTAGAGAGCAGAACATTTTCATTGGGCAGTAACATTGCGATTGACAGTTCACTGTATCTCCATCCACCATGGAGCTCATGAAAACTCACTCCCCCGTTACTGGTTCAGGACCAACCAGTATTCCCATCCACCCTCCAATAGTGATGCTGGTGGACTGGCTAATTCACAATACTCAGCCACTGCAGAGGAGGAGCTGTGGGGAGAGATCGCAGTCTCTCATGTATTAAGCTTGATACTCATGTGATTCTCCCATTTCACAGGCTCTCACGCCATTCCTTCAGTTTATGAGCAACAATTAAAGGGGAAAGAAAGCAACATTGACCTAAATATCTTATATCTATGATCTATGGTTTCTGTTTATGGAAAGTATATTTTCTGAGGCGAATATGCTGTACACTCTCTCACTGGCCTCTTCCAACAGTGTTATACATCATCCAGGCCCAACCCCCACTTTCAGCACACACACACACACACACACACACACACACACACACACACACACACACACACACACACACACACACACACACACACACACACGCCCTCTCTCTTCCTCTGCTTTGGCCATGTCTAACTATTTGCCACCAATCCAAACTGGTCTATTTTTCTGTTTGGCTGCAGGTGAAAACAGTGGTGTAGTGGCAAGTGAGCTGCTGACTATACAGTCTGAGGAGGTGGGCATACTGCAACACCAATGCTCATATGTATTAATGGCAATAAGGCTAATAGGTGGGTATACCGTACATCACCAGATATTTAGGTGGGTATACTCCATATGTTTACCTTGAGTGGGAACTGAGTGAGAACAACCTAGAGCTTGGATGTGAACAACACTGGAATTTCCATCTGCGAGGCAGAACGGGGCTTCTAGCAGAGCGAGGGATAGGAATGACACCCTCTAAACGGAATGGAGGAAAACCAGACACTCTTTTTGGGATCATAGCCCAAGCTTTTACATATAAGCTGTGAATGACGACTGAAAAAAGCTAGGCAGGAAACATAGTCAGCCCATTGCACACTGAACCTAACCATAACGCGTGTTCAGTTTCATTCGGACAGCAGAATAAAAACCACAAATAGCCATGTACGTGTATATTTTTACAAATTTCCAGTGTCCGGTGGTTTTCGTCGTACGGCTGGAAAGATATCGAAAAAGCAGTGGTGACAGAACCAAAACAAGTATCTCCACTTTTTGAAGTTACCACGCAGACAGATGGCCATGTTTTCCCTATGCAGGGCAAAATGTCACCACTGTGGGTGAAGAATCATTTTAGATTTGTAGGGAACGTAAGAATTTCTCACAGGATTTCCAAATATAATACAAGTGGCACCTAAAACCACTTCTGGCCATGCGTTACAGTGCTCAGTTGGGGGCAGCTATCATTATTTGGTTGCTGTTTGTACACATATAATTATTTACATGCTGCCGGTAAGGTGGGAAAACTGGGTTCTGAACTGACATTTCTGGCCTCCAGATTTTCCAGTGGAGGGGAATACTTTCAAGTTTTGTTTTTTTCTCTCCTTTCTCTTTGCTTCCTTCCTGAGTTTGAAAGTTAATATCCCTGTTCTCAAGGCTCTTGACCACAGCTCCCATTGCTTGCTCAGCGTCTCGGGCTGAGTCCATGAGTCTGTTATGAACTGGAAAAGACATGTAATGTTGTACCGTGCCCTGCCAGCCAAATCCCATGTCACTGGGAGAGTGACGTTAACTCGAGAGATGGTAAAATCAAAGCTTCTTGGACACCTTTTTGGGTGGAGCCACACTCAGCTGCCAGTACAGTCACTGATACAAATCACCCAGTCACTGATAATGTGTTGCAGGTTGAATAAAACCGCAATCCCCCATTCTCGGGTAGGTCTGCGGAAACATTTTAGAGGCGGGATCAACTGTGATGTTGGCATGTCGGAGGACCAATGGTGGATGAGAGAGTGGGCCAGCGAATGAGTCTATAGGCACAGGCTCGTCTGAGCTTCTGTGGTCGTAGCTAAATGACACGGCCCAGACTTGAGCAACTGATTTCTAGGCCATGCTGCTCCGCCTGTCCTCGGAGCAAATGCCTTTACAGACCAAAACACTCTGGGGGCATGTGTTGACCCAAATTTTTTAGTGTTGCAACAGCAAATGTTCTTTTTGAATTTCCCGGAAAAAAAAGGGTGAAGCGTGGCCTTCTGCTCCTCATTACTGTCAATTGTACTAAATCAACAACATATGATTGACAACCTGGGACGGATTCCTCGGGCTCCCCCACACAGGAAATGCGTGAGATATGCTAGCATTTGGGTCAGTGATCTCAGAATTAAGAAAAGGGAGAAATTTGATTCATGATGAATTAAACTCAAGAAAACCACAGAACTGCACATACTAATACTTATGAGATTGAAAGCAAGAGAACTGGCCGTTTAGGGTGCCAGTGAGAGAGAAGGCTTTGTCAGAACATGTTTGTGTTACACCAACAAATTCAAGGTTTTATAAAATAGATTTTTGTAAGTTCAACCAAATATCACATATTACTCTCTATTGTGTTGTTTTATTCCATGACTAGCAAAATTTCAATTAGTTGACAAGCTCTGTAATACAATGTTACCAGGTAGCATACATTAGCAAACTCATTGCGGTATATGGTTTAAAAAATGTTTCATCTCCCTTCCTCATGTTTTATCATTGCAACTACCAGGGTGTATCATACTCATTATAAAAATAAGCTTGCTTCATTATGGAGGGGCACTTGTTTGAACCAAAGCTTACTAACTTGATTTAATCGGGATGATTAATTTGAGTGTATAGAGACTCTGGACTGTCTTCCTGTATGATCTCTTTCCATTTTCTATAATTAGGATTTAGAAGGTGATGCTTCAGAGACCAAAAGAAAAGGAAGTTGGGATCATGTCGTAACCTGGCCCCACCACAATTACAAGTGCCATCGTTCTACTTCACTTCCTTTATTTAAAAATAGGCCCTGTGAGGAAATGGTTCTACGTGTGGCAGCGTACGTGAGGAGAAGACTGTACATACTCTTTGAGTTTCCCCTGAGGTGTTGATTGATGGGTGGCGGGGGAGGTGATGGTGGGTGGGGGTTGGGTGGGAGTTGGAGATGCTGCTTCTGAGGGTGACGACTGTGGGTTCGGGAGGGAGAGCGGCGCACTGAAACCAAGAGAGCAGTGGGGGTTGGGTTGGCACGCCCCTGCTGCCTAAATTAACCCCCTCCCACACACCCGCCACGTTGTGAAAGGCAAAGATGGAGGGAGGGACAGGCGTGGTAGTGTCACATAATGGTTGGGGAGCTTACCTTGTAACTCACGGGCTGCGGTTATAGCATTTACATTGTCCCCTTGAGCGAGGTAAATAGGTTTAAGTGCATGAGTAAAACACCTAACAGTATAAAATGACTGAAGGTTTAAACACAGTCATCTGCTGTTAAGGGCACCTGCTGAATGCTGAACGATAAATGTAAATGTAAAATGAGGGTGAGAAATGGATATTTCACAGCCTCTCAACCTCAATGGCACTTTTCTCAGTTGATGTTTCTTGTACCCAAGGGCAGGTTTTGTAGCAGCCAAGTTAAAATAGAAATGCAGAGAAACACAGGATTCAATAACAGAAAGCACGGGGAAGCTTTACATCAATGACAAATCCAGCGCTAATGACCCCTCTCTGTGATTCCTCTCATTCCCTCTCTGATGTTTTAGTTTTCAGATGCAAAGATGTTCCCAGTCTCACGACGGGGCGTCTTTTCAGAATCTACAACATATCCCCGTCTCAGTTCTTGCCCTCGTCTCTGGAGTGGAAGTTCAAAGAGGGACACCGATTCGGTCTATCAACAGTCAGGCTATGACTTGCACAATAAAATTGCAAAATGACTCAAGAACAAAAGAAAACTGAACCAGTAAGTGTCCTTAAGGGGAGTAGAGTTTATTCTCTAGCGTCAACATGGAAGAATAGTGTGGCAAGCTCAACGGAAACTGTCTTTTTTTTATTTTCACTCAGCCGTTACTTAACCAGAGGGCCTGTTCAAGACTAGGAACTCCTTTTCGAAAGAGACACCTGGGGCACGCAGAGTAGTTTGCATGTGACTAAGAGGGTTAATAGCCTAAATTTTACTCAGCGTGAGAGGAGTCAGCACGCTGGATGCACACGCTCTCATGAGTGTCATTGAGCCGGCTCTAAAACAGAAACACGGCCTATGTACCGATTACCATTTATCACTTTTAATACTGTTACTATAGGGGAATGACTATGCTTATTCAAACAGCTTTGCATGGGAGGGCAAAAGAGAAAGTGTGGATATCACAGAACTCCATATTAAATAAAAAAGAACAAGTCTTTGCCCCAGTAAAAAGGGGTTTGTTAGCTACTCTTCTTTCTGTGGATATCAATGGCATCTGTGCACAGGGTGGATGGAAAACAAAAACCCAATAAAAGACATGGCACAAAATGTCCCCTACTGCTTCCCCTACGCCCCACTGGGAGCCAGATTCTATAGGTGATAAAACAGACAAAACTAAGTGTGAACAGGGAATGCCCGTGAGACATTTTCCACAGACACGGTTCAACAGGAGGAACCCCTTCACACAGAATTTCCGCTACAATTCCCATACTAATGAGGGTATACCATGCAGTAACAGCAGAATGGGCTTCGTTAATGGGTGTATGTGTGAGTCACAGGGCCTATAGACACGAGTCAACAGGCTGGAGGGTGGGAGGAGGGGAGTGAGAGGAAAATTGCCGTGTATTTTGAACCTTCATGACCAGCCGTGAACAAAAGGATCACTCCTCATGCATTTTCATTGACTTTCTGGCCTCATGAACAGCACAGAAGCAAATAACGGGAGGGTTTTGGTGTATACTGAGTGCAGGAGACCAGCCGTGTACTGTAGCACAGAAGGGGCTATACTGCTCAACGCTCCCTGTCAAGTTAGGAAAATGAGGCTAGGTGCCAGAGGGGGCGCTGTTGTGCAGGTTAGGCACCAGTGCCCACATTCCTGGGCAGCAGCCAGGTTCTCTTTTCTGTGTAGCTTTGAAATGCATCATTTAGGAGTCTATGCAGTGGACCATGCCTCCTGGAGGGCACTCTCTGTTAACATCTGTCAGTGGAATTTCCACAGGAGAGAGTTTTTTAATGTAGGATGCTGGCAGGACTCACTTTTGTTGAAAAAAAAAAAAAAAAAAAATCTTCAGTGACAGCAACAACTATAATGGAGTTTCTGGAAACCAGCAGTTATTTTTTTCCTGTTCCTTACAGAGAAAATATTAGAACTGAGGGCCATTCAAAATTACATTTGGAGTCTTTGCAATTATACTTGGATGCTAAATATATTATTAAAACATGCAAGTGATTCTTCAAGGCCAATCAAAGAAGAAGAAGTGAATACTGAGGACAATAAATAGCCTGTAGAGATAAAATTAAAATGAAAAAAAAAAAAAAACAAAACAATAAAATCAATTAGAATCCCAGCAGTACATTTCTAATAATTCACTGGGAAAATTAATTTCTACAAGTCAAAGAAACATTGTCTGTTTGGCCTGAAACAATATTTTCAAGTATAAACTTGGAAGCAGGAAGGAGAAGAAATGTGTTCATTGTTCATATAAATATACAAAAAAAGCACATGATTCAATCTTTTAACAAAAAAGCCTTGTTTATTTGACACAAGGAAGAGCTAGACAACTCGTTCAGCGCACATACTCATCTTGTAACAGAATCTATGCACAGTCAACATCCAACTAAAAAAAAATACAACATAAATGATAACAAATGAATGACAAATGGTAGAAACCAACAGCCTAAAAAAAATACAAAATAATATTTATTCAAACTCAAATAATATTGCACTTTGTTTCTCAAATGTTTCCGATCTCCACTACAACTCATAATATCATAATTCCTTGTGTGGATATCAGGAAATTAGCTTTAACTCTGAATAATATTAGTCCATGTTATGAACTTATGGAAATGACAGACATGGGAAAAAAGTATGTAATATATATTTTTTTTTCTTCCAACCACATGTTGAAAAAGTCAAACAAACACAAAGTTTAATAAAAGTCAGTGCCACCATTTACTGGTTACTTCTATCTCAGAACAGCTAATAATTTCAGCCAATAATTCATCTGACTTTTAGCATTCTCTGGAGGTGTTTGCCGAAAACAAAAAAAAACAAAGCCATTGTTCCCTACTTCTGACACAAATATACCAACAAAAAAGGGGTTGTCTGACCACAACACAAACCATAAATGCCCTTGGGAAGGTTCTAGGAAAAAACAAAATGCAAAGACTCATTTCAGGAATCGTCGCTTCGAAACTCTAGCTTTAAAAGACAGGTTTTCTTCCCTTTTTGTCCCATTGAAAAGAAAAAAAAATACACAAAGTCTTATACAAAGAGAGCAAAAGAGAAAACAGAGCTTGGCCACCAATGGTATAAAGCACCGGTTACAAAGCAATGTCACTTTGTGAAGGCCACTACGACAAGGTCTAAGTTTAACAAGTCTGTTGGTTGTGAAAAGCAATATGATCCAGCTAGTTTGCTAGTCCTCAGCATTTTGTCACTCACACAGACACACACACACACACAAGCATAAAATTGTAAACTTTTTCCTCATACCCTTCTGTATTCTTTATTTCTGGGTAAAATATTTATCTTTTAACCCTACTTGCAAAGATTTTCAATTCATTCATGTCTTTGTAGCTTTTTTTTTAAATGACTATCAACTTTTATGCTCCAGTCCTTCACCATTAGTATAATGAAAAAGTGCTAATCACGGTGAAAGGCCTGGTAGATGAACCTGCCAACTGCTATTTTTTTTTTCCACGACTGAATGAGTTTGGGGAACTAATGTATCACTCATTCAAACTCCTGCGTTGCACTGCAGAGTTTAGCCTCATTTGATTTCTCTCTAATATTTAGCCTGGCCAGTTATGAAACAATAGCCATCCCGGACTGCAGTCAGTCAGCAGCCTCTTTCTCTCTTTTCTCTCTCTCTCACTTCTGCAAGCGCAGTGGGACAAAAAGGGAATGTAATTTGTCGATACAAGCTGCCTTGCATTTCTGTGCATGCCCCTCCCCACTTTTTTGTTGGTTTGCCTTTTCATTTTGTTTATCTTTTTTTGCCATTTTCAAACAGTGCAATGACAAGTGAAACCAAAGAAAGAAAGAAAAAAAAAACAGAATAAAGAAGCATTTTTTTTTCTCTGACTGTTTTGGCAAATGAGAGGGGCCACCTGAGATAGAGTGCTTTTTAGGCAGTGAGTCACACAAAATGCTGCTCTGTGGCGTGGGTACAAAGGCAAAGAGCGATAGAATCTGCAGAGCGCAGCCGAGTCTCCCTCTCTATCTCTCTCCATCGCTTTCTTATTCAGCCCGTTCCCTGTTTAACAGGTTCCTTGTTTCCCTATTCTTCTACAGATGCTGCACACAGCAAACATGAAAATTACAGTTAGAGAGAAGGCAACGTCTGTTCGAACATTAAATAATTTATATATATATGTGTGTGTGTGTTATATATTAAAAAAGGAAGCCACACTCAAATCTGATTCTAATGCTCTAAGGTCCAGAGCACCTTCAGAGTGTGCTATGAAGAGACCAGGTTGCCAGTCTTTAAGGAAACACCACATCAACAAAAAAGTGATTTGAACAGCCTTGCGAGGGATCCATACAGATTACGTTCTCTGCACTGTATCGATTCCTTGGATCCTGCGTTGTTCGTAAAGTTGTGCGGATAAATGTTTTGGAGTATGGACTTCAGTCTTGTCCAGCATACTCAAGTAGTGAGAAAGAAACAAAAAGTAGTGTTCAAAATTTAAAAAAAAAAAAAATGAAAAGAGCAAAACATAAGAGACAAATTAAATGTGCAAAATGAAACAACAAGCGGGAGATAAGGTGCATCTCCAACGCTAATTGCTGTTGCTAAGCGCCACAGAGGTTTGTTACACCATCTGTTTTCTCCTCTTTTGCTTTTTCCTGTCCTCTTCTCCTCGTTTGCATTTTCTTTTCAGGTTCTCCACTCGGCTGTTTGTTTGGCTCCATTACAGAGTCAGTTATGTGCCACAGGTATCGAGAGAGAGGAGGGGAGGGGGGGGAAACATTAGGCAAGCAGGAGAGCGGCCTCTTTTTCAACCCAAGCCATCTGCTGGGTCACGATGAGGGAGGGATCTGCGTCCACCCAACCTGTTCCGACAGGAAGTGAACTGCCCCTGACATCCTGCACGTCTCTGAAGGAAGGTAAGGGATGTGAGGCCGAGGGGAAGGGGGGATGGGAAGGAAGGAAGGATGTTCCACCTCGTCCCCTTCATCTTTTTGTGTATACGTTTGTTTGTTTTTTTTTTTTGTTTTTTTTTTTTTTCTTTCGTCCACATCGGAAAGGTGTGGTGAAAAAAAAAGATCTAAATGAAGAAGCCCGACTGCTCTGGACGGGGCTCGGGTTTCCTTCAGCGTGAGGGACAGGTGTCGGGCCGGCCTTCTTCGGTTCCGTTAACCTGATCTGGGTTTGGATCAATCTGGTGGTAAAAGGAAGGAGAAAAAAAAATATTGATTAATGATCCCAGTTACTGATACTCCATCATCACCAGTGCACTACAGCTACCACCAAATAAAGTTCCTCTGCACATTGACCAGATGTCTGATGTCTACATGCCCACAAAATAAATGTGTCACTAATGGGAGAATAGGTATTAAGGCCTGCATGTGTATACATCTCCTAAAACCATTAACTTCAGCAGTTAATGATATCCTCCAAATCATCTTCATTTGGTGAAGAGTGAGGTTGAAAAAAAAAAAACCCGTAGGTTGATGAGGTTTATGTGCGCTCTTCTCTTTGCACCCGTACCTCGGAGTAGAGGGGTGGGGGCTGGAAACGGAACTCCTGGATGTAGGCGAAGAGTGGGCCCTCGAACTCGTCTCTGGCCGCCGATGCTTCCAGGCTGTTCAGCCTGTGCTCCTCTGTCACGATCTCTGCATAGCTTGGAGGTGCTGGAAAAGAGAACCGTTAGCACGTTAGCAAAACTGTCAAACATTCTCCCCTCTACCACGACATGATGTCTATACCAAACGCAACAACGAACACAAAGTAGAGTCCCACTGTTTAGACTTGTTGTTATTGTCCATGTTTCTAATGATACCATATCAGTGTGAAATAACCAAGCTCCAGCATTCCTATCAAAATGATCACTGCTACAGCAAGTGCTGCTCTCAGTCATTAAGATGAGAAAGACTTGAGTTCTCTGGAGGCATGACCATCTAATTCATGAGACACCCCACTACAAGTATAAAAACACTTTTCACAAAGTGCAGACACGCTGCTCTCTAATGTGTGTGGAAAAGAACAGACTGGGGTTTGGGAGAGGAAATGTGTCTGCTGACGAGAGCATTCGGCTCCTCACCTTCGGGTCTCTCCGGGAGCGCGATGCCCAGCCAGTTCATGGTCATACTGCACTGGCTGCTGACGGAGGAGGTGCGGCTCCCGAAGGGGTGGAGGGGGATGGTGCCGACGACCAGCGGCAGGCTGAGGGACAGGTTCATGGCACCGGGGATGTCCACGTACACCTGGGAGAGCGAGATAGAGAGAGAGACGTCAACACACTTATCCAGTACCTATGGACATCGTCCAACCTCTCCAACATCACCTTCGACCCCTTTTCCTTGAAAAGCGTGCACCAACTCTCGGCTTAGCCCCGAGTGAACTCCTCTGTAATGCAAGCTCGGAATGAGCCAATTAGTGCGCCGGGGAGCAGAGAAGCTGCTAGTATTTTTTATGACCTATATCTTGGCAAGGCGATCCATGCCAATCCTATTACGTACATGTGCATGGAACACAGTGGGTTAGCTCTTTGAGAACTTGAGAATTAAGCGCACGCTTCAGGAGTAAAAACAATGCAATTTAAGCAGTAATATCCTTATTGACATAGCTGGGGCTGGACTCAGCATCCAAATGACTCACTGTTACAATGGAAGGCACTGGTTTTGAATTTTTGCTTTGCTATAGCAAGGAGATTTTGACATGAAGGTTGTAACTGGTGAAACCTCCAGACTTCCTTTCATTTTGCAACGCACACTGGTACTCTCCATATGGCAAATTTGTGATAGTCTCCACTGATGGAATGGTAAGGCTTGTGAATGCAAAAATTGGTGGAACCAGCACATATCATCGCTGACTCGCTGGTTTCAATCATAATATTGTGCTGTGATATTTTGTTTGGTACAGAAAAGCAGAGAGACTGCTGAAAAATGGACGGTCACCATGGAAAATAAATAAAAATGTTACAGCTGAATGGTCACCTGGGTTCACCCCAACGAATATTATTGCGCCACTGTGTGAAAATAGAAGTGAAGCTCCACTTTACATTTCAGCTGACATCTTAGCGGCTTTAATGGACAGTAAGCATGATGCAGCAGACACTCACCATGAGAGAATACTCCACCCGGATGATACTGCAGTCCAAGATGGAGGGCGACACGGGCGGGATCTTGAGCATCTTCCCGCTCCACGTCTCTGTTTTGCCCGAGGACAGCGACTCTCCCCGCAGGTTGGCCACCAGCTGCCGGACCTCCTTCATCTTCCCTTTGGCGTAGAAGGTCTGGGTTTGGTAAACAGCCGCCTTGGGGACTACCATTCGGGAGGAGCAGTTCTCGATCTCAGCAAAGATCTGGATCGACTCTCCTGCGAGAAAACGGAGACAACATCCTGTCAGTCAATTCCAGTGCTTTTTTTTGTTTGTTTTTTTGTTTTATCCCCTCTAAATTAGGAGGTATAGAAAGCGTAGCACCATGGTAAGGGTAACTGAGGGCTTGTGACTAAAAGGCTGCAGGTTCGATTCTCAGGTAAGACAGCCCACCTGAATTGCTTCAGTAAAAATAGAGGATGTAAAAATGTAAGCCGTGCAATTCCTCCTGGATAAGGTCATATGTTAAATGGACAGTCCATCCATGACATGACAGCCCTCAGCACTAACAGACATTTTTTTACCTCCCCGTTGAACAATGGTGTAGTGCTGAACATTATTCTTTCCAAAACAAACAGAAATGACTGCTATGACATTCTGAAAGAACCATGTGAAAAGGCAGCGGTGAGCTGGTTCAGTTCCAGCAGAGTGGCCGAGAGGCTTGGAGCGCGTGTCTGGCCCTCACCTGGGGTGTAGCCCTTCCTTTCGATTTTGGCACTTAGGGAGATGGGGCCTGAGGTGCAGAACCAGCAGCACAAAGTCTTCTCTTTAGTGCCCGCCTGGGGTGCCTGCAGAAGAACAAAAAAAAACAGAGACACAAAATTAGCTTTGAACGTTTGCCCAGAATAACCCTCCTCTAAATCGGCACAGAAAAAAAAAAAGTGAAAGATAAGAGACGTGCCTGCAGCCGCCCTCTCTAAATCAGCCCTCTCTTTCTCTTTCACTCTCCTGACAACACTGTGTTTGAAAGCCTTAATTGTGAAGGAGGAAAATCTTGTGTTCTCCAAGACCTGTCATAACTGTTTCTTATTTCCCGCTGGCCCTGGAGCTGCTAAATTCATTAGGGAATGAGCCGTTTAGCTCGTACCCGCCAAAAAATAAATACATGTGAGCTAGCTCTATTAAAGTTAGAAAAGTAGGGTAGCGCACCTCAGGACATGAAACACTTCGCTCTGTAAAAATAAAAAGCCTAAAGGCAAATTCCAAAGCTACATTACTACACTGAACATAAAAGATGCTTGTTTGTGCCTCTTCATTGTTGAAGTAGTTTCAAAAGGGAGACACAAAACCATTACGTTAACCACATGGTTAACATAATGGTTGATAAACAAGTGGTTTATGTAGTTGATAAACCTGCTCAACCATGGACTACTGTAAGGTAATTAAGCATCGAGGGTGGGATTAATATGGCTAAGACTCTGCCTCCAAATTCCCAAGCTAAGGTTTCATAATGGGGACCACAGTGAAAATAGCAGACCAGCTTAAAGGGGTGAAAAATTGGTGTTCCTAACCTACTAACAGAGGCCACAACTGTCAATATTCTGTCCTTTAAGTGCTTGCTATAGTGCAGCTTAACTGGCTGCACAGTCACCATCCTCTGTAAAAAACGGGTGTAAAAATGGGGAGGATCATTACGGTTACCAGGTGGCGAGGTGAGAAATGATGGGGTGGGAGTCAGTGAGCCTTACCAGCAGTAAGGGAGTGTTGATGTCGATGTGTTCAAAGACGGTGAATTCTTTCTTGACTTTCATGGGTAGGAGCCAAGGCCTATGCAATTCAGCTTTCGCCCAGTATCGCACGCTACCGTGCTTTCCTTCGAAGGAGGTAGCCAAAGGTCTGTGTGTGGAAAGACAAAAAAAGGAGAAAAAAAAAGGATATTAATTTACATTCAACACACATTTCCGAACGAGCCCTAATCCTGCTGTCATGCTTGTGAAGAAATGTGACATCGATACATTCATAATTACACACAATGGACTGGACCAATAACAGCAGCCAATCCTATAGCACAGCAGGGATTACGCCTGACCAGTTTCATTTTGTCTTGATATCTAATTAAAATAATAATGATTTTAAAAATAAACATATCCAACTCACGTTTGTGGAAGCTCAAAACTAAATGCATACTCGTGTCTTCCAGAAGGGATAGTGGTAAGACTCTCTTCTGAGTTATCCTCATCTGAAAGAAAGGAAAAAACAAAATTCCAAATACACGTATACTGTACCTGCCAAAAGGAAGCTTCCTGAATAAATAGGAAAAAAGGCACATACAAAAAAAGGAGAGCATTTCATTTTATGCTGAAAACATCTCAAGAAACACATATACATGGTACACTCTTAATAGCGAATGGGACATTAAACCCCTTGAAACTTCCAGTGAAAAAGGACACAAAGAAACCTGTATGAACCTCAATACATAACTAAATGATCAAAGCTGAAAAAAACCCAAGTGTTCCCATTTGAAACCAGAAATGCATTCATGTTCAAACCTTGAAAGAACATTCAAAAGGTGTTTCAACCTTATGCAGAGAATAAAAGCAAGGAGAGGGAGGAGTACATTTTGTGGTTAACACATTTCTTTATTGAATTTCAGTGACTTCTTGTATACTACAGTATTCTGCTGTAATGCTTGCAGCATCCAAAACGATTTTTTAAACATCTTTAAGGAAACACACACACACACACACACACACACACACACACACACACACACACACACACACACACACACACACACACACACACACACACACACACACACACACACTATTACTTTGTCCTGTAATTCTTCCACCCATTGACTCCATTTCAGCACAACAAAATCTGATAGATCAAAATAACTAAAATAAGAATGTAAAAACATTACATTTTAATGTGTTTAATGTGTAAATATACAAATTAAGAAATATGTTGGGTAATGTCAAAGAAATAAAACAAGAACCTGACATCAGTTTCTTCTTTCATCTCTTTCAATGAGATACAAAAGACAAAAAAAAACAAGCCGTGAAGGTTAAATATGCGCAACTCTGCACACCCCATCAGCAACAAAATTATCGTTCGCTTTCATAACCTTCGTCGATTGAAATAATGCATGTTGTTTTACATCAGATGAAATCAACGTTATTTTTTTTCTGCCACCTCAGCAATCCCTATAGCCTTACAAGCAGCGGAAATGTGGTAAACAAGTGCCGAGCTGCCAATCTCAGGCAGACTAGAGCAGGAGAGGACCGGACTAAACCGGAGCTAGCAGCTTCCCTCAGCCGGTCTCTCATATGCATACATTACTGTGCGGCATTCAGTCAGAGCAACCTAACATGCTGCTACCTTGGGACAGCCCACAAATGAATAAACTCGTGTACTGCAGCATGGACAGAAGTTAAAAAAAAAAAAAAAAAATGCTGGAGAAACAGAGAAAGACAATTTTTGAGATAAATAAAGACAAAGGCAAGGAAGTAATTCAGTTGATACCACTTTTATTAATCATTGTTTTTTCTTACAAAAATTGAGTACACAATTACTGGGACATACTTTATTAAAATAATCCATAATTTACAGAGCGGACTGTGTAAAATTAAACAAAAATAAATTTAAAGAAGGATACAACAATTGTGCCAGAGCTAACCTCAGAAGCATGCAACTAGATAACGTTTAAGCAGATTCCTCTGAACAAAGACTCGTCCAAGGTAACTAACTAGCTCTACCCACAATGACTTTATGTTAAAAATGAGGAAACTAACGTAATAGAATAGCTGGCCCTCGAGAATGTCAAAATCGGAATTTTCAGAAATTATTGGATGCAATCTTAAACAATATGAAATACAATGGGACAAACAGGCTTACTCTCTTTTCGCATTGACTTTTCCTTCAATTCATTCAACTTGCATCTCAAATGCACTGCAGACAAGGATTAACACTAGCCTAGCCAATTTCATCAAAGAGTGAAAACATTAACCAGGTTTGGATGAGGGGTGCAAACTTGAAGTCTTCAATACTTTTCTTGCCAGTGGGTTCTTGCGTGGCCATTTATACATGGCAATATGAAAGTGGTATTTTGTTTCCAGACCTCCTATCAAAGCTGTGCATTTTCCCCAAGCAATTTCAGTTTTGATAGCGGCATTCAGAGAGAGATCACAAAGACCAAAGCCCAAATTCTCAGTCCATTGAGACGATTTAATGTTTTCTGCAGGGCGCAAATTTAACTTAAGAAGTGCGAATAGCGACGGAATAAAGAAGGCTATTCAACGTATAATGCGCCAAGGTTTTTAGCCAAAATATTCTTCAGTGACAGGTCGAATACAAAGTTGTAGCCCTCACCAGTCACTTTCTGCAAAGGTATGAGGTCATTGAAGACACACGAGGACTTCAACCAATCCGGGAACAGAAAGGCGAGCCCCCGCACCCCCTCCTCCTCAACATCCAGTTTCTGAACAGGATTGAACCGCTTTTAACAAAGGGTGGAAACTTAAGGAAATCGTGTTTGAAAAATGGTTTCTAGAACACGATTAAACAAAGAAATTTAGAAATAAGCAATGTAATACCACTTTCGTAATGTAATATTAACTGTTTAATGATTTACTTGACCAACTGTCATAGATTTGTAACATTTTACATTTGCCGCATTGACTGTATGATCTTGAAGGCAAGCCTGTTGTGTCTTTCTAGTTTGTCAGACCAGTTCAAACTTAATAATAAAGTTAATGAATGAATTACTTGTTCATATAGCAGTTCCGCGCCATGTGATAAATGCCATTTTACATTATGGCTTGTGGTGGTTTTTTGGACTAGTTTTATGTCATCTACAGCTCCTTTCGGTTCTGAATACATGTGATTCCACGACTTGTCTTGTCAGATTGTTCAGTCTCATTTACCAAACCTGTGGTTTTACTTAGGTAAAATTTAACTTTTTAAACGAAACTGACACTGATTTACATAAATGGCGTGTAAAACTACTCGCCAGAACCTATTATACGGTTTAACTTCAACAAATGAGCTACAAGTCAATGATTTCAGGATGAATACATGTATTGAATGTTAAAATTACAGAAGAACAGACTTGGGAACCCTTAAAACACTTAAGAGGACCTGCACAATGTACTAAATCTTGTTATATTTATATATAACCATGAAAGAAGCTAACTATAATGGCAGACTCAGAAATCTGATCGTAGCATCATCTATGAACAACCTGTCCTACAGCTCACATTCATTGTAGGTAACTCTCTATAAATACATTTATTTATCAGGTAAACGGCACAAAATCTTTTATCCCCTTACCTCGTTCATGTCCAATTAAGATGTCCCTATGGTTTAAGTACTCCACTTCTTCAGTGTAATTTTGAGTATAGGCAGTGTTGGATCCAGCATTTCGTGATTCAGTCCAACGAACTTTTGCAAATCCTTTGGCGTGAATTTTGAGAGATTTCACGCGGATTTCTCCTGTGACTTCAATGATCACCCTTCCTGAGACCGAATCCCCGCTTGAATATAGGGGGATGTTGCTGTCATTTAGACAGTCGTAGCTTACAGTGAAGCTCTTCACCTTTCCTAGCACCATGGTTGTAAGAAATGATGTGTTTTTAAAAAAATGTAATAAAAGTCTATGAAATTGAAGATCTCATAAGAAATCAAATGTGATCTTGAAACACTGATCAATGCCTTTGCCCTGCAAAAAAGCTGCAGGCAGGATCAGCGACTTAGCAAACAGTTCATTGAGATTTCAAGGCTAAATAACAGCGCTGTGCTGTTATCTCGCACCTTGTCGCGCTACGGTCTCTGTACAAAGACAGGCTGCTCTTGTTTCTCGGCTCATTTTAAGCGAGGATTTCATGAAAAACAACCGCACTGAGCATGTGCAAAGCATTCGGCCGTCCTCTCCTTCCGCCTTCTAGAACAGAGGGGGAGTTTTCGGTCTGGGCTCTCGGCCAAACGACTAGCGTGCACGAACAGCTGATGGGATTGCATGGTGATTTTGACTGCACATACATTGCATCTTCAGCCCAAATTGTTTTTACTATATAAAGGTAACGCTTTTAGCCATATTAGCCCTCCACAATCAAACGCCCTGCTTCGGCTCATTTAAGTCAAATTTCAATCAAAGCGGCCTCAACCATTCATATAACAAAACAGCAAACAGGAAATACAAAACAAAGCTAAATAGAGCTGTCAAACAGCCACAGTATGAACTCAGATGTGTATCTCTGTTGAAACATTTGGTATGAATTGAAGGAAGTGTGAAATCTTGAATTATAATGTATTAGTAACTATTCTTATTGATAAATTACTGAGAGATCATCGTCAAACTCATATTTAAGATTATACCACGTAAATTAAGCGGCCACTCCCCCTTCTTGCTCAAGAGATCATGGTCTTGTTTATGAGATTCAACCAATCCAGCTCAGTGGAAAACAGCGGAAAACATGCGAGAAGATCTAGTATTACAAAACCTCAACATCACATTTTCCCTGAGGTACTGAAATTCTGCAAGAAGGAAAAATAAGTCAAATGCATATAAACTACAGCCGGTTGCTGCACCCAGAACGCCATCTCGTGGATGATACAATAATTATTTGCTGTGCACTGTTTGATTTTACATATGCATTCATACCACTCTGCGATATAGTAAGAAATGATAATATACGTCAAAGTAATCGACACCATCATTTGATACAACTATTATTAAATAAATTAACAGACAAATGAATGAAGTGGTTAATATGTTTGTTGTAATTTTTCATGATACATATTTAAAACTTAAATACATAAATCCAGTGCATATAACATAGTACTGATCCTTCGCTGTTACTATTTTTGTCTTGCTGTTTTGACCATCTTTCTCTAATTACTTGCTATTGTCATCAATTCATGGTGTACCAGAAATGTAATGGTATATGACCGACCTCTAGCGTTCATTCTTGACTGTACAACAACACGGTAATCTTTTTTTCAGTTTTTGCTTGCACAGCGGTAAAATAAGCCGCTAACTCAACCTAGATGATGTCACCAGCGGAGGAAACGGACCCCTAACCCTGTTAATCCCAAACCCAGGATATTTCCTTCCAGTCCAGGTAATATAGCAGTCAGAGCTTCTGAAAATGCCTCAAATAATTCAGAAGTTTTTTGCTGCTTGTCACGTTCAGTCAATTGCAGGTCAGTAGTAGGTGCATCTTCACTATTAATTTAAAAGTATATGCTATTCGTTACATAAGAATATTTTAATGAGGAAATACCTAAACGCATAGCCTCTGTGGACACACGCACAATACAGCATGCAACCTTTCTATGCAGGTGTATAATAACCTTGGTCAGTTTCACTGCCTGTTGGTAGCGGTGGTCAGTGCTACAGGATAAATATGAGGTTTTGTCATTAAACAAAGTTTAATACAATCTCTGAGTCTGAGCTAAAAAGTTATTTGAGATGCCTTTTTTGGTCAGCCCGTTATGCTGTTTATTGCTGTATAGACCAATGAAAAGAAAGAAAGAGGGATTTCTTGCAGTCCTGTTACGTTAAATACAGGAGAATAAATGGCATTTACTGAAAAGTCTTGTTTTATGAGGGAACCCTGGTATGTAATGATGGCTTGAATGGCAATTTGTATTCTCTCTGTCTTCCTCACATGCCAAAATGTGTGCGCACTGCCTGCCTGCTTACGTTTGTATTCGTGACAGTATTTGAAATGAGCACAAAGGCAAGTGTTGAATGAAAATAATAGTTTTTGATAGTCGTCTGACTGTTAACACAGAGCCTTTTGCGTTAACAGTTGAAAAATGAAACATTCTTTCTTGAATATCAAAAGAGGAAAATTCTAGCAGACAATATTTGCTTTTTCATTTGGAATGACTGGTGCATTTATTTTGTGTCTCAAAATGTAAAATTACTGCCACCTGCTGTTCATAAACAGTCACTACTCTATATAGTTTAAGAATGTGGAAACCAGTTCTTATCGAGGCAAATGACTGAGTTCAATGTGTGCTTTAAAAAGAATAGAATTAATATAGTATTAATATTAACAGTCTACCTCTGGCATTGGACTAACTTATTTTTTACCACTATAATTCATATAGTTTTTACTGCACTTCCCTGGTACTTTTCATTTTCCTCCCATTATTGCTAGCTCGATTGTCTTATTTAGGTTTGTTATTTTCAGGTTTTCCATATATCTGCCTGTATCCTCTCTCAACAAGGTATTCTACAGGGTCTTATCTTATCTTCTCATTCCTGGCGTTTATGACATCACTTCCCTCTAGGATTTATGGCAGTTTGCCCCTTACTTACACGGCATTGTAAGTCACTCCGGATAAGAACGGCTGATAAACACTTACAATGTAATGCAAGTTAATATAATGAAATGTAAAGGAAGTGCTCTGGCTTTCCTAGAGACATTGGCTTAAGATATGCCAAATGGGACATCACAGTCCGCTCCGCAGTCCGCAGTCCAGGTTATGGAAATCAGCAGTGCATGCTGGATTTTGTTGTGATTCAAAACTTTACGGATCAGTTAAGGCAGTTTATTATGAAGTTACCTCAATTCATCGGACTCTTTGTGGAACTCTCTGTGGAACCCTGGGTGAGGATCGCTGGGGTAACATGAGGCTGAAGCAAAAGGTGTCCCGAATGTTGGGAAAGATTCCAGCTGCGTTCCTGGTTGCTTGTGAGATAACATTTTGACAAGAATTTTCTACAGACAGTTTCAGAAGATTTTATTGTCTGAAACAAGGTAAGTGATCTGTAAAGATATAAATATGGGCATGGCTGAATAAAAACAGCTCAATATGAATATAACCATAGAAAATGATGTGATTTTGGAGTCCTGAATGGTCATATAATTACCCATGTGGGCGGGGATTATACAGCCAATCAGATTATACAGCCAATCAGATACAGATGTACACAATGAACCTTATAGGTATTTTAAATGATCATCAATGTACTGTATATGACACAACCAAAGTTTTGTTATGTCACTGAAACACAGGAGCTAAGACGAAGATATAAATACTCAATAATATAACAATATATTGGTGGCCTTTTCTCACTGGAGCTGTATATCTTACTCTACCACACATTATGAAAAGCAATTCAATAGATACCACAAAACAATTTGATTTTCCATTTTGTAGAAAAAAAGTAAATATTCAGACTACAATGGAGAATGTTCTCCTTTTTTCCTGGAACAGTTTTAAAGCTGTTTTATAGGCAAATGTATAGTTTAGTACCTGGCTGTGGTTCAGATGTATATAATAACAGGCACACAGAGAGATGGATCATTAATTTTGATAGAGGCTCTTTGGTACAGGATTGGAAATTGGGTCTGATTTAACTGTGGTAGTAGAGTGTGTTTTGTTTTATTATTCCAAAAGCATAACCCAACCCCCCTCCTCTACACCACCACCAAACCCATGTAACAGTGGAGCCAGGTAGATTCTCCCAAAAGTTATTTGACAGACATTCTCTGACCTATCGACATTTTTGATGAGTTTGGCAGCCAGCATGTACAGCAGAACACACATTTTGTGTTATTTTGGGTGAAGTGCAATTCGTAGCCTCACTCAGAGAGAGAAGATGAGTTATAGAGAGCAGGAGTTTCGATGTTAGGAGGAAACTTAGATGAGAATACTGTGGAACAATACTCAGTAAACAAGAAGCACTGTTTGAATGTTTCGTTAACTCTTTCTTTGTTTAACAACCATCCTGTTTTCAATAGCTAGCATGTTTGCACACTTGTGTCTTTGTTTTGTGTTTGACATGAAAAACCTGCTCCAACAAATGGAAAACAAAGAAATAGGAACAGGTCCAAAGAAGTGGCTGAAAGGTTAGGCTGGCGTGATCACATGCACAGCTAACTATAACAGCTGGGGTGAGTCCACCTTCTTCCCTGCTTGGATTATGGAAGTTTCTATGATCCTGTTTTTCTCTCTTTTGTCTACTCTCCCTGCACACATATCTCTGTTAGACCTGGTCCCTTTGGTTTACACATCAATTGCTCAGGCATCAAGGGGCTGAACTGGTACAGAGGACTAAGCGTGTGTGTGTGATGGGGTGTAGTTACTGGACTGCGGCACACCTGTGTATTTTATTACATTATTTATGACCTGGGCTGATTACCTTATCAAAGGTAACTTCTATCCACTTATACAGCTGGGGATTTGACTGAAGCGGTTCAGGTTTCGTAGTTAGCACAGTTTTCAAGGGTACAACAGCTGTGCGAGATCGCCCTCTTCATTTTCTCTGGAGACGCAACGGCCTGGACTGAGTCAACCTCCACTCCACAGAAATAAAAGCAGCCCCCTCCACCCACACCACATACACAGGTACTTTTATTTTGATGACTGCTCACTTCCCTCTGATCTCCTCAAGGAGAGAAAGAACTGTAAATTGAAGTTGAGGACAAATGTTGATTGAAGTCAAGTCAGAGCCAGTTGTTTGGAGTAACAGCTATGACATGAAGTAAATAGATAAATATCACACACACACACACACACACTCATGCACTCACTCACTCACTCACTCACAATAAAAGAGTAGACATTCAGGCAAGCCATACATCCAAGGACGGATACCACTGACAGACACTTCATAGGCTACAACCTGGTAATATGACTTATCTGTAACTTTCCCATTCTCAAAACTGAACTTGAAAGAAGGTCAGGAAATATTCTTTGGCTTCGGTGAGGGTAGTATGGTTCCCTTTGCTCACTAATTTTATAGAAGCCTGGGATAGGAAATGATGATGGCTGTCCTGGTAAATTAGGTTTGCCAGATAAATCAAGCAGTAACCTGTGTATTTTTTATACTTCACACTAACACAGTAACCCACCATTATACCACCACGCTAAAAAGCGACATATTTTATCGATTAGAACGGTCGGGGTCGATTAGAACGACGTCAGACTAAGTGAGCTGACATTCCACCATCATATTTCTGTCAAGGCGACGACGGTAGGAATTGTCGCTCTCGACGATAACAGACAAGAAAGCGAGATTTATTGAGGGTTTTCAGCGTCGTGAAAAAAAGTAGTAATTTCTGTGCGTTGTCACTTATCAGATGACTGTAAATCCAGCATCCGCGATGACGTAGAAAAACCAAGGCACTGCCGTTACCGAAGAGGCTCGGGCTGTAAAACATCTCCCGACCTTGTCAGCGTTATCCCTCGACCTCAAATATTTGCCCCCGTCGGTTTTATGGGGTCCACCATTCTACCTACGACCTCTACCACCCTGTATATGTATATCAGTACAACTCGAAGCACACTTAAAATTGAGTTAATTAAGGCTTTAGCTGTACCACTGCTCAATATGCTTAATATGAAAGTGCCGTTGGCTTTTATGCTCTGTGTATAGAAACGTCTTGTTCTGCTCTTATGTTTTGTGTTGTGGATGTTTGAAAAAAATTATTTGAAAAAAAAAAACATCAATTTACAATTATTCAATTACGTTGAATAATCTTTCTGGAAGAAATAAAATGTGCTATATAAATACAATAAAAGTATGTGCCTTCATTTCACCCAGAGCACACTTTTTGTTCCCCAGAACACACTTTGAAATCCATAAGATGTTCTGCGTTTATTTGGAAAATGTTCTTCTCATAAGATTTTTTCATTACCAAAGTGGGAATCTAGCTAGGCCGTCTCCCATGTTGTAATTTATGTGAGCTGGGTTTCAAAATCAACCGAGTCAGCCATCTTACTATGCTAACGATAGTTCAATCATATCAAATTTATTTTTCAAAACATTTGTCACGATGTACTTTACAGTAGACTGTACCCTAAAACTCTGTCAAAAGCGGGGTGACAGTACCAAGGAAAAAATCACCTAGTGGAGAGGAAGAAACCAGACTCAATAGTGGGGACCAATCCTCTTACGGCCAACTCAGGCTGTGAAGTATTCTTTAGTGATTATACTTTTTATAGTTAATACAACTCATAACACAAAAGCTTAACACCTCTCATTTGGACATTCTGAAATGAATTGGCTGTGAGGATACAGTAGGACTCAGCATACATGAAACACTGCTATTATCAGTAAAAATCAGCTTATTGCAAATATTTCTGAAGATAATGCACAGATGAAATAAAGGAAAACACAAGCCACATTCTGACAGACGAGGGCTATAGTAGTTAGGCTGTGTGCACACTATTCACCTGTCTATGAAGACAATTAATACTAAATTTCTAACGTTTGTATTTTTCATATGATATACTTTTGCATGTACTGCAACTCCTTGTCTCACTGTTTGTCTGAGAGACAAATTTTAAGGGATGTTGTATTAGAAAATGTCAGTTTTTGTGGTCATGTGAAAGCTAATATCAACAGATATTGCATATTATTGACTGGTTTATTCTGCTCCTAAATGATAAACACAGGTAAGGGGATCAAAAGCATCCAGCTTGGCTTAGGCCGCTGTATTCGGTTCATTTATGTGTGGCCACTGCCAGCGTGAGTTCATGAACTAATAGACTCCACTCCTACACTGAGTGCAAATATCTCCAACTTCAAATAACAAACCATATGGCGATATTCCCTACAACTGACAAAAGTCAGTCTCTTCTTTGTATCTTTTTGGCCCTATACTTTGTGAGGTTCCTTGCTATGCAATTTGCAGAAAGTGGGTGAACTTCCCGACGTTGTTTGCTGCTGTGGTCCTTATTGATGTGTTTTGAACTTCCTGTGCTGCTCACAACATTGCATTCTGTCATTTTGTGCCTCTCTTTGTTTCGCTTTTTTTTTTTAGTTTCTCAGACCATTCATTTGCCTAAAGGGAGAAATATGAGACAGCATGACAAATGACCCTCATAATACCCTACACACACACACACACACACACACACACACACACACACACACACACACACACACACACACACACACACACACACACACACACACACACACACACACACACACACACAATACCGTACACACAGACACACACTCACTCAAACCCTTACAGACACACACACACACACACACACACACACATACAATGCCCCTTTCATGCAGAAACACACAGATGCACACACACACAACTGCATAGCCATCATGTAAATCAGCTATCAGATATAATCAGAGCATTGGATTACAATATTTGTTTTAAAGGCTAAATATCATTTAAAATGGATGGATTGTGGTGAAGTCATTCAGAGTGCCATACAGTCAGAGGCTTGTATTACATGTCCATATTGTGTGGCTGAGGATAGCAATGTGACGCTGATATAATTGTCTAATTTGTTGATTGTAATTGAGTGATTATGTACTATTAGTTAATAGAGACAGGGACTTCTGTTAAAACACATATATGTATATCATTTCTGTTTATTGGATTTACAAGGAAAAAAATAATTATTTACTTTGTTAACAGAAATACTGTAGCTTAATTTTAAAATTGTATTTCTTGTGTTTATTTGCTTTTGCTCATCATGATTATCAACTAGTATTTTGCAATTTGTGTATATTTTGGTTGTTTGTACAATCAAATAGCTTGAATTAATTCATATCTTAGAAGTGCAAAGTAATGCAAATATTAACGTTCTTAAAAACCCACGCGTAGCATCTATTACTCTGAAACTGCACGTTTTTTTGAAAGGAGCTTTGAACTATCAATACTAAGAAGGTTTTTCAATGCTCCTAAAACTCACCGCCAGAGCGATTTAAATAAAGCCATAGCATCGATTTTTCACTAGGTGGCAGTGTTTAACTAGTAAACGCAGCAAAAGGTGAGCCAGTGCTATGATTTGTTAAATTTTCCGAGGCAGTGACTGCAGTTATCTTTTAATAGATGTATACGGGGAAGGCAGGTGCCAGTTGTTAGTGTGTCCAATTGTACAATCGCCTAGAGGACTTGCCAAATCCATCACTGTCAGACGCCATGACACCCTGTCACCAGCCCTAACTCGGGGATTCAGACAGTAGTCCTTCCCCACCCCAAACCAGACTATGATCTGTGAGTGTGTGTTTGTGTGTGTGTGTGTGTCTG
This sequence comes from Albula goreensis, assembly GCA_022829145.1. Lineage (NCBI taxonomy): Eukaryota > Metazoa > Chordata > Actinopteri > Albuliformes > Albulidae > Albula > Albula goreensis. The sequence goes on from CM040741.1 coordinate 65,167,994, forward strand.
TGTGTGTATGTGTTTGTGTGTGTGTGTGCGCGCGCGCGTGTGTGTGGAGAGAGGCGAAATGTGACAGCCTCATTTTATGAGAGAAGCTTTGTTTCATAGAGATAGGAATTAAAAGTTAACGAAAAGAAAAAAACACAACGAAATGTGAAATAAATGTACACCGTTTACAGAAACCGTGTTAGAGAGAATTTTATTTTATCGGTTTATCTATGCAGTAATAATTCTGGCAAATGTATCAGTGATTAAGTTACAATTATACAGGTATCTTCTAAATACTATGAAGGCCTGTCTCAGACGTTTTGGGAGAAGATAACAAGACTGATTATTATTATTATTATTATTATTATTATTATTATTATTATTATTATTATTATTATATGTGTTGATCTGCAAACTCAGTCCAATTTTATATTTCAGGGACATTATTTCTTTTAAAAAGAATTCACGTTTTCATGGCTATACATTTGTAAAACAGTTGTGATACCAATTTGATTGGAGGATTAAGGTGGTGGGATAAATATTGACTGCATGTTTAAAAAATACTGAATAAGTAACCGATCACAAGTATTTAATGTCGACGTGTAACTAAGAAACACTTAATAGCAATAGGTATTTTTTTTTTTAACGGTACAGTTTCACCATGTTTTTTTTTTTTTTTTTTAAATAGGCTAATACGATACAGGGTCCGGTTGTTCTGTTGGAGAACATACCATACTCCCTCAGGGTTTGCCAACACAACAGCAGCGCTCGTGGTGGGCACAGAAGGAACCTGATGAAACCACGTGAACGCGCCCCTGCTGAACCCGGCCTTCATGTGACTCCTTTGCGCGGCCCGACGTGAAAGGGAGGCGGGAGGTCTGGCAGCGGCATGGCCCGGTGCAGGAATGCGCTCGGCCAGGTGCAGCTGCCGGGGCTTTGAGCGGCGCGCCGCTGTGTTCATAGCTCATTAGGGCCGTTTCGGTTGCCAGGTCTTTGGTAGGTCAGTGTCGAGTCTGCCTCCGTGCGAACGCTTGATGTGTTGAGAAAGCAGAGGACAGCTGCGACTCCCTTCGCCTATAGCTCATGATGCAACAGCGCTACAACCTAAGTTCTGATCTGCGTTAGTCCTTTAAAGGTAAATAGGTGATGACTGCATTACAAAAAATTGTTTTTAGATAGCGCACTAAAATAAATTGGCTCATGAACTCACCCGCACGCTTTGACCAGCATTAGCAGTCTGTCATAAAGCGGGGGTGATTGTTTATTTAAGAGTACAGAAACACGTTCAGCGTAAACTCAAGCCCTCTGCTCGCAATTATGTTTACCTTCGTTAGCAAAAAAAAAAAAAAAAAAACACTGGCCTACTTTCACGAAAAATCAGTCTACTGAATGAACAAAACAGTAGTAAGTTTATGTGTTTCCATTTTGTTGTCAGTTTCTGTACTCTAAAAAGTATTGTGATTAATTAAGCTGAAGCCTGCTCACGAATTTCAATTTGTTTATAAATTAGCCTAGATTTTCAAGACTGTTGTCTTCGGGAGGGATTAGGGGTTATTTGGTAAAGGCACATGCCCAACGTTTTCCGTTACTCACCCCAGCCGCCCTTTTGCTTTGCATGCTGGGAAGTCTGCAGGTTAACATCCCCCCAATTTTGAACTTAATCCTGCACTTCTGGCACAACACTGACCCCCCCCCCCCCACACACACCCACCCCCCACCTGCAGGTCACCTGACCCGGCTTCCGCTCAAGGGCTCAGAGGAATGAGCTGGAACAGCCAGGCCTGCGTTCTGTTTCTGTGACATCTCACCCAGCAGCAAGCTGCAAGCTGCTCCCTGCTCCACAGGCAGGTAATTGCAGCCATCTTGTTCTCCCATCATTCTTTGTTGTATTTTGCCCTTTTTCCACTGAGTAAAATGGACTCTGTAAATTACGTATGTCACGTTCAAGAGACATTCCTTATAGGTAAAGTGCTCTCCTCTTCTCCCTCTCAGCCTCTTCACTCAGTTATAAAAATATGGTTTTGAAACAAAACAGCTTAATGCTTTTCAGATGGAACTTAAACAATTGAAGATTGATTGAAGTTGGTATTGCAGGCATCTTTTATGAAGTTGAAAGGGCCATCTTCAAAAAAACCTTTCCTTGTGCTCAATTTAGTACTGAAACCATCGCAAACTGTTGCAGGGACGTAGCAATCAACAAAGAACCAGCAACAGAATGACATCAGGATGCTATCAAACAAAAGGGTTTCCCCACAATTTCCATCAATACATGTGCAAGTATGCATTGTATCAATGCTGAGGAAGAAAATGGTTTGCAGCAGTGAGCCTTAAGGACCGAAAAATCCTCATCAATACTTTACTCATTCTGCTTCATAATTCAAAAACCTCATCCAGCTTTTCCTTTGTAATGTTTTAGCCTTTACAGTTAGCAGTTGTGTTATCGTGGAAAGTTTGGCCATGACATTTAAAAGGGAATGACACTTCTGACATCTCTCAATGCCTCTGTAATTACTCTCTCGCTCACTCTCTCTCTCTCACTCTCTCTTTCTCTCTCTCACCCTCTCTCTTGCTGAATAACCAGAGTCTAGCAAAACAACAGATTTCCATTAAGTGCAATTTCGTTTCAGCATCCTCAGCGAGAGGCAAAGTGCAAAGCAGTCGGATATTTTAAATAATGGTTAATGCTGCATGCTCTCTGGGCAAATCTGCAAACTTGCTTCAGTTCCATCACCACATATCTCATTATCTTGACTTCTTCACAAAAACTCTGTTCGAATGTCCCCCACTGTATGTGGCACAATTAATTACAGATGTTTACACTCAGTTTCATTTATCAAGGGCCATTTTTAGTGTTTATACTAAGCATTTCAAAACCATACCTGATTGTAAATGTATCTTTTGAGCGGATTAAGCACTATTTTTTGATCACACCTGAACAGAAAAAAAACACAAAAGTAAATGGCTGGTAGTGTAGATGGTTCCTCTCACACTAATCCACGGGCTAATTTAGCTGTGCAGCCTGAGCAGGCCGATTTCGTGCTCAGCTGCTCCTCGAGGTTAATCACAGGCTACAAGTGTTTATGTTTCTATAATACGGGCTTCGGCCTCTAAGGAAGGCCCACAGCCCTTACAAGTCACGATCCCCTCTTCTCTCATCCAGAAAAAGAAGTAACAGAAGAAAAAAAAAAAAGAGAGAAAACATTTGGTTCTCGAGATGACCCAGGGAGGATTTCCAAATGTAAAACATGGCAACGTTTATTCAATTGGAACCTCGGTCACGGCGGTAATAGCTCTCCTTCATGTAGCTCAAAAGTAGCGAAACATTTTTTTTTTTTTTTTGGAAATGATTATTTTCAGATGTCATTGTGGTCATACTTTGGATGTATGAAGGATTATGTGTTTTGTTTATGCGAATGTCAAACCGGACCGTGATGTGTGAAAGTGATCTGACTTCTTTTCCCAAACAGTTTTAAATAATGAAAGACTGTTGTTGATCATTTTATAATATAATTGGTGATTGCTTTGTTTTTTTAATAATTACTTTCAATAGTTACTTTATTAATAGAATAATAAATACGCAAAACAATGAGAAAAATACTGATTCAATGTGGATGAAACGCAAAAGCAATTAGGATAAAATGCAAAAGCGTGTTTATTTCTGTAATTTTTTAACTATAATGTTTCAATAAATGTAATCTACTTCCATGCCAGCACAAATAAAGAATGTTCAATGAGACAAAGGACAAAAAATGCTTTAAAGAACTGGACCATGCATTGACAATAATTCCTCTAGAAAGAGAAAATTTGACGTCTTGGTGTTTAATTTTTGGCCTGTGCAGTGGTCAGTGCTGCTTGGTCTTCCTGGTTCATTTGGCCCATTCACCAAAAAATGACTTAAGAAGAATTGTGATTTTTGGGAATATTTTGTTCCTGTTGTTGCATTATCTTGACCAGAACATCCATAGAACAAACAGAAAGTTCATGCAGAAAGTTCACACTCATATCCTGCATTAAAGCATAAACTGACAAAAGTTACAGAGATACCACTTAATAGGTCTGCCACATGGACACAGTCACATGGAGTGTGTGCACAGGATGTAAACATAAGGTCAAACTGGGAAAAAAACACCAACCCTACAAATTAGCTCAACATTTCAAAATGGCCCATGAATTCTCAATGCTAACTAAATGTTGACGCTTAAATTGAAGGTCTAATTACTGGAAAGGGGGTACGGTTATGGTACATTTCTCTTCTCTGGAGAGCAAATGTATTAATTGTTCCTACAGTAAGGTACAGTAATGATTCCTCTGGGAAGTGTTCTGTATTTCCTTGCAGTAAATATGAATAAACACACAGTGGATCTGGCTTGCACTGTTCCACCCTAGTAACAAGTGTGTGCAGCCCTTTTAGGTGTATCACAATACTTTTTGTGAGAAGTGTGGTGTATTCACCCTTTCGTTGTCACCTGCTGAGGCGGTACTTAAGTACATAGTCAGGGAAGGAGGCTTGTGTAAGGGAGCTTCCAGTGCCCATAGAAAAAGCAGGCTTGCACACTACAGCCAGGTGTTAAAACTCATGGGTTGCCTTCCCGCTTCAAAATTCAGGAGCCCCCTTTTTTAATTTGGACTTGTAAAAACACGAAAAAAGGAACCATAAACCCTGCAGTCCGTGATCAGCCCCATCACCTCATTCCGGAGCGGGCCGTTCTCTCCTCATTAGAGTCATCGCAAAACTCCTTTTCAAACGCTGATTCTCTGTTTCGCGCCGTTGCCCGTTAACGAGTTTCCTGTGTGAGGTTAGAAGCCGAGGGGCCAGGTAGCTGGAGAGCGGCTCTCGGAGGTGAGAGCCGGCCATCTGTGCGCAGTCAGACACCGTCCATGCGCAGATGGCTCACGCTCCTGCATCAGGGTTCCTCTTTCTTTTACATGTTAAAAAAGTCTGTTTTGATTATTTTTGCAAGATTTATGGTGATGCTTGTGAGAGACCATTTCAGCCGTAATGATGATCGTTAGTAATCAATTAGAAAGCCATGATTAGGAGCAGAGGCTGTGGAGGAGATGCAGAGATGTGGTGTAAAAAAAAAAAAATTGTTTTCAGAAATGCATCATGGCAAAAGTATGTTTGTATTTCTGGGTAATTGTTTTAGTCATTACAAAGTGTTTGCCTTTTGATTTTATTATTTTTTTTGCTGCATATTGAAACAATTGCACAGATGTTATAATACATTTCTAAAAAACTTTGCATGATCAGTCTTTAAAGTTGTGTGTGTGTGTGTGTGTGTGTGTGTGTGTGTGTGTGTGTGTGTGTGTGTGTGTGTGTGTGTGTGTGTGTGTGTGTGTGTGTGTGTGTGTGTGTGTGAAAATGAAAATACCATGAGTCACTCAGCAAACAAGAAGTGACTCATAAACTTTGGGAATGCTTGTCTGACAGGGTTACAGAAGTAGAACAAATAATTGGGCCAAGAAACAGTACCATTTATAAATTATTGATGCCCTTATTGAAAAGCATAACAGCATATAACAATGGCTGAAATGATTCCCACAGGAAGGAGCACCACTTATCTAAACAACATAAAGTTGTTTTGAGAAATAATGCATCTTTTTGTATCAGATGAACAAAATCTGTGAAAATATATTACTCACCTTTGATTGACAGGTGATGAGTCTCATCAGTGATCTGAAGACAGCTGCAAAAGATCCGCCCCCTAAACCCAACACCTGTCAATCAAAACAAAGATGAAAAACAGGAAATACAGATATTCAGATATTCCCGGAAATATGTGCATAAATTTACTGCTTTTTAAAAGATGAAATACTGGCACTTCCTCATATATTTTTTTTTTTTTACCAATCAGTTTATGTAATTGAATTACCATATCCTTTCTGTCTAATCTGAGTATCCAATTTTGTTGTTTTTTTTACAAGTATTTGCTGACCATTAATGTGTTCAAAAGAATAAACCACAGTACAGAGGATTTATTTTTGTCATTTATCTGGCTGGATTTGTGTAGTGCTGTCCAAACGTACTTCAAAGTAGAATATTTGAGAGTTTTCCCCTCTGTCTTTCTTCTTTTTCTTCTTCTTCTTCTTCTTCTTCTTTTCTGTAGGCAAACTCTCTAATTGCTTTCACATGTAAACATACAGTCCATTTGCACGGTCCATCAAGGCAGATTTTCTACAACTGAGCCAATTTAAAAGCCTGCCCCCCCACCCCCCCACCCCTGCCCTCCTTCTACCCCTTATAAAAATGAATGGAGGGGGCTGAGAATATTTGGGGTTAAGTGTGTTTTTTTTAATAATTTGGAAGGGAGATAAGACTTGGAGATGTTTATGACAGCTCAATTACCCTGTTTCACTGGAGGAAGTGGCTATGAGCTGGGGGGCGATGGAGGGGATGGGATAGTAAGATCCCCATGCTCCAAAACTAAGTCCCCAGCTGACCCACAGAGGACTTGGGCTTTCTCTCACACTGTTCACGGACAGACAGCAGGATGAGGTGGGGTGGAGTGGGATGGAGTGGGGGGTTGCTGACAATGACATCTTTGTTCTGCCTGCAGAGTACCACTGAATGAAGGTATATTAACCATTCTAACTCGCTCCTGCCCGCTCCTCCATGCGTCTCAGATGTGTGGCTCCAGGACACATCACCCTTTTCTGACTCCTTATTGGACTTGCTGCAAAAGCCCCAGAGAAACCCTCAGAGCGGCACTGGCTCTGACGGTCCGGTTACTGAAGCGTTTGCAGTTAGTGATGGTATAAGTCTCTGGTATCATATGAAGAAAAACCTTTTGTCTTCTCCTTTTTTTTGTTGCTTTTTTGAGTATGTTACATGAATGTACAGCTCACAGCTGCAGATGGGTACTATCGTTGCTTCATAGTTTCATAGCAAAAACAAAGCATAAAGCAAAACCCCATATGACAAACACAAGTTTTCATTAAATTTATAATATAGTAATGCATTTTTATTGCATTTTTTCTCATTTCCTGAAAAGGTATCCTTTTGGAGATTTTCTTTCACAACACAGAAGCACTAGTAAATTCAAGGCAGCCAGATGGCCAAACCCAGGAACGACCAGTTTGCAATTAAACAGTCACTGAATCAGTGCAGGCTGGATTAAAATGCTTCCTCATCCTCCTCATCCAGTGGAAATACTCAGTTCAGCCTGAATTTCCTTCATATTAGAAAGACCTCAGAGGGCAAAACAGAGTATATGTATATTAGGGATGCACTGATGTATTGGCCGTACATCAGTCTCGGCCAATATTCGCCTTCTTGACTGCCATCGGCCATCGGCAAATATGATGACATTCACACATAGCAGTGGCCGATGTTTATCTGTTGTGTCCCATCAGTTTTGCACTGACTAAATGTGAAAGAAAGTTAAATTAAAGGTTGTTTCATAAATTTGTTTGATTGAATTTGTGCTTATTCAAAGACAGTCTGATGAAGGGCTGAAAGACTTTAAAACAGTTCAGTTATTTTTTTCATAATGAAGAATTGTTTGTTTCCCTGGCAAAAAAGGGGAAATAAATAATAATAAAAACAACAAAAAAAAAAAACCAAATAAACAAAAAAAAAACCCATCAATATCAGCATCAGCTATTGACCAAAATTGTTATTTTAAACATTGGTATCAGCCCAGAACTTCACAAACGGTGCATTAATATTGTTAATATAATATAATAATATATTTTTTACATTAAAAACTTACATTAAAAAGTTTTTAATGTAGATTAAAAAACTAATTTTGTCATTACAGAGAATCATACACAGGTTCTCCTCTAATGTGAAATTCAAGGCTACTGGATGGTCAAAACCTACAACAAAACAATCAATGGATCAATAGAAGCAGGACTACAATAACTTCCACCTCAGTGGACAGGCTCAGATCAGCCCGATGCTTCTGTGGTTTCTTCAAACACAGACGTTCAGCGTTTCTGTCTCAGATCAGATGGAGGGCGATTAGGCGCATCCCCACGGGGTCCCTCTGTCCCCTTTATCATCGTGTCATTTATAAAATAAATGCAGGCTATGAGAGCTCCTTTGCCGTAAGTTGATTATGGAGAAGGTGCGGCTTGGTAATGAATTATGGCATTAGGGAATGTCAGTCAGTTGGGGTGGGGTATTGATCCGCGCTCGAGGGGTTTGTGTGGCTGGGTCAAGGTGCAGATGGTTTGGGGCCCAATCAGACGGGATTCCCCTGGTTCCAGAACCTTTGAGCCAATCAGCTTCCTCATCAGAAACGAACATTTTCACTTTACATTTTACTATTATGGTCTGTTTGTGTGATCAACACATATTTCATGGAATACCAGGGATCTCACAAAAATAGAAGGAACATTTTAGGACATAATGTTTCTCCCATCCATGTATTTATTTATTTTTTTAAAATAGGCTCAGTAACTGAATGATTTTAATATAGACTGATCCAACAAAATTAAAATTAATATTAAATGTATGACTACAAAATACAATTTTATGGCTCAGAAATTAGGCTTCATAAATCTATGTGCTTGAATAAAATATTTACAAGAAATTCAATGACTGCATTCCCATAACGTACGTCTCAATTCAATGTTTAGCTTCCAGAGTATGCCATTATTATTACTATTATTATTATTATTATTATTATTATTATTATTATTATTATTATTATTATTTACTTTTATTATGTATGATGGGGAACAGAAAAATGTGGACATAAAGCAAACATATTTGAAAATCATGTGGCATAAAATCTCTTTTGGAGATATAAAACATGTTTGAAAGAATATAATAACAACAACAGTTTGCTGATGTTCTTCATTCATATGTTGTTGATCATCTGTTTTAGATATTTCTGTTTTTATTTGGATATCTTCAAAGCATAGCAGTAGTTTATTTCAAATTAAAGGAAATGGGGAAAATAAACCGCAGCACTGAAATTCAGATCAAAACTTGCATATTACAGATTAATTGTTCATAACATATTTTGTACCAAAACTGTTTGCACAGAAACTATGCTCTTGAATTAATGTCTTTTTTTTTTATCTGTTCCATGGATTAAAGGGCAGTTTTGCAATCTGTCCATTTATTCCTACTGCAGCCATAAGTGGCTGCTCAGTTTCTCACACCACATGTGGCTCCATTGTTCTGGGACTGCGCTCGCAGAGGCAGCGCAATGAGCATGCTCAGAATGGCCAAAGCGCACTCCAGCCAAACTCACTATCCGATCTCCCTAAAAGAGTCACTGATGCAACGGTGCCAGAGATATAAGTGTTCAGTCAACTAGTTTGAAAAGTAGCACCCCTGACTAGTCCAGTAACTTTACCAATAGCACAGCTGCGCTCTTAGCAAAATAAATAAATAAAAAAAAGGTTCCAAAAGGGTTCTTCATTTGCCGTGCTAGGGGAACCCTTCAAGGTTCTTTTTTATATGGGTTTCACTCACAGGTTCTCAATGGAACCTTATTCTGAGGGTTATATAAAAAAACCCTTTAAAGATATCAGTGTCTAAGATTAACCTTTAAGGGTTCCTCCTGCATTACAAATGAAAAACCTCTACAGGTGCTAGAAAGCACTTTGCACATCAATTATATCTGATATATGGGTAGGAATATGTCATGGAAGAGCATCACATTACAGTCCTTTCACAATAGCAATGGCAGTCTTAGAGATGCTCTTACAGAGTGACATGGAGCAAGGACATACATGCACCATGAGAGATAAGGATAGCAGCGCTACACAATGGCATGAAAATGTGCCACACATCATTAAACAACAAAAGCTGCAGCACTGTTGTGTTTTCATATTTGTGTTTTGCTACCCAGCAAGCATCCCTGTTTTAGAAATGCTGTACTTGTTTAATTGAGTGTTACCACATTCAATATGAGTTACAAGCTACATATGATGCTACCGTCTTACGTCAAATATTATGCAGTAAATATACACTGTATGTCATATGCAAAACTGTTTCTATTTAAACCGTTCTCCATTTACTAAGACATATTTTTTTTTGGTTCCGTACAGGGTGTTCACGCTGTTTGATGTTACATTAACATCTTCAACGTCACCGCCCGCTGACCTGCCCGGTGACGAGCAGACTTCATCTGAAATTACTCCGAATGTCCAGTGCAATTTTGAAAAAATTACAATGCATGCCAGAAAGCGCTACTATAAGATAAGTCCGCGTACTATGGTGCTGTCACTTGAATTTCCCTCCTTTTTAAACTATTACCGTCACTTAAAACCTCATTTGTGTCTTGAATACACAATAGCCCAATAACGACTCCTCTTCAATCAGACAGCTCTCCTGAGCAGCACAGTCTATACGCGGTCAATACGGTTCATATGATACATTTGTTGAAAACAGGGTTTGGTTTTTCCCGCAGAACACACTTCTTTTCAACGTTCGAGATGTTCAAATTGTTCCCAGGTGCGCTCGGGTTGCCAACAGTGGACATGACAGCAGTGCAATCAAGTGTATAAATTTAATTGCGGACTCATTTGGCGACGCTTATTAGCTGTTCTGGGGCACATCGTTCCTCGTGAACCCAGTTATTTTGAAGGAGAACATCTGTTCAGGTCTTTTATTTTTTATTTATTTATGTTTTTTTTTTTTTTTTTTACTAAGCATCTGTTTTAATCCAGACTTTCACAAAACTACATTTTATTCGCAGTAGTTCATCGCAATTATCTATTGTGCAACGGAATGTCAAAGTACTTAAATACAATTGTTTTGCCAAATGCTTGCACCACATGTTATTTTTTGTCCTGTCAAACAGAAATGCATTTTTTCTCCAAATATTTCTTTATTGTATTAAACTGTGGTATGGAAATTAATTACATATATTTTGGTGCTTGGCTTTTATTTGACAGATAAAATTTTTTTCCCACTAAATAACACTCGCTATTTATCCTTGATAAAGTACTTCATCGCTGGCGCTTTGAAGCCATCCCTGTCCTCATTAGCTTTTAACAAGATGTATGTGTGAGTCTTTGAGTGGGATTAGGTCTTAGGTTTTGGTTGTATGTAATTGTCTTACTGCGGTAATTTACATTTTAAAGGCCATATTCTAAGTGCAGTATGGGATAAGGTCATTGCAAAATGTAGCTGTGGAAACATATTTTAAAGAAAGAAGGTTTATCCAACTGTAGTTCTCTACTGGCAAATGGTTCATCTTGTTTTTCCTCTTCACTCTGGCAGTATCATAACTACTTGTGACCTGTAGATTAGTAATTAATGTGGGCAAATTCATTTTTGAAAGAAAAAAAAATCTCTTTTTTTTGGCAAAAAAAATCTTTTGAGGTTGATAAAACAAAAAATAAAATACTAATCCAAACAGAAGTGTATGTCAATCTACAAAAACAACACCAGACATGATTGTGTGCATTTGATTTTATTAAGCTATTTATTATTTTTTTCCATCACATCTTATTATTGAGGATCAGCTTAATCAGGGATCAAATGGTAATTTGCCAGCTTTTTCCAAATTTTCTCAAATGGGTCCTTCTTTCCTGTTTTTTTTTTTTTTTGACTGTAAAATGTGAATAGTGACATGATTCGTGACAAAGCTGTTTGTAAACAGTGCTGTATTAAAGTGTAAAAATATAGATTGATTCATTCGTTGAGGGAGTGAGATCTAGGCGTGTTTTGCAGGAGGCTGACCCTGGAGTATTTATCACACTGCTGAGCAGGGGTAATGTAATTGCAATGGCAAGTTATAGTAAAGCCGAGGCCATCAGCAGATCAATACCCCTCATTCATATTCGTCGTTATATGATTCAGATCTGTAAAACACGCACTCTGTTGTGGCATTAGACAGCGTATGAGAGAAAATAATCGATAACCCACTAAGATCTTAAATGTTGACATGGCGAGCAGTCGTGCCGGGCCATTTTATTTTATTTTATTATTTTATTTTTTTTTTTACTGTGTTAAAACGCACAGTGGAAGTGGCCCCCATTAATGAAAGTGCAAGGCAGCCCGGTGCGGGCACTAACATCCGTGATTTCTGGCACGGCGTAAATCACCACGCTAATTGCATCAAATTGCTGGCTGACACTGAGCCATGATTTTTTTGAACCAGGAAATATTCGTCAGCAACGCAAACCATCCTATTAAGCATAAAGCAGTGGGCTTTTCAGTCCACATATTTCTTGGAATAGGCATGCTCCTGTATGTGTTTTGTCCGTATTCAGCATTTTCACAAGGGGAGGCATTCACTAAAAGCTGAAACCCATTAGCCTGCATTTTTGTATCCTGTTATGGCCATATTGATGGTGAATTACGTCACCTCTATGATATTATTTTACTGAACTTCATTTCGGTCATACCGTTTTGCAGTTTTCATGTCATAGGATTGTGATGTCCATTTTCGCTGCCTGCATAAAGTCTGGTTAGCGAGCAAAAACCTGTGCCATCTCCCTCTCAGAATGAGCCCTGAAACATTTATGAGAGGATAACGATTCAAAATGGGGGACCCTGTGGAGCCCCGTGGGCCTCCCAGCCCCCATTTTGGGGAACCCTGCTCCACCAAATAATGCATTCTCTGGAGGAAGGGTTGCTCTCCCCAAACAGGAGCTCTTTCCCAGCAGCAAGTGGATTGAGGGGTAATGATCGGCCCAAACACAAGCACTTTTATAGGACACCTTTCATTCACATGGCACATGTGAAACCAATGCACTGAAATGTAGCTATATGGAGCTGTCTGCAAATTTCACTCAGAATTAATTCAGACCATTCACTCAACAATCACCCATGTAACATTTAAATTGTCAAAGAAGCGCTCGACCGATATTTTTGAAGTGTTGCATTAATTCAACTTGGTACATATTCATTCAATCAATAAAACTATATTTTTATAATGCCATTAAAAACAAGTTTGCACAGCACTTCACTGTTGACATTTACTTAGTGGGAACCACACAGGCAGAACAACCCAAACTGAGCCCATTCAAAATAATGTCAACAGCTTCCATTCAAAACAAATAAGAAAATGACAGTTTGTATGGTACATTAAAAGTACTCCATAAAAGTTTATTTCATGAGCAAACACAGTCCAGCATCCACTTTCTGGTGTTGATCTTGTGTGTGCGTGCCTGGCTAAAAGCTGGAACCCCAGTCATTGAAATACCCTGTGCGGAGCCTCCATGTTTGTGCCTCTGCAGCGTACGCAGATGTGGCAGCTGGAATATGTGGAAGCACATTCTCTGAAACAGCAGCAATTTACCTGCCTCTCTCATCAAACTCAGGTACATTATCCTCCATTGTGTCTGAGGCATGAGATACTCACCGAATTTGACTGATAATAGGCTGCACCTGGTAGTCCCCCCTCCCCCACACACCTCAAAAATCTTTGTGTCCCAAAAGTGCACTACGTCCTATTTCTAGCGGTTTTCTTGAGTTCGTAGTACATAGTGTGGTTCATTTCTGTCACGCATTATGCACTAGATGGTACAAGTATACGCGCTAACAATGGCGGAGACCCAAAGTGTCGTTTGCATGGACACTGTCGGTAAAATACTATCAAGTGTGTTCACTCTCGTACGCTAACCGAAACATGCACTTTCTACAATAGAACACAGTGCACACATAATAGTGTGGAATGCATAGTGTGCTTTTGGGGCACGCGGTTACTTTGCTTCTTAGGCCTTTCCTCATCCCATCAGTGCGTGGGGACGCACCAACCAACAGTCAGTTGTAAAAATCAGTGGAAAGAAAGACATAAAGAAAGAAAACCTCCCTTTTGAACACCTCCTCCCCAGCGTCGTCCTCTCCAGCTGGCGGGGTTTAGGGCTGTAACCGGCGAAAAGGACGGCAGCTCATGGCCAGTCATGGGCGGAATACTAATAACGCCCTTATTGAAATGATCTGCTACTCAACTTATTAAAAACCAGCGGCCTTCACCCCAGGATGGACAGTTTTTCAGATACATGTATTTATGAAATATGGATCTCCATGTGTGCCTTTCATAGATGATATATCACACATTTTGTCTCTATGGCGTATACTTTTGTGTCACCTGCAGCAAACCCTGCTTCTACCATTCTGAGTATGTTTACAGATACTGTTTATTTAGGAAGCATTTTGTATGTTCTAACAAAATACTGTTTGTTAAATTTTGCCCATCCTTGTCTAAAATGAAAATGTATAAAGGCCATTGAAATGGTGTAGGCGTACCTTAATTTGCATGGAGGTATAAGCTGTATAAAAAAGGTTGAGAGCTGAAAACAAAATAAGGGGGAGGGTTCATAACTACTTAGTGATGTTTGTCTGATAATTCAGTGTAATTTACGAGAAATGTATGTAAGTTTTTTGTATGTGTTAAACTCTGAAGTAGAGCTATCTCAATGAGCCCAGTTGTTGTACTGCTTCTGAACTCCGTCATCTTCGACTCAGGTCTGGCCTGGCTCTCTCCCCACTCAATTAGCCATCAGTGGCAGAATGGCTTCAGTTACTGTTTATCAAGTAGGGGTCTGTTAAGTGCCTGGTTATTGACAGTGTTTAACATGCATGCATGCTTGTTAATGTGAGACATCTGGTGGCCTGCATTGACCATATGAGGGTCACTGATGGACTTTGTTGAGCCTGAAGAGCATGGCCCCACCCCTGTAATCACATCCAATCAATACGAGCCTCTTTTATGACCTCAGAGAGAGCTAGTCCCTGCCAATCGGACAGGGAGAACAGAGGAGACATGCATGACACCTTCATATTGCATTACAATCAAAACTCAAAACGTGCATTCTTGTGCGTTAAACTCAAAATACATGCATGCGTACGGATTACACTCAAAACACAAGCATGCATTAAGTACAAAACAAGTGCATGCATGGTTAACTCAACACTCATGCATGCATGTGTGCTAAACGCAGAATTAATGTGATTATGTAACTAATGAAATCATATGAGTTTTTGCATTGTTCTGATTGCAGGTGCATTTACTCAGTATCTCCTGAATGTGTGTTCCTTACATTGAGAAGCGCTGTCATGTATCACTACAGCACATCCTCATCCTTAAACAGTGATCTTGTGGTCTTGAATGGTAGTAAATCCTTAGGGTGTTTTTTTTAACCACGGCTCCATCCCTCCCCTGGCTGTGATGCCGCTCTGATTGGAGTCTGGTCTAGGCAGATGCCAGGGGGGCCCTCTGTGAAGGTGGGGTCTGTGAAAGAGGAGCAGCGCATCCCTGTCACATCTCTCTCTCTCTCTCTCTCTCCTCACCTTGGGGCGCCTCATGCCTTTTCACAGGCGATGAGCCCTCTTCATCTGCCCCCGCGCTCTATAAATAAGAGTGAGCCCATCTGTCCGAGCTGACAGCCCGCCTCTCTCCAGCCGCCCCGAACGCTCGCTTTCTAATTGGCTCTGCCAACACCCGCACGCAGCGCTGTGCCCAGATTTATGCTACCCTGATTCAATTCAGTGCTGCCATTTGTTTACTGGCGTTTATTTTGATGTATGTGGAAGCGGTGTTAAAATGCGGGGAGAAGCTTGTTGGGAGATGGATTGGGTGATTTATCCCTCACAAAGCGCTTTGTCTTTGGGCTGATGTGTGCATGCCCACCTTCGGATCATGTGTGTAAGGACAACATCACAGATGCACGCATATGCACTCACACACTGACATACACTGATGTAAGAACAGAACAAGTACACATGCATGTGCTTATACACACACACAACACACACGCATACATACACACACAGACTCTAACACACAGAAGGCTGCACCTACATCTGGGATGCCAAATGTTGTATGGTAAATTATATGTGGTGTACAGGTATGCATCGCTTAATGTCCACGATACAATCTGTGGAATAGGACGTGATGTCATTTGGACAGTGTGCAAACACGACATTATCAAAGCAATATGGGATACTGAAGTGTACCTGTATAGATTAAATAGCCAAGATACTGTACATATACAGTACTGTATCTCAGATAATGTATCTGGAAAAGTAATATTTGGGTCCCATTACGTCCCATTTTCCAATCAGGATTTCTGAACTCTATTGTAACCTTACGGGACCACGGAAGTATATGCGGTTGGATGTTGCCTGAATGGACGTTATGCAGCACATACCTGTACATTGTTCTGTATGTCTTTGTGTTATACCATTAGGCTGGCCGTATTCATTAAAGGTCAGTAAACTGGGCTTGTAAGAGTTGTAGAGGTTGCAGGTTTAGTTCTCAGACAGGGCACTGCCATTGTACCCATGAGCGAGTAACTCCACCTGAATTCCTTCAGTAAACATCCAGCTGTGTCAGTGGATTGAAAGTAAAGAATGAATGAGCTGTAAGTCACTCTGGAAAAAACCATCCAATGAATATAATAAATGTAATGTGAAAGCTGTGTGGACAAAGTGAACAAAGCAAGCTGCTCACATGTGCATTTCTGTGTTACTCATAGCAGTGCATTATGAATCGGAGCTAATCAATCAATCATTTAACAATTAGTCAACTCATGCTTATTTTTGTACAGTGCAATTGCCACACAGTGCTCCTCAATGGACATTTAACAGAAATGTAAACAAAAACAGCAACAAAAGAAAGCTATGGAAATGTATATTAGGCCATTAACACAGAAGAAAATATACAGTATGTCTCTTAAAACTCTTATAAGCACTTGCTGTTTTTTTAATACAAAGGGTCAATTACATACACAGCAAAAGGGCTATATTTAAAAGAAGACAGATGTGCTGTGGAACCAGTTGTCACATTATTAATTGTTTACTGTCCCCTCCCACAGATAATAATAGGATGTATCCTGTGGAGCCTGCGGAAGGCACTTTATCTCACTGTCCAATCCATCAAAGGGGGTCCTCTGCATGTGGGAGAGGGAGATTTTAAATGACCGAGCTGCAAAATGACCCCCCATCCCTGTTGATGGTACGTTCCCTCTCGATCTCATGCTCCCCTTTCACTTTATGAAATAAAACCATCCTGAACTAAACGCAGGAGGAGGATGACCGAAAGGGGAGAGTCAGGGGTATGGAACCCCCCCCCCCCCCCCACCCCAAATGAAGTCCTTGACTCTGTCAGCTGCCGTCGGCCCTAAACAATGACCTCATCTACAGCTGCCTGCGCTAAGCGTGTAGAGAGGTTAGCCCAGACCGCTCGCTCTTTACCGTCCGCTGGCCGTAAATCCAGCGTGTCATAGAGCTGGTCCTCTCCACCATGTTATGTGCTTCTGATGTTATATCTGTCTCCCTACTCTATCATTGTTTATTATGTGGATAAACCACAGATCTGTAATGAGTTGACTTAGGCGGGGGTCACGGTTACATCTATCGATGGGCTGTATTAAAACCATAATATAAATACAAATAAATTTGATTTAAAATAAATAAAGTAAATATGACCAGGAGAAGTCCCTTACCATGTTCAAATGATGCCTTGCATTTTTTACCCATTAGTGGAATACGACGAAGAATCATGAGAAGATCTTTGAAAGCACAGTCATACTCCAGCCATTTTGCTATTTTTGTCTTCTGAGGGTTCACACTGTCTCCTCCTCATCTGGGTTGAGAGCTATAATATATTTTTAAGTGTTTCATTGCTGTGCCATGTGTGCGATTTTTTACACAGCATCCGTTTACAAAGGCAGACAGTCACAGCAGCCGTTTGGGCTATGTATGTTTGATTAAGGGTGCAATGGCAGAACACTACCAGCGATTTGATCCTGCTGCCTCTGGGTTGGAATCCCAGCTCCCAAACCACTACATTGCTCCGCTGGCGATGACAGAACTTTGAGTGCTTTGCACAGACAACTCATGAATGGAATTGTGGGAAGGCGTCATTGTGGCAGAGCAGTGTAATGAGTGTAATGTCGAACCTCACCGCAGAATATGTAAGACTGAAGCGCTACTGTGACAGTCTTCGGTAAGGCAGAGACAGATCACCTCTTCGCCCTGCCTGTTCCTAGGCAGGATGGACGGCTCGCCCCATGCAGAAAGAACAAAGCGGGATCGATTCAAACAGCTCACCCACTCAGGAAAATGTGCGGTGTTAAAACGGGAGTCTTATGGGGATCACATGTATAATACATACACTAAAGTGATATTAACCAGTTGCTTAGAAGTCCCAGTCTTAACAAGGACATGGTTGGGATTGGGGGTGGAGATGTGGAGGAGGGACGGGGGGGTCATGTTGTGGAGGTCGAGTAGGGTGACGGGGCCAAGTCTCCATGGAGACCAGCGTCTTGTCCCTGTGTTTATTTACCTTTCCCAGGGTTCCCCCTCTGTCCTTGCGATCGATAAGTGGCTACCATGATCTGCTGTGAGCCGTGAACCCACCCCCACTTCGCCTGCGGCTCCCTGCTCTGTCCCACTGCACCCAGAGCGGTGTCACAAAGCAGCGGTCGCACTGACTCAGGTCTGTGTGACTTCATCAACTGCTGTGCCTCTTTGTCTAATGATAAAGTTATTTCTTTCAGTTAATGTGAGGGAAGAGAAAAAGTTCAAATGATATTCACCTGATAACGTTAAAATTCCAGAAATGCTCTGTTTTATTTGAATATAGAGGCCAATTCTTGGGAAATTTTGTGATGCGTACTTTTGTAGTGAAGACATCCAGAATTCTAAGGTTTTCACATTTCAAATTAGGTTTAGATTTCCCTAGGTTTTAGTAGAGTGTGGCTGTAACATAGCCAACATTAAGTGTACTGGTATAGCCTAAATCAAAGAATATTTGTTTTTGCCCAATAATGTGGATTTACAGTTTTTATCATATTTTCACCTGTTCCGCTGTTACACTTAGCATTAGGGAAAATTTCTCTTTTTTTTAATAATGATAACCAAGTCTCACTGCATACAAGTAAAGAGTACCATGACAATATAGAGGGCACCTCCAACTGTCACCAAGGGGCAGTTTGACAGGATGAATTTCAGGTATTTCAAAATAAGCAGAGAGGGGGATTGCTGGTCTTTGAGGCCATTACTCCAGAACCATGTTCGTTTTTGTTTGCAGAGGCAGATTTGAAGAAATGTTTTGAGTTTTAGGTTTTAGGTCCAGCATCTGAATTTTTTGTGGAGAAAAACAGCTTGCATATACCTTACACCTCTCTGTTAAGCCATTTTCCTCATGTTTGGAATATTCTAAGTCTTTTTGGGAGAGCGTTGTCATTTTTTTATTCCCATTCACAAGTACAGTTCATCTCCAATTCTGTGTCTTTCATGATGTTATGGAATTATTTCTTCCACAGGAAAACTTCTCTCTTTTACCATGACATCCTGTCACACAAAACAGGCTCTTCCCTTCTGCAGTCAGCAAGTGTTAAAGACTGAAACAGGATGCATGAAAGTGTGTGTGTGTGTGTGTGTGTGTGTGCATGTTTGTGTGTGTGGGCATGTGTTTGTGCATACGTGTCTGCCTGAGAAATACTGTATTATTGTGTTGTGTTCTTTGTCTCCTTTGCCCACTCCAGACGTGTGTCTGCGCTTTATCAGTAATGTTCCTCACCTGACTGAAAGATAATTAATTGAGGCACTCAGTGATGATTTATGATATCGCTGACATAATTAATGATACACATCAATTTTCCTGTCTGATTGAAGGAGGCGTGAGCTACACCAGATTCCTGAAAGCCGGCTGTGGAGGACAGCAAATGGACGCTGGCAGTCCTGTTTTTCTGCGAAATTTTTTTTAAATGGATGAAAAGACTGAGAACGCTCCAGTTCCTAAAACTGACACTGTGTTCTGGTTTCTAGGATGAAATGTTGTGCTCCTATTAGTAAGAGAATGACAGCGAAAGTCTGTTGGTTACTGTCCCTCCCTCTGCTATCTGAGGTATTCCATAAACAGCACAATTTTTCACTCAATACTTGAAATGAAAAATCACCAAAACCATATTTTCAGATACCAAAATTATTGTAAAAAATGATAATTTTATACATGTTAATATTCTGTCATAATTGTTCAACAGATATATTGTTTGATGATTCCTTGAAAAGAAGGATTTCTTTTCAGCATTTTCTGATTTAACACAACAGTAGTGCTTTGGGAAAAAAACAGCCCTTCAGTCAAATGAGGACATGAGTAAAAAATATAACATTTAAAATGGAATTTTTTTTAAAAAAAAGATGAAAGATACACTTGTGTTGTACAGACTAGGAGCAGAAGTGAGAGTCAAAGCTGAGCAGAAGGCAGGATTTCTCTGACTGTTACAAACTCGATTTGAGCGTTTCGCACCGCTCCACTCAGCCGCCCATTGAAGCAGTGATCAGGTGGTGGTGTTTTTTTTTTTTTTTTTTCCAGACCAACTTGCCTGTGTCAACAGAGTGGGGTACATTGGAAAGGGATGGGGGGGAGAGGGAGGGAGGGGGATTAGTTTCCATGGCAACGACAAAGCATCCCTGTGTGTGGACAGAAATTCTGCTACATGTGGGTGAAGTGACTGACAGGTCTAAGCCTCCATCGCTGACCCATAGAAATTAGCAAGTGAGGGTTATTATGCCGGGTTGTATTGAGGGTGTCTCAGTATCTTAAAGTGCTCTTGTAAGTTCTTCTGTGGCATTTGCATGAGAAACTTGACATGAACTGTTTTGGGGGGTAGGGGGTTGAGGGTTGAGATGGGGAAGGGGGTCCTATCTATTGCTTGATGGTTTCTTTGTGAGCGATGAGAATAGCTTAATTTCCAGCCCTCTCTTTATCTCAGAACTGTTGGAGTATTGATGTGTGGAAAAGCACTTAAAAAAAAAGATCATTTAGACAGCGTTGAGAGGTATACGCAGCTAACTTCCACCAGTCTGTTACAACCATGTTTATTTTGTGTTTCAGCACCACACAGGAAGCGAATAGACCAGAGAACGAGTCCTCAAAGGCGTCTTGACCATATTTGCTACAAGTAGTCTACTGGGAATTGTAATATTGTAATAAATGACGCACTTGAAAACCGTCGCTAGCCACCGACAATAGAGGTTTGGGCACTGTCACAAAAAACGCTCCGGTCAGCCACAAGATCGGAACCCCAATGACGACCCAACAAAATGAATGTGGGGGTGCGTATCAGAAAGGTGGGCGACCGAGCAGACATCAAACAAAATGAAGGAAAAAAAAAAAACTTTTTTCCCTCCCAAATTTCTATTCAACGGATTGACAGTTTGAAAAGCAAAAAGCAAACAAAATGTCCCACTTGCTCCGTCCACTTCAGTGAAAGCGCCTGAAGCCCCTGTCCTGCCTCTGATTCACCTCAAGAGGAATTCACTTACTCCATCAAGAGCTGGGCCGGCCGGGGAGGCGTGGGTCATTGTGGCCCACAGAAGGGGCAGGCTGTATTAGAGACGGTCACAAAGACCTCTGCTGAGGGTGCCTTAAAGCAGGCAGCGGCGAGGGGTCTTTTCAAGGCTAGGCACACGGATTGTGCAGAGGAGGTAGGGGTGGAGAGGAAGGGGGGGATGTGGATTGATGGAGGCAGAGACTGAGACAGACAGAACGGAGAGAAGCAGAGAGAAATGAGAGTTAGTTAAGGGGGTGTTTGGCTCCAAAGATGTGGAACCAACAACATGCAACTAGAGAGACAGAGAGAGAGAGAGTGTGTGTGTGAGAGTAAGAGTGCTAATCTCAGTGCTAATTCATACACTGGTTGATTTCAGCATCAGGTGGTTTAAACCTGTTTAATTTTAAACTGTCACTGTTATGTATTTTATCAGTATCAGTCATTTTAGATTTAGAATTAGATCAACGATTAGATGTTAGAATTGTTGTGATTCTAATTATGGTAATTCCAATGAGAAGAATTGTAATTCTAATCTAATCACTACAATCTGACTCTCTAATTCTGTCTTTTATAATTAGAACAGAGCAATCTTTTGATACTCAGCTTGTGGCTTCTTATTCTGTGACTATTTTTTAAAATGATATTTTTTTTTCCAAAGCAAGGGAAGCTTTTCACAATCATTTAGTTTCATTTTATTCATCATTTTTCAAATATGTTTCTTCACTTCCTTTTTTTAATTTTTTCACAATTTTGTCTGTTCCGTTAATAATTATGAATTCAACTCATATTTTACTGCTTACATAACCCTGTAATTGTTGAGGGAGAGGGAAAAATAATATACATAGAGAAGAAAGATGAATAGATGTCCACAATTCCCTGGTAAATTAGTGATAGTAACAGACTGATCCTTCTTCCAGTATCCCTGTCCTTTCAACGCACTCTGAAACGTCTCTTATTTTGAATCGTCCTCATTATTTAAAATGGTCATCATCATGAGTCTTCTGCTTTCAATAATTTAAGTGTATAGTTATTCAAGAATTTTAAAAGTAAAGCAGAAACTTTAGAGACACACACAAAAAAATGTGAACAGCAGGGGGCAGTCTTGGTCTACCTGCACAAAATAAACATCACAGCAAGACATTGAAAGAACTGAGTCTATTTTACTGAAGAGAAGGCTTTCACTTTTTTCTGTGGTTTAATTGCAAATGCAAAGGCCTGTATATCTAATAATAATAATAATAATAATAATAATAATAATAATAATAATAATAATCCTTCATTCATTCGTTCATTCATGAAATTACTACTTTACCATCATTTGCAAAAAATGTAATTGACACTCTCTGAATAAGTGGCCATCCCTTACTGATAAGAATACAGATCACATTAAACACTGTTTCTCATTGTTCTCAATGATATTACTATAACACGATTGTCAAACAGACCTCCTCCAGGTCATACCTAATGTGCAATTTAAAGTGTTTTCATAAATAAAAAATAAAGATATATTTTATCTGACTGTAATCCTCTCAATACTTTTTGAGTATATGCCTATTTTTTTGTTTTTTTTGATTACAATCCACCTAAAAAATTGTGTGAAATATTTTCATTGAAATCTAACATGTATCCTTTTAAGAGTCATGAGCCTAATGAAATTATGTAATGCTCTGATATTAATGATCTCTAAATTAACTGTCAGATTTATCATTTACATTTCATGGCTTATGAAGTTTACTCCTTCATCAAAATAACATAATATATAATAATATAATAATATAACAAAATGAGTCATTTGGATGTTATAAATAACCAGCTGAATTGATGGCTATTTTGTTTTTTTCTTAAAATAATTCCCATCAAGTGTTAGTTGTTTGCATACACTATTAAATGCTTGTAAAGCTTGCATATTGAAAATATACAATAATAAAAAGAACAGGCTTTTAAATTATGAGCTGGAAATAGTTTAAGTAAACAACTTCTGACCTATGCTAAGTAATATTTTGCACATATTCTATGTATTTCCTCATCCTTTCTCTATCTAACAATAAGCCTTCTGTTGAAGATCATGTTTTTATTGAATAAAAATTTCTCTGATAGCATAAAACATTCAACAGTATTCAAAAGATTTGCAGAAGATGGTTTCCTGTATTTTTTTATCAACAACAATAGTGCTACTACTACTACTACTACTACTAAATAATAATAATAATAATAATAATAATAATAATAAAAAATAAAAAGGACAAGAAGAAGAAGAAGAAGAAGACTTATTAGTGTCATGTCAGAATATTCATTTATGCTGTGTGATATAAAATAGAAGTTATCACATAGATTTAATTGCAATATTAGTAGCCGTATGCAATTATTATAACAATACCACAATAGGTTGTAATGTATGTAGTAGTATGGAGCGTCTTGTTGAGAACATTTGAAAAAGAGCTGAAAACACAAAGAGGAGCAGGACAAACGAGAGCAGGGACTGGCGGTTTCGGGGCCTTTGTCCATGTCTGCCCTCATGGAGAGGCAAGGTCTTTGAGGCCATCTGTGAGCTGTGTTCGGATTGGTCCATACGACTTCTGCGTCCTTTTTGAGACGCGCCCTCTGCTGTTTGCGGCTGCAGCAGGGCAAGAAGGCTTTTAGTACCCCTGCCTGTCTGTGTATAGATTCTCTTACCCATAAAACCCTTGGTGTGATCCCCTACAGTGTGACCTCACCATTCTCCTATAGGTCAGCTGAGACGGTGGGGGAGGGGCCAGGGGCAGAAAAATCTGTTGTGTCAGCAAACCTTTTCTCTATGTCTTTGTTAAATCACCGTGCAAAATGGACTTTGCATCTCTGAATCGGTAAACTGTCATGCAATATCTGGGGTGTACATGCTTCAGACAAGTCCATATTTAATTTCATATATGGAGTGGGTATATTTCTTATATTTCTCCAAGCCCAGCCTTACCAATACAGACTTATGAGTAATGGAGACGTCTGTGAGATGACCATGTGTGATATATAGTTGAAACTGAGGATAATAAAATATGACATTTAAATTTGGATTCAAATGTCGAATATTATGGTGCAAGTGGGCTCCAAATATGGATTAGAGTATGTGTATTGTTTAACTTATGGAATGTAAATAGCATATGCCAAGCCAAGATTCACCTGGATATAGGCCATTTCCGCATAGTGGGAATTCTGTTTTCTTACATTAATTTAGACATAAAATACTCATTCAAAATCATTGTTTTTGGTTTGTTGCATTGACCAAAGTAAAAATCACATATAATGAAAGTTTTTGTGTTTTATTTGTTTAATAAAAAATGATTCATTTAAATTAGGAGTGCTGACAAAGTTTATTTTTATTTACTTATTTATTTTAAAAAAAAAACAGGAAATTAAATTCTTTCCCCCTGAGATTGTCTTCATCAAAAATACCACTCAAGGCATTTCCCGGACATAAGTGAAATGAAAGTTAGTCATTGAAAATACACACCAGACACAGGTCAGTCTGATTTTGAAAATTACTTTTGGAATTGACATTTAATGAGTGGTGAACCAATACCAGTAAACTTTTTTATCTGCTCTTTTTGTTTATTGACATTTAAATCACAACATGGTTTTAATGGTTTGGCTAATAAGCCGTCTTTGTTTGAAAAGAATGTTTCTTTGCTCCTCTTGCCTGTCAATCAAATGGAACATCTGTAAAGTGGTGGAAATGTCTGCATTACTGTGCACTGCAGGCATTCAGCAGGTTCTCTCACACAGAGCTATTTCCAGCGCAAAGGCAAGTGCATAGATGAGGGCTGAACCGCAATAACATCCTATAGAGGAAACATGCAGTACCAGAGCGAGCAGATATGTGAAAACACAAGACTGGAAGGGGAACTTTTCAGGGAAACTGTATAACTTAATAACAAACAAACAGATTAAGTGACAACCCAAGAACCACTATTTTGTACCAAACAAATACAGAGGCAATCATGTAAGCTATTTTTCTGTTATGATTTTATTGTTTTACTGTGCTTGCTTGTTATTATGATTATTCACTGGCTTTGCACAGCTTTAATACTTTCAGTCCAACTGATTCCACATCAGAGCTAAGGAGCAGTAAATCTTTGCTGTATAATTTGCCTGTTTTTCAAGCTGCCGTGTGCCGGCACACCGATTTACACCAGCATGCAAGGCGTCAGGCATCCAAAATCAAAACGGACGAGTCGAATCCTGATGTTTGTAATGGCTGACAGGTTGTTGGAGGTTTTGAGGCAGTCACCCATACTCGGGGATGGATTTCAGAGACAGGGGTATGTAAAGTGGGTGGGATGTTTTTGGGTGACTGTTTGTGGACACCCCCACCCCCTCTACCTCCCTACTCTGCCTGTATCTGGCCCTTGGGCTGTGCTGGTGCTTCAGAAAGGAGGCCCTGCGTCAGAAACATCCTTCTGGCTGTTTAGATACTGGTAAAAGTTTCAAAACAAAGGGGATTTCCAGTGAGACACCCTGGAAGATAGGTATTCATTTTAAAATGATCAGTAATGGGTCAATTAATTTGGTGATTGATTGCAAAGCGGGGAGCGTAGTAAAGCGACATCGCTAGTGTGACATCGCCTGCATATTTCACGAGCAGGGCCTGAACGCTGATCTGCGTACTGCGGTTTGGGTCCTCGTCCAAACATGCGGTTGGAGTCAAGGAAGATTGACAGGAACAGGGTGGAAACAGCGTTTTCAAGGACACGTCCATCGCAGAGCTGATTTCAGACATGCGTTTACATGCCATTTAAGTGCATTTTGCACATAATGATAACTCTCAGACGCCTGATCTTTACATGGAAAACGTATTTAAGTGCGGTGTAACTCAGGTCTGGCTTAAGCCTACGATGCTTATTAGACTGCGGTTTTGTCTTCGCCAACAGTTGTCTCTAATGTCAGCACTGTGAAATTAGACATTTCAAACTCCATGCTCTGAATATTTCCTTGAATTAAATAAATATTCCCGCTATGGTTCATGTCCTCAGTTCAATGTGTAAACATGCAGACATTGAGTAAAACTTCAGAATGTGTGGCAGTTATACATTCCTCAGAGATTATTAGAGCTGAGTGGTGCAAAATCACAATACAAGGTTAGGTTCAGTCCAGTGTAAATCAATAGCAAATCAATACTATCGTTCTTGTGAAATTATAAACCAAACTGATACGTATCCCGACATGTCTGAGGATGTGTGTGAGAAGGTTTTAAAACTGAAGGGATTGTGTTTAATGGAATGCACCCGAGAGCTGTCTAAATACCTGTGGTGCAAAGTAAAATATGCAGTGTAAATTCAAGACTTTATATGAGTTTATAAAGGGATCAGTTGCTCTGTGTTGGGAGTTGGTTTAGCATAGTTTAATGAGTACCCCAGAAACTGCAGATGCTAATGCTGCATGCGAAGTTTTGGCCGAGTCCGGCAAACGTGCGAGGCAGAGAGGGCGAGCAGACTGTCGCCCCTCGTTAAGCTCGCGGACTCATTCCTGGCAGCGGAGGAAATGTCGAATGTGCCCGTGTCATCGGAGTGGAGCTTCGCTCTCCTCGGAAAGGAGTCTTTCCTGGATGTAATCAACGTGCTGTAACCGTATGCTAACCCTCGTCTGGTCACCTGCTTTTACAGCATCCACAAACATTCATCTGTGCATCATCAACCGGCACATTTAACGGCCTTACAATTACTCTACTGGAGCAAATCCATTTCACCGATGAAAGAGATAGAGAGAGAGAGAGAGACAGAGGGGGACAGAGAGAGAGAGAGAGAGAGAGAGAGAGGGGACAGAGAGAGAGAGGGAGAGATGAAGAGAAAGTTTTTGTGAGAGAGTACAAGAGAGAAAACGAGACTGAGATAGCTGCACTTCTTCATTAAACATGATAAAAATAAAGAAATGAAAACATTCCTATCCCAAAATAAATCTACTATTCCTAGACTTTCTAACCCTGTCTGAGACACAACACATTCAGAATAGATTAAGGAAACCATCAACATCAACACAAAAAATGCGTAGAAAAAAGTTATGTGATTTGTGATACATATTGGTAGAGGCAGAGACCCATGGGGTGTTCATGTCTAGCGTTCAAATACTCAACTTTTAATCGACACTCAGAATGAGTATCAATGTGGAGTCACATCAACAGTCTTATTAATGATATAACTGTGTTGAACTTAGGCCCTGCTTTTCAACCTACCGACGTAGCTATATGCGTATCTGGAGCATTTTACACTGTATGAAGTGTCAATCAGGTTGTAGCTACTGTACATAGACAATAACAATCTGGGTTCAAAATCCCTTCTCCTCTTTCATTATGGCTCATACAGTATATTGTAACAGAAATGCATAAAGATGTTGTGTACTGCACTTCTGTCTGTGTATGTAGCTTGCATATGAAACATGACAACTTACGACTGACAGTCTATGTTCTGAAGACAAAACACTGTACAGAGTGATGCACAGCACAGGAATAAGGCACTAAAGAGGGGCACTCGGAACAAAGTAAGAGGCAGATTTGAGGGTCACTCAGTTCCTCCGCCGCCATTAAGGGAGCACCTATCTGAAAGATGTACAGCAGCCATTTATGGCATAATGTGAACCATACAATGACCTATGCAAAAGGGGTGGGGATTATGAGACGATTATGGGCCCATTTATGGAGAACCATTTGTCTTCGGCACCTGGACATCACATCTGTTACAGTACCAGTGATAACGGTGGGGTCCGCTGGCTGATTTTAAGTAGGGTTCAATGTTTTTTCATCCTGGCACATCACATCCCCAAACCCAGAAATGCTTACTGCGCAGGCATACACAAAGTCTGTTTCAGTGGCACAGTTGGCTCAGTGTGATGGCACACAACTTGAACTTGGCCAAAGACACAATGCAAATATAATTCTTTTTTTTTTAAACTCTTGGTCAGCTGCTTCAGCATTACTAGCTCATTTGAGCTTTCAGCCTCTTGATGTGAAAGCCTGGAGTGTGTATATGTGTTCTCAATGCTTCTTTCAGCTAAGAACTCTTGCAGGAAATGTCTGTTTATTGTCCAAGCATAAAAAAACAATAATTCACACTAAAATTATTTTCTGAAGCAAACTGTAATGTGTAGTTTATTTTGTCCCCTCCCTCTTTCCATAGGATTGTGACAGGAGGTCAAGGAGAGCATTACAACCAGGAATAAAACCCGGCGGCCAAAATATGTGCCATTTACTGAGAAAAACACCCCTTTCCACATTCTGCTGCAATACGCATAGTATAAAAACACAGACAAGATTGCCCTGCAATGGGGTTTCAGTCTTTTTTAAGCACATACCAAAAAAAAAAATAAGAAGGTCACATAATGAAATGGTGCTTTGAAAAGGGCTTGGGTGAATTCTTGCCAAGCGTTGCCTCAAAAATATTTGAAAAGGTATTGGAAGTGCCAAACGGCTGATGAAAGAGTGCAGATGTCCGGGGATCTCGAAGTTAGCACCCATTTGATGAATGGGTCATCTAATGAATGATGATTTTGTCTTAAATTACATTTCCTTCAATGCATTTTTCAGTCTATTTTTACTCTTTATTCAGACTGTGTATCCTTGGCTACACAAATACCTGTGACACAAGGAATAGACATGTGTGCTGCTGCTGCTGCAGTAAATAAATAAATATATACAACAAAAATACAAATAAAAATCCATTAATGATGAAACCCTTCTTGTGTGTGAATATTGCTTGAAGTTTTGCATTGACTTGTCTGGTGCTCAAAAATATTTTTCTGCAGGTTTTTTCTTTTTAAAGATGCTGAATTTGTGTAACAGAAGAGACATGGCAGTTAATATGAGTTTTTTTTTTTTTTTTACTTAGTGTGTATATATAGGCCTACATTTTCATATTCGACACAGCCCAGACTGTCATCCATAATAATCAGAAGCTATCATTCACAGTTAATAAATTCAGCATTTTTCTGCCTCTCAAAGGCTCATAAATCAAAGCACACAGTCGTAGAATTTAGTGCCCACACTATAAAATACCCTCCCCCACTGTACATTAACAATATCTGCTATAGAATCCTACATGGGACAAAATGTCAGCTTGGTGACATATGGTATTTGGTTACATATCTGAAAAAACAAGTGTGCAAGGTCTGGCAAAGTATACTGTACAAACAATAGGCTTCTGCAGAAATCTGCCATGTAAAATGTATACCATACACTTTCATGGTACACCTAACTTCAGGGATTCGATCGACATTTTTCGTTTTACTAATAACTGTATGAGCATTATGATTTTTCTCTGCAAGAACAGTTGGGTGAGTTTATTCTCATGCTTACTGAACTCACCAAACTTTGGTGGTGAAGATGAGACCGTGCTTCCTCACCCAATCCCCCACCCCCTTCCCGTTCATGCCCTGCACTTCTGTCCAGGGCTGAATTTGTGACTCATTGAGTTGATTTCTTTGGGTAATTCTCAATATCTGGCCTGCTGGTCCTCAGAGATGATGATCTTCAGTCACAGATAAGTACTCAGGGGAGCATCACTGTCTGCACCTGAATGTGAACCAGGATCCTAATCATTAGTGCTACTTTAGAATAAAAAAACAATTCATTCATAATTCAATTAAGCAAAACATTAAGCAATATCAGTAACAAATGTTTTATAACGAGTACTGCTAAAATGCATTTTCATATGTAAAGCCATATGTAGCCCAGATATTGGAAGATTGTTTGAAATTGCAGCCTCAAGTCTACATACATGATATGATATTATAATATATGTATTTTAATCATTTGTTACTATCAAACTTTTATGTCAATCAGACTTACAAATACCTCATATTCATGCTCAAAATTAACTGGTACTGTACACTGGAGAAGGGAAATTATTATTTTTTACTGTCCTGTAGGTTATGACAAGCACCTTTTGACCAAATTTCTCTAACTGCATCCATTATGCACAAAATCTACCAAGTTGAAACCATGTAGCCACAGACCTGCGCACAGCCTCTCACAGTGACCTCTCATGGCAGGCACAAAGCCTGGGTCCAGTGTGTCGGTAGACGCTCGTCGTCCTTGTCCTAAATGCGGGCGCTCTTGGACTGTATCCAGTGGCTTAATGAACCAGCTATGATCAAGGCCAGCCTTGTATGGGGCAGGCTTGGCTCCTGGGGTCCCACCGTCGCTCCAAACTGGAATCGCTTAATTGATCTAATCTTTTACTCCTTCACCTGAATGGCCAGATTAATCATTCACTCCTAGGTCTGCGCTGGAGTCAACGTTAACGACCGGATTCTGTCGACGGCCACACTGTGGGGGCCAGAGCAATTCAGCTCTGCAGTTGGTGAACCAAAAGCCGCCATAAGGAATCATTTTGAAATACCTGTCCTGCTCTGTCTGAGGAGGACAGACCAGGGGATTAAGGAAGCATCAGAAAGATGGGTGGCAGGGTTAATGGGAAAACTCCAACTAATGGGGTTTTCCCATAAGTAAAAATAATTTACAAATTATTAATAGGCAAAAATAGTTAAAATTGTAGAGTGGACCCCACCATTTGTGTTAGGGCTTAGGCCCACCCCTATCATTCTTGAACTCCACTGCAAGCTCCCAGCAGATGGCTGCAGAAGAGTCAAAGAGCTTTCCTCAGTCTCAGGCCAGATGTGGCCCTGTATTACACTGCTCTGATTTTTTTGAAAGCCACGAGCTGCTTGTGGAATGCTGCCGAAGACTCAAAGAATAGTTTCCTTCTTCTACCTACAGCCTGGCTGTTCAGTGCAAGTCAGTCACGAATTAGAGGGAAGATCCACCTTTTTGAATTTTGAAAATGAAATGGGCCGCAATCATCTCGCAGAATTTTCTGGAACGCCTTCTCTTGCAACCCTTACTGTACACGCGCACATGCGCAGCTGCAGCGCCGTCATGCATTAGGGAGTAGATGCGGCGTCCTGGTTTTTCGTGAAGGCCACGATGGAGCGATCGCGTGCCTCTATATCCAGGCTGGCGTCCCGCGGCCTCATTATGCTGACATTTTACCGCCGCGCGTCGCGCCTCCTCTAAAGAGCGGCTAATAGTTAAAGAGAGGTAAAAGGGTCCTGGAATTAAGCAGTCTTACACAGAAGGGTAATTTGGTTTGATGAATGTGCCTAGCCTGCTATCTAATAACACATATTTTAAGTAGCACCTCGCTGGCGCCATAAAGGTAGCATCGTTATTAATGTCTCCGCCACACCGAGTCTCACTCAGGGTTACAGCGCAAGGTCAACGCGTGTTTCACTAAATTAAAAGCCATTTTGAGCTATGGCACTCCTAATCAACTCGGACCTTAAGGTGCGCCGTTTAATTATGACGAGACACCAATGCATTTAAATAAACAGCGAGATGCAGTGATTTAGTGGCGGGAAAATGGACTATCCTTAGAGCTCGTTAGTGATGACCGATATTCGTTAGTCTTCAGGAGTCTTTTTCCCCTAGTAATGAAGCTTTTATCCGTGTGACGTGTACCTCTCATGCACGTAATTTGCTTTTTTTTAGCGGGAAGCTCATGCTGGTCATTAGAGGAAATGGTAGCTGAACACCTGGGTAACGTTAACGTACGCGCTCTAATTGCATAATTAATTTAATCCGACTGTGCATCAGTTTCCCACCTGAGAACCTGGATACACCTTTACATTTAACAGTTTACAGAAAAAAACTGGCCTCCTGCTGATTAAGGTTTGTGATCCATAAATCTGGACATGTTTTGTATTTAAATGAACTAGTGAATATGTGCACGTGTCTGTGTGTGTGTGTGTGTGTGTGTGTGTGTTTGAGAAGGGAATAGGGATGCAGACGAGGGTGGAGATAGAAGGTGGTGTAGTTGTTGTGCTTCGTATGAACACACTATGTGCTTTGTGCAACCACCCCCTCATATCCCAATGCTATTCTGACCCAGGAAATCAAGAATCATGGGTAGTTTTTGCCGTGTATTTTCATTTGATAATTTAACAGTAAACAACTCTTCACTATTAACGCATTGACAAGGAATGTTTTCATTCCTCCGCATCAGTAATTTAGTCCAAGGAATGTGTTGGAAAGGAGCAGTGTGTTTTTTTGTTCCTTTTTTTAATGTGTATTGATCGGTCCCCCAGTGGTCTCCAGGGCTTCACAGGCATGATTGTGAAAGACGCTCTTAGGCTAATGTCGAACCCTCTCTCTCCGCGCATCGTTGCACAGCCGAGCTGAACCCTGCGTTAGTGACTTCATTGGATGCTTTGTCGCTAGCCGACCTTTTGTGTCGCCCTTGAAGGGGAGAGAAGCCGTGGTGGATCAGACCTTTACATCTTGATACGGACTGTTTCGCCCAGCCAGGCAGCGAGCGTCGATGTGCATCCGGCCGACGCCCGCCACGCTTCGTCCCCACGGCGACCTGGGTAGGCCTGTCTTCTCACACCACAATCGCCAGAGATGGAATATTGAGCTGCATACGTATATGGGTTGGAAAAGTACTTGTATTTATAAGCCATTTGTGATAAAAAAAACAGTCTACGCATTTGTGTCATTACACCATCAGTCCCTCTTACCAAAATGTTTCTTCTACACAGTTTGTCATTGAAGTACCAGTTTAATATTTGTTTGTATAAACTTTAAAGCCACATCTGACAGCTAACAGATGTGGAAAGAGGTCAGATAAGTTGGTACATAAATTAGAGTTGTGTCAGTCACAAAAGCAACAAAATGATGTCGTGTGTCAAGGGGAACAGTGTCTAAAATAAAGACAAATTAAATGAATATAAAGCCCTTCTCAGACAGGCATTGTCACCCCTGTCATCGCAGTGGTACATCCCGCCCAAACCATCAGCTTCCCCATATCAGCATGACTACATTTCATGCCTTGGTGCACCCAGTGTGTGCGGATATTGAGAGTGATAGTGCTACACGTCTTTACTCCGTACCACTGATTACTATTGCTCAAATAATACTTAGGAAACCTTGAACCTTGACTATCAATCTCTCTCCAGATATTAGTGATGAAGCGACCGTTATCGGTTGTGAATCAGGCCTGGCTGTAATGATATGAACTGGCATGGAGAATGGGCTGTTTTTGCTAAGACACTGCCGTATGTGAAGATGCAATCGTAGGCTCGGTGAAGGTCAAAGTAGAAATCAAACAAATTCATGCATGCATGCGTGATGTACATATGCACACACATAGACGCACTCTTACACACACGTTTTATCATTGTTTCCATATGGTTTTTACTGTGCTGTAAAATAACTGACTGCCAGTTCATTTTTGTTATCCAAACTGAAAGGAATTTTCCATTTGTATTTTTCACTGTATTAGAATAAATGGGGTATTTATTTATTAACACGCTGCTAGTATATAATTGTGAAGGTGGGTGTTAAGAGTGCTTTTAAGTTTTTGAGTTGAGTATAGACTCATAACATTGAAGCAAGTATGTAACAATGACACAATTGTGGAGGTTGATTTTAGTTGGTGTCTCTAAATGTCATTAGTGCATTACAGTACATTACACATACTATAAGCGCTACACCTATGTACTGGCTTAATGACAATGAAGTTCAGCTGAATTGTATTGTACATGGTTTACTGATGAGTTTACTGATAAGGTGTTAATTTGGGAGGCCTTCAGTCACATCTCTCTATTCCGTACATATAAACTTATAACAGCACATATGAACCTGGATACTCTGCAGAATGAAGGTAAACAATGGGCCTAGTTGGGCTGGATAGCCCTGTCTCATTATTTTATGTTCTTATGTTCTTGTCTCTCTCTCTCTTCACCTTTTCCTGTGCTGCTGTTTGCTCTCTCAGTGTGGGCTGTATGGCAGACGAGGTCATGGAGACCGGAGGTCCTGAGTTTGTCTTGCCATTTAGCGAGGGTCAAGCTGAGCAGCACCACCCCCCCACCCTCTCACCCTTCACTCTTCCACCACCCCGCGCCAACCCCCCAGGTGCCACGGCGACGCTCCACACCCGCCATGATTAATGCCACGGCGACCGTCGCCATGCGGCTGAGAGTCTGCCTCTGTGGCTGACACTTTTAATGTACAATCAAGCGAAGGAGGAGGAGGAGTAGGAGAGAGGAAAAAAAGAACGAGAAAAAGCCAACGCGCCGTATGCAAATTCAACGAGAGGAGAAAAAAAAATGACAAACGACGGCGGCAGCGGCGGCGGGGATTGATTCGCCGTAAATGAAACTAATTAAGGAAACGTCAAACGTAATTAATAAAACAGGTTTGAGCTCCAAATCATTGTCGTTTGGAAATGGATGAGGAGGCTCCAGCTCTCCCATTGTTTGGGCTTTATTTAGAGACCCTGTGTTCTGCCTGTTCGCTGCTTTTAAACGCGCCCCCCCCCCCCCCCCCCCCCCCCCCCCCCCCCCCCACAACCCCCAATCTCTCCTCCAATTCCCCTGGCAGAGGGGAAAATAAATTTGCTTGTCTCTCCCCCGACTGTGGGAATTAATTGCCGAAATCTTGTCCCGTCCAAGTGATACATCCACTCGCAGGACATTAACATAACTAATATGAAAGAGTCCAAATGAGTATATAATAGAGCTAGGCCCCGTGCGCGTGACAGTCGTGCGGTCATACCAAATTAGCTCGGCTTTATAATTAAAAATTTTCCCCTTGCTCTAATTTTTTGTACTATTTTCACCCCTTGTCAGCCTCCCCTTTTCGAGGCCTGATAAGAACAAATGTCCTATAATTCACAAAGAGGGTGCTTGACCTATAATTAGAGGGAAGGGGAGGGAGGGGGAGAGGAGAAGAGGAGAGGAGAAGAGCTCGGGAAAACAGAACCCAAGTCCAGGGTTTCTCCAGGGAGGCAGAAGAGTAATGGATCCTGCCGGTTTTTTTATGGCCGTGCCGGGCAAGGGGACATGACCTTGCTGGTGAGTCCGCTCTGCGCTGACCGCCCGCTCAGCTCTGAGGGCGCCAGGCCGAGGCGGTGACCACAACCCGCGGACGTGAGCCAGGAGTACGTCCATTCTTTTAATAGCCGTCCTTGTCGCGCGCCATCGGCTGTCTCGCAAACCGCTGTTCCGGGGCGGCGATTGGCTAACTGCAGACCTGCAGACTCATGGTGGTGCCTTCTCTCGTTTGACTTTTAATGTGAATTCATTCCCTCACCTGCTTGGATTGTGTGTGACATTCAGTAATAGATCTTTCATACACACCTTTTAATTATGCTGACAGTGTTCCCCACCTTAAAATAGATTGAATAAAAAAGCTATGAGTTACATTTCCCAATCAAGCTCTTCTGCACAAACACATAGAGCACCTTGCTTGTAAACCAACTCACCTTGCTGTGGTACAAATTTAATTTGATTTAATAGTGTCAAATGAGGAGGTTAGTAAAATTATAACATGATATACACTTTCTGTTATGTCAGATAATCCTCTATTGCTGTCCTTTTTTTGGTGTCTTTTTAATGTAATGAAAGTGGGAAGAGTTTACTTACATTTTACCACAAAAAGTTACATTTACAACTATCACAACTGCCATGAAATGAAGTTTCTATGTACAATACTGTACACACACACATACACACACACAGACAACATGCATATATGCTGAGGCTCATAAATCAAAACAATTTCTCTCTTGTTCAACTGTTGAAGGCCATCCATTGGAAATCCAATATATTCTTACGAATACCCAGAGCTTCTTTTATGTGTTGTTCTAAGGGCTTTCATTTAACATTCTTTACCTGTAACATGACAGCGCAAACAATATGGCAAACAATATTTCACTTACTGTCAAACAAATATTTGTGTTGGCGTTGTTTGACTTGTTTTGGATGTCAGATCTACCCCTGCGTTTTGTTGGGAGTGTTAACTTCCTCAGAGTGCCATGGCGGGTGCGGAACATATGGCCGGGGTCTCTCAGGAGAGGGCAGCCAATCGGAGCGAGCCCTCAAGGGGACTGCCAGCCTATCGGAGCGAGTGCTCGTCGCGGTTCTGGCCCCCCCTCCGCCCTTCCACTGGCAGATGCTCTGGGCCTTTTTCCGCGATTAAGTGGAGACCGTCGACCGTTTTCTTTTGAGCGCCTCTGTGCCTTGCTCTCTCGGAAGTGCTTCGCTAATAAGCGTCTGCCTTCGACATCAGCTGCGAGGACGCTCTTTAAGCCTGAACTCGGATGTCACGGTTAAAATCTGTCGGTCTTTCTGCCTGCCTGCGTTTGCCTGCCTCGTGCAGCTGGAGATGCGCATCCACACGCGCATGTGTTCGCAGGGCCTCCGGGTGGCTCACAGAGTACAGCCACATGTTCATTCTGCAGCTGGGAGTGTTGTGACTGGGTGTTCAGATCGTTACTGACAATAGCTGGAGGTCCGCATTGGCAAGGTAACAATTGGCAGAGAAAGGTAGCGGTAAAGCCAGGTAAAATCTCACTCGTGGATGGCTACTCCTTGGTGGCTGTGCACCTGAGCACAGGTGGACTTTGTGTTCCTCCAAAACCATAGGATAGGTGTGTTTGGGATGTACCTTCAGCATGAGAAATAGCAAGTTTGTTTGACTTGCGAATCAGAGTGCTCCTTCCTGAGTCAGTGGAAGAATGATATTTTGTCTTAAAAATACTCATCAAACGTTGCATAACAAAGACTATGGTCGTATTTCCATTGTGGTCCTCTGTACATCAACTGTGGTGTACTTTTTTATACTTTTCATAGAGCGTTACAAAAGCATTCATCACCTGGCATTCATGATACCATCAAATAGTTTTGCTATAATGTGAAATGACTTAGCTTGTTAAATCACAGAGAGTCGAGGTTGCCATTAAATCTTGAATCCCTTGAATTGCCCTGTATCCTACCCCTGTAGAAAACCCCCTATTCAAGTATAGAGGAACAGACTGGTAGTGTATCAGAGGAACGGTATAGAATTTGTATGCACTTGGGATGAAGACCTTGCCTGCTTCAGACACTCTGTTCCTCTGAGGGGTCGTGCCGTTGACAGCTGCTCGTGTGCCATGAGACACGTTCACCCCAGCAAGGTCAGCGAAGCCCGCGGTTCTGCTTTCATGTCTGGGTCCGACGCTGGCAGCTTCTTGACTGTGGTGGGTACCAGAATGTGGCTGAGCCCTGGTCCCTCTGGGAGGCTGAAACTGAGTGTAACTTCCTCTCCTCCGTCTGATCACATTCATCCATGTTTCATACGAGGGACATTGGAGAGCTGATACGGTGAGAAGTGGTAATGGAATCCTCCACCGAGAGGTGCTGCAAACCAGCACGCATGCAACAAAATGACCCCCACTCTAAACTGTGTCCAAAGTGTGTAGGACAGGACTGATTTTTATGTGATATTGTGTTTTACAGTATTGTAATATTTCCTTAAATGTTACAAAGTAAACCATTTGACAACATATTGTACAAATGCAATGCAATTTGCTGTCGCAAATACAGAAAGGTCCAGTTATCTCAATGTTAGTTTGTGAGCATGAAAAGGGTGGGAAAAAAAAGAGTGAGAATGTGAAAAGACTGAAAGTCATCCTCTTAATTTCAGGGGAGCACCGGAGGCTGCTGTCAGTGGGCCACGGTGAGCAGGAAGCAGCTAAGACTGCCAAAGACAGAGCGGCGCTCTGTGATTAAGACTGATGGCGCCCACATTAATGCTGTTTTAATGGCTCATCTCCGGCTCCACGGGGCCCAGCCCCGCTCCGAGGAGCCTTGGCCCGTTGGTCGGGCGGTCCCGGCGCCCCGGCCGTGCGGAGCGTGCCAAACCGCCACGGCCGCTCCGCCAGACCCCGCCAGTCACTCACCAGTGAAGAGCATGCAAAGTTTTGACCGCTGCCACTTCTGGCTCTTGACTTTGAAGCGTGAGACATACTCGAAAAAGTGGAGCTACGTTTCCCTTATGACTGCAGTGCCAAATAACTAAGTGTCGTAACGCTCCTCTCAATCAGCATCGCAGGCAGATTCTTTGACTATGGCTGGGACCACCATTGTGCTAATTGTGTCTGAACAGATTAATAAGTATCACCAGCCTGATTTCTTTCAGCAGTGTCTTTCAGCA
The DNA here is from genome assembly GCA_022829145.1 of Albula goreensis. NCBI lineage: Eukaryota > Metazoa > Chordata > Actinopteri > Albuliformes > Albulidae > Albula > Albula goreensis. The sequence goes on from CM040741.1 coordinate 65,206,164, forward strand.
AAGCACTCAGCCCTCGTCACATGTGATGGGCTCTGTTCATAGATCTGAACAGAACCATTACTTCGGTCCAGCTGGACTCGCCATTTACCTATAAACTATCTGAATATCCGTTGCTTCAGCAAGCCTGGACTTGAACTCTCTGAGGGTCTCTGCTACGACTACTTGACCTGTCAAACTGCCACAATCTGCTCCACAAATTGACAATAGCAACATAGAACTGGGCTCCTGTGCAGTTATTCCTCGATGCGGTAGGTATCCAGGGTACGGGTGAGTTTATAAGCCCATCACATCTGACAAGGGCCCATAATTCCCCGTGACTAAGTCAGAACTTCAAATAAAACAAAGAGAGCGTCAGGGTGTGAGTGACAACCGCGACTAAAAAGCAGCTGCCCCTGGACGCGACGGTGGCTCTCATAAATCCAGGAGCCTTAAACATTCAGTCACATAACCAGATGCATTTAAAATGCAGTTTGATTTTTCAGCTAATCTACTTGTATGATAAAATGGCTAGTATCAGAAGAAATGAAAATACACTCTAACTAGCCAGAGAGATGAGCTCAAATGGCTCTGTTAACTGAAGTAATAAATAATAATTATGATAATAATAATAATAATAATAATAATAATATAAAACTTTTTTTTTATTCATAACTTTATATTGTCTTCAGTGGTAATTGCTGATTTTCATGGACCTGCATTAAATATCATTTCTACATTTAAGAAATGACAGCATAAAACAATAAAGGCTTTAGGGTAACAGATCTTACTTGTCATCCCAAAGAAATTTTAAGCAGGAAAGACAGACAGAAAACCTGCTAGATGTTTGCCATTACATCACAGTGATACGGTCCATGTCCATGTGAGGACCATGCTGCCATTTCCTGTGTCCATGCTCGGTGAACCTGACCGACTAAATCAGGAACCCATGTGAGAATCTGCTGTCATGGAGGAAATCACCCCCTGGAGTCAGGAGAATCCCCTCCCCAGGCCTGGTACCTAGCTCAGTGCAGCAATCGTGCAGTGAGCCTTGATGGACAGCACCCGGAGGACAGTGGATAGAGGACAGCCTATTGAACGTGAAGGTTCATAGCCACAAGCCAACACTAAGGGTCATGCCTAGCTGCAGGGGTTCCTATGGGAGGGGGGGTGGGGGGTGTGAGTGGGGATGAGGGGGGGGGCTGAGGCGGGGTGGTCAGCATCCATTTCCATCATACCTGTTGAGGGGGGGTTGGGTGGGGGCTGGACTGACCCTACTGGTCCCAGAGCAAGAGAGAAGAAATGGTTCCCGAACAGATCAAATCTAGGGTCACACTTTCAATCAAGTGTTGTTTATAAAGGCTTTATAAGGTATATATGAAGCATTCATAAGTGTGACATGTTGGCTTTATTAACTATGTGACATGATGTATGTTCTGTCATATATTGCAGATGTAACACGGCTATCATGTTAAATTACTGAGCAAACAAAGTGGTGTTATTTTTCCAGCTATTTATGTGAATGCCTACATCCCCAATTTTTGTCTCTTGATCTTAATATAAGGAATTAATTGGAGTGAAATGGGCTTTCAACATCAAACCTGCTGCAATATATGGTCCATATATGTAAATATCAATAGGAATGTCCAGTCTTATCTGTTAGGGGCCAGTGTGGGTGCAAGTGTTTGTTCAAACCTGATTCAAAAAATGTAGGTATTGACTGAAGACCAGGATTTCAAGGATGATATATTTTGCTGTTAGATTTGAACTTGTCTGGGGCATTAAATTGCCTGGGAAAGCATGTTGTCATAATGTTGTCTCATAATCTCATAATGGAAATATAATGTACTATCCCCCAATGTTCTGTAAATGATTTGTGTTACCTGAGAACATATTGTGTAGTCCTTCATGGTGTGAGAAGCTAATAACGCCTTTGCATAAGATGTACGAGTGAGCTATACTCAAAACGTTCAATAGTGGATTGCGTTTCTGGAGCTGAGATTACCCATTAGTGAGAATGAGGGTCTGACAGACCCGCTGAAGACCCCAGCCTTTACAGAGAACTCCTCTGGGTAAACAGACAGGGGGAAGCTGGGCCTACAGGAGGAAGCTGGGCTCAGGAGAGCGGATGGAACGCCTGACTTCCTCCAGCGCAGCTCCAGCTCTATAAACCGCTATAAGCATTACCTGAGCAAAGGTATCCCGGGCTAAGAAATAAATAAATCATGCATATATTTAAGCTAATATATCACGTTTCTGTCAGTAGTTTCTGACCGATCAATCAATAATTCATTACATAACTTGAAATTTAAGAAAAAATGCATGATGCAGATAACTCTCAGAATGATATTTTTACAACTTTAATTTTAGATGAACGGCGAGCAGGGGTTATGGATATGTTTTGATACAGACAGCTCGGTTCTGTTCACACTCTGGCCAGTTGTCAGTGACTCATGTTTCACAAGCAGAAATGAATATAACAGTATGTAGAATATGAAAAGTATTGATAGAATGAGTGGGCACAGGGAATGGTCTTCCAGCCTCCTAGAGAACAGGCCTTGAGGCAGTGCCTTTACCTGCTGTATTTACCATCAGACATAATGCAAAATAGCATGATAAAACAGGTTTGTGATTTATTATTTATGAAGAAATCTTTCCAGGGGAAGCATGTCAGGGAAAGGCCAGACAGAGTGCGAAGCTAGCGGGAGGAAGCGCGGCTGCGTGTATTTTGCCACCGGCTCTTCAAAGAGGTAACTCCTGCCGGTGGTCCAGCTGGGAATCAGTAGAGAAAGTTTAGAGGCTCTGTTTCCTACACCCCACCCCCCCACCCCCCCATTCTGCTGATGCAGGTTGTTTTTTTCTCTGTCTTTTTTCCTCCTCCTCCTCCACCCCACCCCCCCCTTTTTTTTTTCTTTTTCCCTGAAACCCCGTCTCGCGTTCGCCCCCTCAGTCCGAACCTCGCGGCTTTCTGGCGGTCCCGGCGCTCTGGAGAGCCGCGGGAGATCCGTAGCCGTGTCCTACGGGTGAACCCAGCTGAGGTTCGCAGGGAGGGCACACGCTAGCCTATTAATGCCATCCCTGCCTGCCCCTCCCAACCCGCAGCACCAGTGCCCCATTCATGAACCCGCCCCCTCCTGATGGGGTGTCAAACTCACTTCCTGGAGGGCTGCTGTTCGCTGGTTTCACCTCCTCTCTAAAACGACTTCATTAACCAGCAGTTACTCCCTGCTCTTCAACTTTTTTAATACACGAATGAGACATTTTATATGCTGTGTGAGTTACAGCGAGTTACTTTGCACCGCTATCTTAGTATTTGGTGAATGTTTTTGATATTTCTTGAGATGCATGTACTAGAGTGTACATGAATACGAATGGCATGACAATGTTTAAGGGTACACGTTTACTGAATTCACCTCCACTATAATCACCTGAGTAACCCAGCAAGAACTGCGTGTTCTTTTACATTTTATACTTAAATGGAACATCTTAAGGTTATCCATGTGTACTGATGTCAAGAAATACAATTGCTGCTCAGATGTTCAGTGTTAAATCAACTCTAATGGACTGTATTCGATAAACCTTGACATGATATGTAAGTCAATAACAGTGTTTTACTTTGACAGTGTTGTTAACATTACAGTTTGTGGACTACAGGTACTTATGCAGTGTCGCTATACAGTATGTATGTAGTATTACTATACAGTATGTATGCAGTACAATGTAATACAGCTGTAGTATGTTCTCTGTGAACATGGTTTATACACTGCAAACAGACAGCAATAAGTAAGTAAAATGGAAGTTACTTTATGGTTCAGATTAAAGGGGTACCTCTAGATATCCCTACCGACACAATTATCAATTACATTGAATTATATGGAAAATTATAAAGCATCTGTTTTAGCAACTCATAAAATTAACCATCTGAATAGATCTAATGTAAAGGCACTAATTTGTATTGGCTCGACTCTCACCTGAGATGACAATCTGTGCACTATCCACTAGAGGGCGCCTGCATGAAAAGAAGCACCTGATATTTAAATATGAAATAATGCCAGAGAAGACATGCTTTGTGTGAGATATTTTCTGGTATGAAGTTGTTTTTCATATGATTAAAAATGAAATCAGACTGTTCAAAAGAGAAGATTGGAAAAGACTTCAAAAACATATAAGATGACGATGTGATTGTTCTACATTTAAAAGAAAAAGGAAAAGAAAGTTAAAAGTACGGAACAAATTAAACGATAATATGAAGTGTTAAGTGATCACAAAAAATATGATATGATATTTTTTAAACTTTAAATGGATTCCTTTGGCATACATTTCCTAATCAATTAGTCTCACGACTCCTGTGTGTGAAATGCATACCTGGCTCCAGGAAGTAATCTCAGAGACGTTGTAAATGTCAGCCCGCCTCTCATCTTTCCGGATTTTTCCCCTCCCCTATCTCCGCACGCGTGACACTGATGGGCCCTGGCATTTTACACGGCACCCTTAATTGCAGACATATCGTCACGGAAACGCTCTGATGGAGCTTTCAGCGACATCAGCATCGTGAACATGGCCGTGAACCAGAGCTCCTCCAGCCAATTTACATTTTCATCCAATTATGCCTTAATGTTGTAGTATGACGCATATCATACAGTATAAAACCTGTGAGAGTTCAACAGTTCCAAAAGGAACTCACATAAAAAATGGAAGAGTCATGTAACTATTCTATTTTTGTGTTTTGTGTATGAAGGTTTTGAATGGTTGAAATATTGGCAATTAGTGATAAGTGTTATTATTTTCTGCTACACATATCTATCGATTGTTGTTTCTCTATTATACGTAACACTTCATTGTCCCAGGAGGAAAATGTTTGTTCCTGGGGGAGGAACAAACCCCTCTGTTAGTATGCCAAACCCAGGGACTGACTAACTCGCCTTGGCTTAAAAGAAGCAAAAGATTGATTACAACTTAAAATACATCAGTGTACAATTATACTGCTAATTAGCTAATTGGAGCAATTAAGCCTGGGTAATTGGTCAGGACAAAAGCCGGCATGGCACATTAAGCCTGTGGGACACCCATGGTCTTAGCAGCAGAATATGGAAGGCCTTCAACACATGGAGACCTGCATGACTTTACCCTCATAATCCATACAATTATACAATTCCGCTTTCAGAGGGAATGATAACCAGAAGTGAGAACTAATGCCACCAACCCCTTCTGTCATATGGCTGAGAGACTAAACATGTAGGAGTCTGAAATACTTACCCCCCGACACCCCCCTCAAACCAAAAAAAAATGTTTTTCATGCATCCTAATTATCAAGCCAATTATATAAGTCTGCTTTCTAAAACAAACAAACCCAGACATTTCACCAGAACTACCTCCGCCACCAATCCCCCTGGTTAAAGGGCCATGAGGCTAAACATGTGGAGTTGTGAAAAGACAACCCCCCCACTCCCCGCACTCCTCCCTGTCGCACATTTAAATGTGTCCTTTACTTGAAGCAGAAAGTGAAGCGGTGTGACAGATGTGGCTCTAATTATACAGTTGTTTTGAGGCTGTCAGATCACGGTGTGGAGGATACAGCAGTTGCGGGGGGCTGGGGGTGAGTGATAGACTGGGAGCTGGGACTATGACATGGGCATCTGGTGCACGCTGCAGCTGTGGAGACGCGTCTTCTCCCACGCGCCCTGGCTCTCAGGACGCATTTACGTGCCTCCACTACCGCCAGCACCTCCGTCTTTCAGCAGCGAGCAAGATTCACTCAAAGAGCTAGACTCACTCAAATGCACTAAGAGCAACAAGGGATCAAATGGGCTATATAAAGCAATGTCCAATCAAACCCTCTTAGGGCTAGACGCAATCAAGTTCACTAAAGGTTGAGTTCAGATCTCAGTCATCATGCCACTGAAGTCAGTCATTATAAGAGTGGTAAATATGCATAGAAAATGCACTCTAACTTCATGTTTAGTAAAAAGACGGATTGGTTTTGGATTTGTACATTGTGTCTCTAAGAAACAATAAAACACTAATGATAAAAAAATAAAATGATCTTTACCTGCACATAACTCAAGCCATACCTCATCCCTTTGGCTCAGGAGGAAGCACCTTCCTCCAATTCTACTAGATGAATGAGTTCACTATTTTTGTCACTGTAGACACGTCATCAATTACATATTGCCTACGCCACTGGAGGAACACAAAGTCAACATATTCTCTGTTAGTATACTTTAAACCAAATGTTCAACTCCCAGCTGCACCATTGCCAGCTATGGCCAGAGGCCTGCATCACCATGACAATAATTACAAGGGAGAGATAACTGACATGGGAAAGATGGGTTTAAGTGGGTTTTAAAAAAATTCTCATCGCTCATCACTCTCTTGTGGCTGCTCCTCCAGTCACGCCCTCCACCTTGATCCATATGACTCAGAGTTAGTCATACCATGATTGCTCCACACATTTTTGGGGTTCACAAACTGTCACTCTCCCAAAATTTACAGACAGCTGCTGCTTCCTCAGTCTACTCAACAGCACTCATCGCCCAAGGAACCTGCCTGTCAATCACGGCACAGACTCTCCTGAGGGCCTAAAGGTGTGTACAGCTGTTTGCTGTTCCTGTATCATAGCTGCTCCCATCATCTTGCTCAAGGGGGATTAAAAACAGCATACCCAGGGAAACATGGTGGCTGTCATTCTCCCTTGTAAAGTTCACTTTGGCGGAACAGAAAGCTCTTTGTGTTGGACAAGCGCGGCACCATTCTCTTTTCACGGCGCTCGTTCAGCTGTGAAACCGAGCGTTTTTTTTTTTTTTTTTTTACCGCCGGCGAGGGGAAGGTTGTCAGATGCGTTCTCTGGGTTTATCGCTTAAACCGAGGAGCACAAATGGGAATTCAAATGCATTCGCTCGGAAAAAAGTCCTGCATTGTGAGACGGAGAGAGAGCAAAAAAGAGGGAAGAAAATCTAAAAACCCAGCTGCTTTTTTTTCCAGCGGAGAACAGATGTTGTAATGTTCGAAAACAAGCAGAATACGAAACCGTTCCTCTGTAATCAATTTGACTGTCATCGAGTCTTTGGCATGTGGGATGTGCTTATTCCCAGTTTACTTGATTGTGTAGGTTTTTGATATTTTAAACCATAATCAACATTCAGCCCTCCAATCAGAGCGATACTTACAAACTGCGCTGACAAATGTAATCTCAAGTAGGTTCAGCGGTGATACTTCATCCACTCAGATTGAAACTTTTCTCGTGCAAAGACGCATATTTGGAAATGCACTTGGGCTGCAAAAGGCTCCGGCACTGTATAAGTGACAGCATGCAAGGGCATGTTAATATGTCCACTCTGTTAAATATACATTTTCATTATTGTTTGTCGGTTTTTACAAGTGATAAATGCATTAAATGTACAATTTAACACGTCCTTCTAGTGGTGCTTAGTATTATATTCACCAGAATAGAGGGTTTTTTTCCTCTCTTTAAAATAGCCCGATAAAAAGCTTTTGCTTGTTGTAGGCTTGTAAAAATGTATTTCTCTAAGCAGTACAATCATACTAAGCAAGGTGACAGCAGAGTAATAGGGAAAAGTGGAGAAAACATCTAAGGCTGACATTTTTCATTCATGTCTATGTTCCACAGACTGATTAAAAAAAACACATTTTTATATTTTTTTTAGACATAAAATTTTTTGCTGCATGACTTTTTATGTTTATACTACATTCTTATGCTTATTAGATTTTTTTGTTTGTTTTGTTTTACAGTTGATTTCATTTACACATTTTATCATAATTTTACCTCAATTTACCACCAATATAAAGTTCTACAAACATTATTTTCGACTGAAAGTGTGCAGTCAGATGTTTTCTATCTGTCATGGTGTCCTTCATTGTGTCGTTTCATACATAATCTAAACTCTCACTATGTGAATCTTATGCCAGAGCCCAAGCAAACAAACGTACTCTCTTTTAGGACATATTTCAGTCAGTTTGATTGAAGTTCATATGTCCTGAAAGTGCCAGCCTTTGTGCAAGCGCATGCACAAACTCACTGCTGTCTCCTGGTTTGATATGTGATGCGGCGTTCATTTGTTGTCATATCCTCTTGACGTTTGCTTCCTATGATGGAGCATGGATTAGTAGTTTAAAAAAAAAAAAAAAAAGTGATTAATATTCTTTAACACCTTTTAATTGCAGTGGCCGTCACACGGCGGAGATGGAGAGATGATCACCTATGGAGGTGGGCACCGGGACAGGACCGGGCCGGCCATGCGCCCCCACCCACAGGAAGAGATTATCCCCAGGCACTGCAATTAAAATTCACAGCCGGCGCTGCCTTATCTGCCGTAATTACCAGAGAGAGCCATGTTCGCTCTTGTTGATGCGTGAGGAAAAATCGCGCGCGGTTTACACATTTACATATAATGGGGGAATCAGCTGATGAGACTGACTGCTACATGGGCACTAATTAAGCGTTGAGATGTGTGTGTCCATGCTTGCAGATGTGTGTGAGGCGTGTCAGTGAATGTGTACACACATGCTTTTCTGTGCGTGTGATTTTACAAAGACAAAAGTTGTGATAACTGTAGGCATATATGGATGTTTTACGGTGAATGTATACACCTGTTTATGTGTTTGTGAGTGCATGTATGTAAGCGTGAGCACAAAAGTGTATTTGTGCACGAATGTATGTATATTAGAGAGAGTCTGTAGGTGAATTTTGTGCATGCATGCTTGTGTGAAAGATGTAATACATTGGCCAATATGCCAATATGTGTGTTTTTTTCAGAGTGAATGTGAGTACACAGCTTGTGAGTGCTTGCATATGATGCAGGTGTGTGTGTGTGTGATTGTGTGTGTGTGTGTGTGTGTGTGTGTGTGTGAGTGTGTGTGTGTGTGTGTGTGTGTGTGTGTGTGTGTGTGTGTGTGTGTGTGTGTGTGTGTGTGTGTGTGTGTGTGTTGGGGAGGGGGTAGGGCTCAATGGAAATATTTTTGTAGATGTGTGTATAGATTAGGGACCAGGGAGAGTGCAGAAGAGCCTTTATATTCCCTAACCATGATGTTAATGTGTTTTATGGCGCTCTCTGTCTCCACTGGAATAATGAAGCCAATTATTCTTATAGCTGTGATGAAAAGTAGTAATTAGAATGTTTCCACCTCATTTCATATGAAGAAGGATTTCTTATTGATTGTGTGAAACGATCTGGCATATTCTAGGCAGGTGAATGCGTGTGCGGTGTGTCATACATCTTTACAGCAATGATCAGCGTGCTGCACATCTGTGAGCTGTGGAAGTGAGAGAGATTCCTATGATTAAACTCACAAATGTATTTTTGTCCAAAGTAAGTGAAACAAAATGAAATAGCTCAGGGAGGTAAATGTTACCGTGTGAATCGACTTTCTTCAATTTATTGTTAAGCCATATTAAAATTTACACTCGAGACTTGACTTTGATGGAACAATTATTACAGATAAAAATGGCAAAAACTTCAAAAATGTAATCTTCCAAGGTCACAATTTTATCTTTTTTGAACCTGAAAATTACATTGTCAAAATGGTCATTCTCAGCGTTCATAGCTGCGCTAAATATCCATAATGTCGCCAATGTATCACTGTTTTTGTCCAAGCTGCTCTGGTGTATTTCCGAGGATGCTGTTTGGTTTTCTGTGACCTGCTCATTGTTATTGCTTTCAGTGCTCTCAGCTCAGTGCCTGTGGGGGCTGGGCCGGCTCTAGACATTTCCTTATGAGAGGCTTCATAAGATAGGCCCTCAGCTGTTCTGACTGCCATTACTGCTCTGTGCACTTTTTATCTTCACCTCAGGAGACCCTTAACTGCCAAACGAGGTGACTTATGGGCCAGCTCAGCAGAGTGGACCCCTGAGCCGCGGGGGAACGGACCGGGCCCGCGGAGCTAACCGCGCGCGCACAGGCCCATTAAAAGCCATCCTGACACCGGCACTTCATCTTTCCATGCCCCTCAAGGCCCCACTCCACCCCCACCTCCTGCCCCCCCCCCCCCGAGGAATACAAATGGGGGCAACAATCGCCAGCTACCCCTCATTAAATGTTAAGTTCCTTTCGCCTTTTTACCTCAGTTTACCTTCGCCGCTTCACCACCTCTAACACCGTCACTATGGCCACCAAAGAGGGTCATGTGACACAAGGTTAATTGCATTAGCAGAAGCAGCCATGCTGCCATCGCTCTATAACTGACTGATTGTGGACGTTCGAGGTGGTCGGACCCCTCATAAATACGCTCGGTGCCACCCACGGCTCGTCAGCTTGTACGGTTGGCCCCCCACACTGTGCTCAGATCCCCTGCATATGACCCAGGTGCTGGATCACTCAGTTATCTCTAACGGTCATTGGGAAATCATAAAACATACAGTCTCTCTCAGCTGTGGAGGGTGCTGCTGCCTTAATGGATTACATGAAATGGAACAATTAGGAAATGGAAGATGCCTGAAAATGGTATCTGGTTTACCTAATAAACCCTTTTAAAGCTGATTTTGTTTAGCTATTTCTCACATAAAACTTTTGTCATAATCATCAATATAGCAAACAAATTGACCAGGATTCAACCAAAGTTTGACCGTGTGTGTGTGTGTGTGTGTGTGTGTGTGTGGTGTGTGTGTGTGTGTGTGTGTGTGTGTGTGTGTGTGTAGGACAGAGCCCACATTATGACCGTGCTAATGAAGCCTTAGTCCCGACAGGCTCGGCATAAGGACCAAGGCACAGCACTACACTCTCTACTTGGGGGAAAGGTGAAAAATTACCCAGCAGCTTGTTACCTCATCCCCTGTCTCTTTGTTGTGGTCTTGGGTGGGCCCAAGCGACCCAGCCATTGTGTCTGAGTCAGAACAAGCTCAGTCTGGACTGTCAGAAGCAGTAGTTTATCATGGACACAGTGTGGCCCTCACTAGATCCACACGCCATTTAAAAACAGAGAGTGGGAGAAAAACCCTTGGACTTAAATCTCTGTATGTGTAGTATGGGCATGTGCAAGTCAATCAAAATACAGTTTCTATTAACATTCCTAATGACACAATATTTGTTTATTTTACATTTTTATGAGAAGTATGTCCTTTGGTGTGTGTTGATGTGTTGTAAAAAAAAAATAATATAGAGATTTCCCTTTAAGGGAATGCACTCAATTTTGATTAAATTGCACATGCCCTCAAAGAGACTAAGTGCTTCTGATTGAATCTATTCCTGTTTATTATGAGTTATAGATGCAATGTATATAATCATTTTCATGTAAAGAATATGTTGTTGTTGTCTTCTTTGTAAAATAAAAAAAGTGGTTAAAAAGCCTGCATAAATATTCTCCAATATTACATCACCGTTGCAGCAATTAAATATTTGATATAGTGAAAGCGCACCAGCAGTCTCCAATGTTTGCACAGCTAATGGCTGTCTAATTGATAATGATCATTTCTACATCAGCAGTGTGGATAGAGGAGTGCTTTCCATTGAAAGTGCAGATGCTGCAGGAAAACAACTGTGGGAGAAGCATAAGGGGTTCCCTCAATATTATTATTATTACTAATAATTAATAATAACCATAATCATAATAATCATAATAAACAGGTGAAAACAGACAATTACATTTTCACTCAGAAAAGTTCTTCAAAATATTAGTTTGCCTAAATGATGCTTTACATTGCAGTGGGTCATAGGTTTACTTTTAATCATGACATCACTGACAAAAAAAGGCAAAATGCATTTGTAACAATACATTAGCATTCGGGTTTAATGTTTTTCCAGTCATGAAGGCTGCTTTCCTTTATTGAAGTTCAGTTCACACACCTTGACAATGACTCCATGCTGTGGGAGTTTTGGATGTTAGCGCTGTTTTGATTTGTCCCTTCCCATGAAACGGCTCGGCGCGGTCTGTGACCGTGTGTGGCCCGCAGCTAACCGGTCTCAAATGGCCCCATTGACTGGAGGGTGGATTAAAATGCATGGCTGAACCTGACTCCTGCCCGAAATACAACACCACATCTGGGATCCCCACTTCCCTTCCGCTGCATTATCAGGTTTGTATCGAATGTTGGTCCAGGCGGCTGACAAATTCATTTGTCAGTCAGACAAAATTAAGTCACATTTTGGTACGGAGGGTTACTGTACGTATCTCCCAGAATGTCACATACAGGCATAACCTCTGCTGAATTAATATAATAAACAGCAGGGCTCCACTTCGCTATTGAAACCTGTAATTAATGCGTCGTAACATATAATAACACTTTAATAGCAATAACACTAATACCCTTGGAGTATTGATGAGGTCATCTGATTCCCTGCACAAAGATATGTTTAGTCTAGATTAATATAGCTCTATAATGATTATAATAATATTACCCTTAAGCTGCGGAAAGCTCTCGCGCCTGTTAAAGTACCGCCTTTTATCCGGGCCCTTTTAAAAATCACATTACCATTTTATACCGCTGTTCTGCAGAGAAAGGTGGCCGTTTGTGCAAAAGCGAAAGCCAATTATTAGGGCTGAATTATGTGCCGTTTATTGATCCACCTGGCATATTACGGTCTTTGAATTCGTTGGGATGGATTAGCCGGTGCGTAGAGGAGGGGCCCTTGCATGGATCCCAAAGCTCCACAAGCAATTAATGCCTGGCAGGTAATGGAATTTCAGTTTTACACTAAATCTACTGCCCGTCTGACATTTCAAGTGCCTTATGAGAAAACACTGGGGGAATAGATTGGGGGACGGGAGGGGAAAGATTTTGTAGCTCCCGCTAATACACACACAGTGCTTACTTACTTATCCTCGTTGTTCTGGTCAGAACATAATGTCCACACAAGCTTCCTTCACTCAGCACGGTCTTTGGCTATTGACTCTGCTTCACCCCAAGTCCATCCTATCTTTTTCAGCTGGCTTTCAAGTGTCCTACGCCATGTGCTTTTGGGTCGGCCTCTTTCTCTCTTTCCTAGAGGGGTCCACCGTAGACCAACCGTGGTAGTGTTGAATAGTATAACTATTCCACATCAGATGGGGTAAAACTATTAAACAGGCTGTAGAGGTTACTTGAAAAATACCACTTAATATTAAAGGATACCACTGTGTACTGGCAACAATACCCATACACACAATGTTCTCCTTTCATATGTCTTTCATATATGTTGTATGTATTATCCAATAGGCTTAAAACTCAAAAAGTCATGATTTAGCTGAGATGTTGAGATATGTATCAGAAAGGTCTGTAGTTAATAAAATAATAATAAAGCTCACAACACTCCCGCGCTCTGAATCACATTATCAGGTAGAGCACAGCCATATTGAAGCTGCTTCCTAACAATATGTGTCACTCAGTCCAAATTTTTATACAAGATACGTGTTGCATAAACCTTTTTGGGTTGGTTTACTGCATGGTCTCATTTAAATGCACTCCTGACCGCTAATAATCTCTTCAAAGATCTACTAGAAACTAGCATGAACGTGTACAGCAAACGATGCGGTCCGTCAAATTAACTCACACACTGTTCAAACACTTCAGCCAGCCGTTGAAAGAGTAAACTACTTGTGTTTCCAAAAACCTGCCACCCCAACCACCATACCCCATAACCCCACACCCCCACCCCCCAAAAAAAAAAAAAAAAAAAAAAGAGAAAGTTTACTCCTGGATTAATTGAATAGTTAAGAAAGAGGCCTACCAGCAGATTCTGCAGCTGGGCAAACGGGGAGCTTTCTAAAATGACCCGGAACGTTCTGCCCGCTTCACTGACCACACAGCTGGTGGCTGGCTGTGTGGTCCCCGGGAATCCTTATTACTTGTGTTTGTCCAGAACCTGCAGGGCGAGTGGGAGAGAGAGAGAGGGGCGAGGGAGATAGAGAAGGAGACAGAGGGAGCGAGTGAGGGGATAAGATTTGTTTTAATTCATAATTGTGCTCTTATGAATGGGAGCCTGTAAGACGAGGCAGGCCCCCATTGTCTAGCGGCCCGAGAGCAATAAAAGACGCCGTGCGGGGGAGCTGAAAGCCGGTGTAATCTGAGTTGTTAGAGAGACTTAATTAGGAGCTGGAACTGGACCTGAGGGGAGAGGCGGGTGGCGAGAGCTGTGGTCGACTGAATGCGGACCTCAGGGGAGTCGATACCAACCTGTTGTTGGAATGTAGACGTCCAGTCAATGGTGCTGCTCCAAAAAAAAGAGAAAATCTGTTAATTCTGTTTTTAGAAAAAGAGGATCAGGACCCTTTGGCACTAGATTGATCCCCCCTCCCACCTGCACTATTAAGGTAAATGGAAGATAGATAAATAAATGACACAATTACTTACCATGCAATTCATTTCAAAAGTTATTTTTTCACTAAATAAACAGCATACTCGCTGTACAGCCACAAGTGTACACACACACTCAGGCCTCCCCACAGTTATACACAACACATATTCTTATTGCTCAAACACTCCACTGATTTCAGACCGGTAGTTAGCAGTTATCCTGTTGGAGTAAAAGCTATTGCAGCTAAACAATATTTTCCCCTGTCTGTTCCAGGCTGTTTTTAAGGTTTTCTCTGACCCTGAACTGAGAAGGGGAGAAAAAACACACTTGAGAAGACTTATTCCCTGAGCTGAACGTTGACCGGAGGTTTTTCCCGTGTCTCATTCAGATCAATGAGAAGTAAATAGGCTACACTACTTGTTTCTCAGCACCGTATTGATCGGTTTTCCTCCCAGGTTCTGCTTCCCACTCGTGTTGTTCCACATGTCTCCTGACCCCTGGGACCATACAGACTGCTAAAGATCAGACAGGCTAACAAGCGCATGATGAGGGACGAGGTTCTCAAACAAACACACACACACACGCACACACACACACACACAACCTGACAAGCAAAGGTATATTCAGTGCTCTGCTACAAGCAGAAGGTACCATTTATTGTGTTGGGGGATTTATTGTATTTTGAATCAAATTTTTAATCAAAACTAAAGATCAGTGCTAATTGGAGTAGGTTGAAATAGTGGAATTCTGGTCCATAAAACCAATACAATACTGACCAAACTCACCCAGACATGTTTCTGTAGAGTACCCGTCATGTTAGTGTGGATTACTTTTCACAGAAAGTCTTATATATGGGATGTCTCAAGTGAAACAAAAATTAAAAATAAAATCTAATATATAATGAACATGTATAATGAATGTGTTTGTGTGCAGAATCAGCAGGGACAATGGAAATACCTTAAAAGGACAGATAATCAGCTAATGTGGAGGATTGGAATCCAGCAGAGGATTAAGCAGGTTATAACAAAAAACTCCAAAAACTCATAAAGGTTCAAATTATAGAGATTAACCTACTGATGGAGAGAAGACTCTGTGGTACTCAGCGAAATGTGAAATGGTCACAATGCAGTCTAATGTTTGGGGAACTGGGCTTGTAACTCAGAAGTAGCTGGTTTAATTCCTCAGTAGACCACTACTGTTCTATAAGCAAGGTACTTCATTAAGCTGTATGAATGGTGAAGTGTAAAAAAAAAAATCCTCCAATCCCTGTAAACCTCTGTAGATATGGATGTCTGCTAAATGAAAATGAAATAGAATTCTGCTTGTATCCTTACAAAGATCCGGGACTTCACTGAGGGGTTTCACACATTTGGCTGTCCAGCTGTAGCGCGGTACAGAGGAGACACTCTCTGGCCATTCACAGATGAGTCACCTTTAACCTGGTCTAGCACATCTCCATTAATAAAACAACAGCAAACTGCTAATGACATAGTATTACCCTGCGCATGCTATTTTTTCCAGAGAGCCTCTCCACACAACTGAAAACCTCAATGTAAAACTGAGCTCAATATCTCCACTACCACAGAGCACAGAAGACAGCTTTATAGCGCGCTCTCTCACTCAGTCCGAGGAGAGGCTGGCGGCTCTCACCATGTGTCTTTGGGGGTTTTACGCAGCCTTCGGGGAGCTAATTCATTATTTGCGGATATCGATCGGCGGTCGCAGATGAGGTGTGCGATAGCGCTGTTGACTTAGGCGTCGCCTGTGGCCTGCATTTACTCTCCCAGGCCTGCACCTTACAAAGGGCTAAGCAGGGTTCCCGTCCTCTGCAGGCCGTAATAAGCCCCAGCTGTGTGTCCAGCGCTGGGGGGGAGCTCGCTCAGCACAGGGGTAGCTCACTCACTGCTCACACACTGATATGAGAGACGTTACAGAGATTCAGATGTCTTTCTCTGAGTTTGATTGATGAAGCCGTTGTTTTGTTTCAGCATCACTGTATTCTTGTAGAAACCTACGAGACTATCGCAGGCAATGCTAGATTGAGGAACTACCATAATGTATAAAAATTACAATACTGAAGTAAGTAAAATATCCCATAGCTTCAAACGCCAAATATATATGTATATATATATATACTGTATATATACAGTTCAGATAAAAGCATTTTCTTAGTTATGTGCTAATTTATGCTATTTTATAGCAAACATATCAGTCATAATAACAATTAATTGATGATTGAAGCCCCTTTAAACTCCTTATATTTATGTAAACTGAAACTACTCACCGACAGCCGCAGAGGGACGAAAGTAACTCTTCCAGTACATGATCGCAGAGTTCCTTTACGCATTACCAATGTCCGACAAAGGCCCACAATCCCAGCGGAAATCAGAGAGATCACACATCTTGGCCAGACTAGGCGAGTGGAAAAAAAAAAAAAAAAAGTGTTAGAGAAATGAAAACCAATAAAGAAGGCAGACACATCATTTGTCATGTTGACTATATAGGCAGTAAATAATGGCGGTGGAGATTCACTACAGCGTGACAAGTGTAAGTGCTGATCAGGTTTATTGCTTCCAGAGCCGGGGAGTATAGAGATGTCCGTCTGGCAGGCCACCAGTGGGCTGGGTCACTCTTAGATTGTGCCGCTCAGAACACGAGGGCGTATGTTCTGGTTTGACCCCATCTGCACAGAGGCAGGATCTTCAGGCTCCCGTTCTCTCCTGACAGCGAGTGCTGTGATATTTAGAAAGCTTTTTGGCAAGGTTCATTCCAGATTCTACCTCTTTTCTGCTTGCAGTGCTGAATGAAATACAGATTTGGTTTGTTTACTTGTTTGGGTGTGGGTTTTTTTTAGTGATATCCAGGGATTTAACTGAACTGACTCTAACCCAATATTTGTAAGTAGTAGAGATGCACAGCAGACTGATGAAAGCATTTAGCAGCTTAGAAAAAAACAAATACACACCTCTTACAGATGGCCAGAGGTCCAGTTTAGCATGGCGACCGTTAAATTAACCTCATCACTAATTTCTTGTCCCTATGACATTGAAAATATATAATTAGTGACGCATCTGCAGTGTGGAAAACAAGTAAGGGCCGGTCGTCAAGTGATTCAGAGGAGTCACCTGAGCCTCAGGTGAGGGTTCCTTCACCTGGCCCAGTGGGAGAGGGTGACTACATTTGCTCGGGGTGGGGTAAAAAGGGAGAGTATACAAACTCATTGTTCAATCTGCTTTTTTGTATTTCTGTGTTTTACAGTTTCTCTGCTGAGAGTGTTGCCATGAGGGTTGTATTAGATGCCGTTCCACACACTCAAGCCTAAAGAGGAGAATGTAATTAACAGTTTGATTAACCAATGCTACACTGCCCCATTAATCAAACAGGCCTGATTGTTGTCGCTCATTTAAATAATTTCCTGAATGCAAACGTTCCCCACCGCTCTGCTGACGGGAAGTTAATGGCACACATTTATGACAGCCCAGAGCATATTGCTTGGATCTGAGAAAAAAAATGTCTAATTCCAATTCCATGGTACCTTTGAAGAGGAAAACAAATAGCATGATGTTAGCTAATTAGATGTGGGAAGTGTGGAAACTGTACGACGGCTGCTTTGATGTGAAATGTCAGACACTACATCTTTGCTTTTTACAATCCATATGTACATATATCACTGATTCTAAGCAAAGAATCAAATTAATTAAGAAGTGGGAAATTATTTTTGCAATTATATTAAGAGGGGTTATGATTTGTTACGTGTTTTGGTATCATTCTCATAATTCCTGATGCGTCAGTGAAGGGTAATTATTTTAGTATGAAATATTGCATTGACATGCATGGAACTAAATATTAAAGTCTCTAAAAATCATGTTTTATTGAATGGCAAAATATGTTAGCATTCACTAATCCAGCTCAAAAGATTTTACTTGCATGGCACATGAAGGGATCTAAAAGGGAAACCTATACCCTCTTCCAATGAATGCTCCCATTGAACAATTAAATTTATTTGTGAGCATTTAAAACAGCGTGCAGAAAACTGTAACAGTGTGCCTGCACTGTACCCTCTGAAATGTTTGGATTTAAATGTACAAGCACTTCTGCAGTCCCCTGAGTCTCCACAAACATAAGAGCTATATATAAAGTAACAAATTGCTCACAAAAGAATATTTTCTAAGTGTCTGAGTAGCAAGAAAGTGAAGAAAATGATTATTTAGAGGGCCGAGTATCACCCCATGCAGAACCACAGCAGATGTCTGGAAACTCCCAGAAAGTTACAACATACTATCACTCACAAATGTGTTCATACTTTCAATGTACATTGTAAGATATACTGGAAGAATTGAAACAAAAATTGAAAGAAAAGACATGAGCTGCTTTCACATACGCACTTATATTTGTATTGGACATTCTGAATTCCATATGTAAGTCACCTTGAGTCATGAGCGTTTTTCAAAAGGGAGCACACTGAGCATGCAGCCTCCACAGATCTGTGACTGTTGATGCTAAAGAGACAGACAAAGTTGTGACACCACAGTTTGGTGAGATGTTACCTGAAACACAAGGGTGGAGCACCTCTAAAACTGATGTGTTTTATCTGAAGCTGCACCTTTAGTCTACTGCATGGAAGCAACAGAGAGCATTTGAATACAGTATAGCAAACAATTATGATGCAGCCATTTAATTTACCATACAAAGCCAATTAAGAGCCTTCTTCCGCAGGGCTGATGAGTGGGAACCGACAGCAGTCATGGCTGTAACAGTTTTAATCACTGTTAAACGCCACAAGCTAATAATAAGCTTCATAATTGAAATAAAACATAAACAAACAAACCTCACTGTAATAATCAATGTTTATTGTAGGCAAAGTGGATTTAACACACTTTGTTTAATCTTTTCAGAGTGGTGAAACTTTGGCTTCTTATGAGAACATTTTATGAAGCGAATGAACACAAATTGCTTTATAGTTATTAATGCATTCATTTTTACAAAGCAATGTACAACAATTAGTTGAATTGCAATATTTAGTTTTAGTTAAAATAATACCCCAACCTGGAAGGTAGATTGTGTTCCTCTTTGTTAATCTACTCTGGCTGCTTTCTTTGTGTCTCCCATGGAGCAAAGCTGTCTTTGAACTGCTGTTTTCAATGCACACATTATTGCTATTGACTTTCATATTATTTGTTCTTATCTTTCTTTATGTCTTCTACATGCCGTGATGAAATAGTTCTCACTGTACCTTAACCTCAACATCATAACACGTGATAATACTTTACATGATTGTGAAAGACCTCTGTTATTGGCTTCTGTTACAAGAAATTTGAGCATTCTGAGTAGATCATTCAAAAGGCTTTGATTCCAATAAAAGCGCTCTTAAGATTTCTCTCTGAATCCGCAGAGCTGCACTTCTGTATTTGAATAATGTTGTTTCTTAAGGGAATACTAGCTACAGAGAGGAAGTATACAGTAAGTCATAGTATTGGCTTTACTGAAAACAACCTGTATATTCTGTATATCATTTTTTTCTTATTTTTTTGCAATTTTTAATAATGCATACAAGGTGGGTATAATCAGTTGGGTGCAGTCAAGGTTTATTTGCTCGGTAAAAAATAACGTGACTATACCATGTGATGGAAAGCTTGTCTAATGAATCAGTTTCTGATTTTAAGATGAAAAGAAAAGGCGACATACCCAAGCTCTCGATGTGCGTGGGTGGCCGGTCCTGCTTCATGGTGTGGCTCTTGTGTAATGAGAAAGGGACCATCCTGATGGAGGGCGACACTACAGCCAGCAGGGCATCTTGTAAATACAGTCATACTCATGACACCCTATTCAGAAAATGGTTCATATTTGGAGTATTGATGTGCATGTAAACTTACTTCCTGTCAGGTTTTGATTCTGTATAATGGGGCAATCACTGAATGGAGAACAGGTGTTTTAGCTGAGCACTATAAAAAAAAGAGTGTTCTGTTGTGAAGGTGTTTTTGTCGCGCGTTTTGATGCATTAATAGAATTACCCTGTTCTGAATAGACTCTGAAAAAAGGATGACATTTAGAGGGTTACCACCAGACGTTTTATTCAACCCTACAGCGGTACATTTGTCTCTGTGTGAATGTGACTTGCAGACGAGGACTCAGAATGATAAGACAGGAATGTAATTCAATTCTTCGGGCCCTCCTCGTCAGCGGGGTTGGTGGTATACAGAATAATACGATTATGTCTGTTTCCTGTCATATCTCTGTTTCTGGATTTGCATGTTTACAATACTAAGCTTACCCAATTTTTTGAGGGGCACTTAGAGGAGCAGGAGGAGGCCGATGAAGGGGATTAAACAATAAATAAGTCATCCAAATTCATCTTAAAGCGGAGCTCTAACAGGAATCATCACAGAGCTCTTCCCAAGGTGCACCAGTGCTTGAAATGCTAGCAAATGTACCCAGGCCTTATGAAGAACTAATTGAAAAGCAGCAAACTGGAGCTCTGACAAACAATCTCCCCTGACGACATGAAGGGCACCTTTACTGCATAGTGTGCCGTTTTTTTTTTTTTTTTTTTTTAAAGATAGAGCCAAGACCCGCACCTGAAGGGTGATGACCCGCACCCTCATCTCCTTGGCCCTGCCCTTCCCATCCCCCTGAGTGCCTGCCTTGTTTGACCCTGCTGGCCCACCCCATGTCCATTAGCGTGGAACATCTTTTCCGCTGGCTGAGCCCAGACTGTCACCTGCCACGCTCAGCCCCTGGGTCAGGTCAAGTGCACTCAGACTAGATTGGTCTCATTTGTCATAATGTTACAAAGCAGGGCTGATCATCTGGTCACCCCCTTTCCCCCAAACCCCGGTCAGACAAGGGCCTGTTTCTCTGCCTCACCCAGCAGCACCTGTGACACTTAGAGAGGGGAGCGACCCTTCTGGACCCTTTAGCTAACCCTGCTGCACCCTGCCCTGAACTGGTCATGGACAAAAACACAAAAACTGGGCACCTACTCAGGCACAATTAGTCCCTTTAATGACATATGCAATTCAGTCACAACAGGGTTTTCATTACAAATAGACATTTATGTCAATCATTTCTATATTATTGGACACAAGTGAACATGTCCTCTGAAATGTGTTTATTTGACTTGAAAATAGAAAAGCTTATGCCCTTATAGAGACTAAAGTCTGTTTTGTTTGAATTACGCACACCCTTAAAGAGACTAAGGACATTTTAGTGAATCCCAGTGAGGGTGTTTCGTTTTCAGATGGGATCTGAGAGAAGCATAAGAACTCAGCAACAACAAAGAAGAAAAATAAATGTGAGATTTTGGCAGTCAGCATATTTAGAGAGTTTAAACTACTATCATGTTTTTCTCTGGCGGTCTAAAATTGCCCGTCAAGTGGTCGTGGAGATCGGGGGTGCTTCCCAGACCGGAGATAAAGAGAAAAACAGGAATCATTCTGAGGTCTCGCTGCACAGTGGCAAGGTGCTCTGCAATTTCGTCGGAAGAAAAACACTTTTCCCATGGTCAGCAGATGAGGCTTGTGTGAACAATGGGCCGTGCTGAGCTGGCAGGCTGAAAATGACTTTAATACACCGTACAGAGCGCTTGACATCAGGCGGGAGGGAGAGGTGGCTCCACTGAAGGAGCCTGTATTAGTGTAGCTACATTAAGGCTTTCATGGGCCCGGTTGCCTTGGTAACATTAACACTAACATTAACACTAACACACGTCTTCCATTAAACCTGTGTTTACATGAGGGTTAAAAGCAGATGACATACTGGTACAACAAGGAACACAAAGCACTGAGTAGTGGTTAGCGAGGTCAGTGGTTTTAACTTAAAATGGAAGAAAGAGGTTTCATGGACCCAATAACGAGTGAACTTGCGCTGTGTTGTCAGTCCCTGTGTTTTTTTAACCAATGAAAAGTTTCCCCTCGGTAGCAAAACCAAATGGTTTGATAAAATCAGTCAGGCACTGGTAATACAGTGGTAGCTTGTGGTGTTACAAAACTTCACTCTCCCGTTATAATAACCAGGTGGTTGCAAGTTCAAATCCATTACACAATTCTGTTTTAATGTGGACTAAAATACATTACTTAAAATGGTTATTGTGTAAACATTCAGACTGATGAAGTGTATCTGTGAACAATACCAGCTGACCCACACAATGGTGTATTCAAAAACAAAATCAAACAAAATAAAAAATAAAAAAATGTTATACAAAAAAGATATAATCTAGAGTTGGATTCAAAATGTGGGAATAAATAAGTGGAACCTGCAAAATTCAATGGCTGGCTAATGAACTACATGGAGGGTAGAATAATTAACGACAATCTTTGTTTTTTCTCAGCTCATAACTGGCTCTTAGGATTGTTTACAACATCTGTTGCTAAGGACACCTTTGCTCTGTTGTCAGGCTGTGAGGTCACAGGTCGGAGGTCAATTGGCTCGGCCATGGCCGACCTGCCTTTAATTTGCCTCCCTCTCGCTCTGAGAGAGTTTTGCCTCCGGGTGCGAAACACTTTGTTCTTTTTTTAATACTCCTCCCTCAACCAGTCCTCACAAACAGAGAAGCAAACTACTAAAATGCAATTGATTGTGCACAGAAAGATAAACATTCGCACTGGCCCAAGTGAATTCAGAAGTTATGTGTATAATGAAACACAAACAACAGTTTGTTGGCAGTGTAGTATAACAGTTACGGTTCTGGGCTTGTAACTCAGAGGTCACAGGTTTAGCTTCCAGATAGTGCACTGCCCTTAAGCAATGTACTACACCTGAATTTCTTCAGCAAAGATCCAGCCAAATCATTTATTAAAAAGTGTTGAAGTTGCTCTGCAAAAGTTCATCTTAACGGAATGCTTAAAATGTCATGTAACTTTTATCAGGAAGTGTCTGGAAATTGGAAAAGTGTCAATTACATTTTTTTCCTTCAGAATAATTCTAAACAAACTCATGTCTACAAATGTATTTGTTGACCAAGGCATAACTTACAAAATGTGTATTTTTGTGTATATAATTTGTGATAATAATTATCATAAAAAAATATAGTTTTATCCTGTAGAAATCTCACTTCATCTGTTGTGTATAGTTAATCCTATTAAAATGTATGCAAAGCACCATGTGACTGAAAACTAATGTAATATAATAATACCATGTGAACTCATCGAATGTACTAATTAAACAATGTAGCAGTATTTAACAATTTAGCAGCATATATTTGGCCTTTTTTACAATATAATAATTAAAATATGGTGTTCAGGTGAAGCTTCTTGCTCACGGCTGAGACTGTAGTGCCCAAAACCTGCAGCATCCGCACCTGCGGTCAAACCTTGCTTCATATGTGCCGTCCCACGGCTGCCCTCCCGTGCCACCTACCCTTGACCGGGCTCCGTGAGTTTTGATCCTGATTGGTTCAGACTTTGGGCGACCTCTGCAAGGTCAGGTCGTCCCAGCGTTATTTATGTAGCCTGAACCCCCGCGACTCCCGGGTCACTCTGGTTTCCTGACCTCGCAGCAGAATGTGCGAGGTTCATGCTAACAGATGTAAAGGTCAGGCTGCCTTTACTTAAATCCTGTAATAACCAACTGAAGTGGAAAACTCAACAGGGAGCTCCTCTGATGCCTGTATTATCTTTTCATCATTAAAGGCTGCTTAAAATAATTGTTTCCAAACTTGTGTGGTGTTTTTCTACTTTCTTTCTTTCTTTTTTTCTTTTACCTCCGTTGTGGTCCATGTAAACTGATTTATTGTTGCTGTTGGCTTTTTTTTCTCTCCTTTTTTTCTTAGGCTTGGCTTCACAGGGAGTTAATTTTCATTAACTTCAGTATGGTGGAGACCTCTTAAAGGATTAGTTACAAAACACCATACTCTTAACGGGAGGCATGTAACATGCTGTTATAAGCTTTATCTGATCTCTCTCTTCAGATGATAGCCTTTGAGTTATAATTATGATACTAACCCAAATGGCTCAAGAAGATCTCAGCGAGCAAACGTGTTGCCATGGCAGAGGCTAACCTGCCTGATGCTGAATAAATAAAGTCTAAAGAAAGCAATTCCCTTGACGTATGCTGATAAGTAGGTTACAGATCTGGGCTTTTAGCTCTCAGGTTGTTGCTAGGTAGAAGTGCTGCTGAACCCATCGGAGGAAGGTTGAAAGGTGAAAGGTCATCATGATGCACCAAAACTCAAAATAGCATGGTGTTTATGTTAAGGTGTGTTTATTGTGTCACAACTTTGGGCTGTCAATGTCAAGACCTCATTGTGTCTTTTCTATTCCGCAGACCTCTGTGCTTACCTAAGTCTAATGTAATTATGAAGATGGAGAGTACAGACCTACCAAGAGTATTGTCACAGATACATTTGAAATATCTTTGATATAAGATTTACATTTTTTTAATCCTTATATTTTTGTGCATAATTATTTATATTTTACTCATGGTATAAATGGTAATGATGCAGTGATGTTTTCTAATATCACATGTATTCCTGGAGTTGTATACCTGTAGCTGGGAGGGGTAGAAAGGCATTTTAGATTTATTTGTGACATTACGCTGTGCTCACACCTGGTGACTCCGCAGGTCTCTGGCACCCGAGCCTTATCGATCAGCAGGTTTTCTGCTCCTAAATCTTCTGGAGTCTGAGAGCTCGCATCACTTCATCTTAATCTGCTTTTTTCCACCTAAACCCCTGGAACAAGGCCATCCTGTCTGCGGACAGAGGAGTTTTTCAGCATGCATCACCAAGCGTACTTCCTGTTTCTCCTGGGTGGCACAAAACAGCTTTTCTTATCGAATAAAACGTTATTGAGTTTCCCAGCACACCTCTCTTTCTCCTGTTTTTTTTTAAATATCTTTTCTGGCCACAGAGCAGCCATTAATGAAGGTGGGATTACCATGTGACCTTCTGTGGGCTGTAGGCGGACCTGCTTGTAATCTGAATACATTACATCTCTGTGGCTTTGCACAAAGTGACTGAACCTTACCTTGACAGGAACAACCCCCACACCCCCTGATCGCGGATTGCGTTTATACCTACATGCCCACTTAATGGTTTTGTACCTGGATAATGAACCCCTATCGCAGCATGAATTGTATAACTGCAATGTTCTGTCCTGCTAATTTGGAGGCTCTCCATTGCAGCAGTGGTCATACATCAACCACAGAATGCAATCGTTTGACTCATTGTAGATAAAGTTATGTTCGTTTTATCAGAAAATTCACACTTATATGATCTCCTTTATTTCTTCATTTGATTTGTTAATTCTGCAGTGTAAATATGGGATGTGCAGTGCCGATGCTACACCCCTAGTGATTAGCTGAGAGAGGCCTGGTACGGGAGTCTGTATCAGGCTGGGGAGGGGGGGGGGGGGGGACAGGCAGGCAGATGTGATCTTATGAGCTGAATAAAGAGACCCTGCATTATTAAGGTTATGCTTCCCCCAATTTTTCACTGAAATAAAACACATGCACGGACACACAGTTCAAAGAATTTTAGCCAAATGCATATTTGCAGGTGTACAGACAGTAATAATTTTGAAAACCAAATGAAGATGTGGCAACATAGAAATAAACACTTTATTTTTTTATTTAATAAATAAATAGAAGAAATGTGTAGGTAAAAAAATTGTGCTGAACACTTGTTGGGGGTTTTCAGAAACTGTTAAGGGTCTTGGCGGGGTTGGGGGGGTGGGGGGTTGGGGGCCCACTGACAGGTTGCTGGCAATTGCGCAGATTTTCAGTCATTACATCAGCAGGCTGATTGGGCCCTACCGCGGTAACGCAGGAACAGATGCGTAGCCGTGCGCAGGGCAGGCTGCAGCGGAATTTCCACATGTGCTGCTCTAAGCCAGGCATATCATCTCAGGTCACGGCCGCCAACCGCCCCGTAAAAAACGCACAAAATTGAGCTAACCCGCCGCGCTCAGACTCACATGGGTCGGGCTTGATTCGGATTTCAGATGGCTGCTTTCCAAAACGAATTTAGCGGAAAAAAAATACAGACAAAAACAGGGAAAAGAGACTTTTTTTGTAACTGCCAGATTCAAAGATATGAACATGCTTAATATAGCATATGTTGGATTTGGTATCTTTAATCAGGGTGATTGATTTTACGCATGGGCATATGGACAGTAATGTCACTATGGATCCGCTGATTGATGGTCTGGTGACTGAGTTATTGAATCACCGCTTCAGTTTGAATCACTGCTCAGGGCTGCATGGACTCTTCATTTCCATTCTGCTAGATGTTTGGATATGAACGCATCACCCTTTCTCCGATGATTAGCAGGTTTGGCCCAGTGTTCATCGCTTACATGTGGATGTATTCTCCTCGCTAACCCTCTATGATTATGGCAATAGTTCTTGGCTCACGCACAGAGATTATGCAAAGGCCGTACCGGCACCGCAAGCCAAGAAGGACTACTCATTCAGCTAAGACAAAACGTTTCCAGAACATTGGGGCATATTGTGGTAGATTCCCATTTAGTTGTGAGATTAAAGAAAATGAAAATTATGGAAAGATCCTTCCCCAAACAAATTAGTTGTAGACAAGTTGAAGTCACATCAACATGTTCCTGGCTTTCAAATGAAGACCTACATGGTCTTCAATGAAGACTGAAATTATTTGAACGAAGTGTTTTAGTGCTCATACTTTCGCTAAAATATCCATTTTTTGACTTGGATCGTTGCAGAACACCATTGAGTGACTACTGGGTGTGATATATCAGCTAAAAAAAAAAAAAACATCAAAATGAGTCGGGTCGTTTAAGGCCGTGCTGCAGAAAACCAGTAGCTCTGGACGGCCATATTTTTCCAAGGAGGATTACGGTCCCTCCTCATCGAGCCGGACACGGTTTCACAGTCTGAATTTATCACAAGCCTGGCCTGGAAACGGGTTAATGGACACTCGCCGGACATCTGTTGCCACGTCGCTGCCCAATAACCCTGCCGCTGCCAGGGTGCGATGACCACGTCTCGTTCCTTCCGCCCCTCATGTCAGGCTTCTCCAATCTGGATTGACACTCATGCTGGGCTCGGGTGGCAGTTTTCCCAGTCCAGAGCGGCTCCGGGTCATAATGATAAGGCTCCCCACAGACACCTTTGTAATCTTGACGCGAGCTGGACACGAATCCTGGCTGTTTTTACACCGCGGCCCTCCAGCCAATCGCCCGGGCAGGGTCGTTACCTTGGCTGGCTGTCAGCCAGTCACCTAACAGGCCGGGACACCCTTTCTGTGCCGATGCTGGTGAATTTTTATCCTAGCCTTTCAAGTGGGAAGCCAGTAACCCTCAAAGATGAATGCCTTATTATGTTTTTTAAAATACCCAGGGCACAGAGCTGACTGTCAAAACTCATGGATCCCAGATAAAATCACAGCATTATATTGAAAAACAGTTTGAATAGTTTGAATAATACTAATTATAGTCAGGCCATTCGAAGTTCACTTTACACTAATTTGCAATGTAACCATTGCAGCTAAGAGACGGTCACATTCTTCCTGTGTGGAACTGATACCACATTGATCTGATTTTTAAAAAAGCAACAATCAATCAAGGTATTATTCATTATTTTAACCATTCCATCATCGTGTTTGGACCATTAAAACTGAGCTCTATGGTACTGAGCTCAAGAGGCTATCATGTATTAGGAAGTGTATGGTGAAGCAGCATCCGTGAGGTGTACTGCTAGTGCTTGGGACAGACAGACACAGTGAGAATCGCTGATGAGCCTGTTAGGTCATGTGACTACTCCTGCTCCACATAACCTTTCATTGTGTTATCATTTTGCAAGTGGTGTGGTGTAACAGCATTTCAGGAAACACAGTTTATGGAATGGAATGAACTTATATGATAGGTCTCAAGTCAAGTCAGCCTTATTATCACTTCCGCAATATGCTAAAAACATACTGATTTATCAAAACATATTTGATTTGTCAGTTTTTTAGTGTGTTCTTGGATTGAGTGTATGTGCATGTGTGTGGCACATTTTCACAGCAATATCTTCAGTAACAAATCTACACAGACACAGAGTACATTTTACTCTGAAACTGTATAAGCAATCACAATAGCTCTCAGATAAACTGTACAATCAAACTAACACTTACAATTTAACTCTGCGTGTGTGAGTGTTTGTGTGTGAGAGAGAAAGAAAGAAAGCTAGAAAGAAAGAAAGAAAGAAAGAAAGAAAGAAAGAAAGAAAGAAAGAAAGAAAGAAAGAAAGAAAGAAAGAAAGAAAGAAAGAAAGAAAGAAAGAAAGAAAGAAAGAAAGAAAGAAAAGGTATGCGTTGCTTGGTGCCCCGTGCAAGATTTGTTCCACCTCCACCACTCTGCTGCACTGTCTGCCCTCACACGCTCTGGAAGCCCCCAGTCATAATTTAGCAACATGCTCATCTCGTTCCAGGAACCTGCTACACCCTCGCGCTGCAATAAAGGCAGAAACAGCGGGGTCATCGTATCTAATGAGAGCTATAATAACAGGCTCTTCGTTTTGCCAGCTTTCATAACCATTGACAGCCATTCGCCGAAGGAAACCTTGTTAAACTACAGTTAATGAATGCAAAGGTCTAAACCGGAGACGGTGAAATTAAATTCATAATGTGTCCCGTCCTTCTTGTGAAGTGGATCATTATTATAATCTGCGTGGTCTTGCATTGGTGCTTAGCGTTTTACAGTCTCCCTTTCAGTACGCGTCGCCGTTCACCTAAATCAGGATTTAAGATGCCGTATTATGTGTTTGAGTGATGCGGGTATACATGGTTGTTGAATGAAAGAGTTGTATTGGCTTAGTGTTTCTAACGCCTTTAACCCCATAGTGCTGGGGACTCAGTGATCCAGCTTGAAGAGCTCTCAGACACTCATACACTCTTGTAGCCAGTGTGAGTGAAGTGCGTTTTAACTGAGATGGGCCTTCTCAGAGCGACCTGCGAAGAGAACAGTCCTCAAACCTCAGATCACATCTTTGAAATGAATGTTGGAGTGTGCAGGTCTGATTGCTCTTGGGAGGGTTTTAATTGGACCTGATGAAATGCGTGTTCTGTGCCTGGATTGAGGGTGCTTTGTTTGGGGTATACCTATGGCTCAGTCATTCATATCTATGCTGTGTCCTTCTTGTGTTTCCATGCCAACCCTCTTCTGGTTCTATCCACAGTGCTGTCCTGTAAAGAGGAAAGGTGGTGGATGTAGAAAATATTATTTCTATACCTAACACTGTTTCAGGCAAGCTCAATGAAAGTTCCTTTTATCTTTTCACGTGGGGAGTGGGTTGGAGCGGGGTGGGCGGTTCATTCTGAACTCTTCCAGTACCTGAATTACTCATTTACTGCAGACAGAAAAGCACATATTTGTTTTTGTTTTTATAGCAATTGTTTAATTGTTGAGTAATTTCCCAGCTAAAACTGTATTTTGACATTCATACAGATTTCCATACAGACATTGACACAGTATTATTATTGTTAATATTATTCTTTTTTTAATCCAATAATATAGTCCATGACCATCGCTGATGTATTGTATTTGCCAGTGGTGTTATGACAGGAGGAGCAGAGGAGGAATGTGTGGAGACAGGGACAGAGAGAGAGACAGAGACAGAGACAGAGAGAGAGACAGAGACAGAGAGAGCAGAGAGACAGAGAGAGAGAGAGAGAGAGAGAGAGAGAGACAGGGACAGAGAGAGCGAGAGAGATAGAGACAGAGACAGAGAGAGAGAGAGAGAGAGAGAGAGAGAGAGAGAGACAGAGACAGAGACAGAGACAGAGAGAGACAGAGACAGAGACAGAGAGAGAGAGAGAGAGAGAGACAGAGACAGAGACAGAGACAGAGAGAGAGAGAGACAGAGACAGAGACAGAGAGAGAGACAGAGACAGAGAGAGCGAGAGAGACAGAGACAGAGACAGAGAGAGAGAGAGAGAGAGAGAGAGACAGGGACAGAGAGAGCGAGAGAGATAGAGACAGAGACAGAGAGAGAGAGAGAGAGAGAGAGACAGAGACAGAGACAGAGACAGAGACAGAGACAGAGAGAGAGACAGAGACAGAGACAGAGAGAGACAGGGACAGAGAGAGCGAGAGAGACAGAGACAGAGACAGAGACAGAGAGAGAGAGAGAGAGAGAGAGAGAGAGAGAGAGAGAGAGACAGAGACAGGGACAGAGAGAGAGAGAGAGAGAGAGAGAGACAGAGACAGAGAGAGAGATAGAGAGAGAGACAGAGACAGAGACCGAGAGACAGGGGCAGGGGCAGATACAGGGGCAGAGACAGGTACAGGTACAGGGACAGGGGCAGAGGCAGAGATAGAGACAGGGGCAGGGGCAGGGGCAGGGGCAGGGGCAGGGGCAGGGGCAGAGATAGAGACAGGGGCAGGGGCAGAGACAGGGGCAGGGGCAGAGGCAGGGGCAGAGATAGAGACA
Source organism: Albula goreensis (assembly GCA_022829145.1). Lineage (NCBI taxonomy): Eukaryota > Metazoa > Chordata > Actinopteri > Albuliformes > Albulidae > Albula > Albula goreensis. Next base: position 65,236,739 of record CM040741.1, read on the forward strand.
GGGGCAGGGGCAGGGACAGGGGCAGAGACAGGTACAGGTACAGGGACAGGGGCAGAGACAGGTACAGGTACAGGGACAGGGGCAGAGATAGAGACAGGGGCAGGGGCAGGGGCAGGGGCAGGGGCTGGCCACAGCTGTGATGTATTGATCTGTTATGAAGAGCCCTGAGCAGGACAAGGCCTGTTTGTTTTAAAGTTCAATGGCTCTCTGCTGCCGTTAGCGGCGCAGCCACAGGAGGATTCAATAACAGGGGCGACAGCCTGGCCATGCGTCACGCACACGCCCCAGTTAGGGAGCCCGAATGCGGCAGCTTTCTCAACATAAAACCACCGCACTTAAGACCGTGCAGTCTGACAGCGTGAGCTGCCAGGAGAGACAACCGTAATGAAGGAGAGGAGGTGGAGAGGCACACATGGTCCTGGGAAGGTCGAGTGCATAGAGGGAACAGGGAGAAGGTCGAGTATATAGCTGGATCTTGTGTCCTTATATTTCTGAGTTGAGACCATTACAGGTATTATTCACAGTGTACATGGGCAAAAATCATCCATTATTAATTTCATATTTAGAAAATGTCTCCATGTATCCGGGTACAGCCTCTGAATATAACTGTACTACCGTACATGTCATGAGGATGAGCAGATATAAGACATGGATGTGCTTGATTTCCATAGGAACCCAAGGATGATGTATCTCAAAGTTAAATCAGAATGTAGCATTTGATACTGACCCTGGAACACTTCAAAAGACATCAGTTAATTGTGCATGAACGTTTTTCAGTCCGATCGTTTGGCAGCCTACTGTATCCCGTTGTTAATTTCGTAGTGCCATTGTGGTAACACCGTCAATGAGGTTCGACTAACGACACATTCTCAGCGATGAAGCCGTCTCCGGGTCACGTCGTTGGTCCGTCTGCTTTGCTCTCTCGCGGCGCGACAGATTGCATCTTGTGCATCTGACTGAAATTCGCAGCGCCTCTCACAGCCTCTGAATGACCTGGCTCACGGGGAACAGCTTGCCTGTGTCTGAACTCGGCTTATTGATCTGTTTAAAGCGACGGGCAAAGACAGTTTCGCAGAGTCATGGAAAAGCAAAAGCTTTATGTTTCAGTAAGAAGCCAGCTTTGACAGTACTGGACATACAGCGCGCATGCATACTGCACTGGGAGTGCAGACCAAGAGGATAAGTGATAAATACAGATTTGCTGTTTGAATGCAGCTGAGACCACTGGTGTGCACTTCAGTGTATCACTGAGTGATGTTTTACTCACAATGACCACAAGAGGGAGCTGCTGGTCAGCCCAGCTCGCTCCCAGCGGCAAATACATCAAATCCCCTCCCTGTGAGCTACCGCACACCCCCACAATCACATACACCAAGTTATGAACTTGTCCCTAGGTTGTTACCCTGAATGGAAAATTGACATTTTCCTCATTAAGTGCGTTGCTTTTGTACGCCTGTGACGGTAATTGCAGTAATTAGATTTGCAGCGACAAAGCCGAATCGACATATTTTTCTCATTTCCTCATTTTTTTTCATAAATCCACCTCTAAGAAATAATAGTATTGCAGACAAAAGAGGCCATTGTTGATTCTGAGGAGAAAGGGAATTGATTTTGAAATCCCATAATTATCGATTATGTAATGGAGATGATGAGGTCAGAGTAATTACCTCAGATGACAAACATTACTGACACTAGGTGATGAGTGTAACAGCTCTGACATAACTTGTCCAGGCAGGTTTCTGTCATACTCAGAGATCCAGGGAATATCAGCAGCTGGCAAGTAACAGCGCAGAAAATCGATTCTGACCACTGTCCGCCCCCACTTTACATAATAAAATAAGCACACGCTGAAACGATACTGCGCCCAGAAATGTATCGTCATGGAAATTTGTGTCATGTACATGTATGTATGTAAGAGTGTCCATGTCATTTCATTCTGCACATTTCACAAAAACACGTTTGAGCACAGACAAACAGACTTACAGGGAGACTGAACTGGCAGATAAATAGCTGGATGGATGGAGAGAAAGACAAAAGAGAGGATGAGAGAAGATGGATGGACATAGAGGGAATGGATGAAAATTAATGCTTTTGAAGAAAGGGTGGTACAAAACTACACTAATGGCTGCCAAAACTACAGAAAGAGAACTTTATGTTCCTGAAGTAACAGCTGAGTAGGCAGATCCCAATAACAATTATAGAACATAGAGAGAAAAGGTACATTTTATCAATTATCTTTTGAGAACACATTTTTATTGTACTTTCTTTTTTTGGTTATTCTGTTATTCTTTTTAACAGTTATATAGTCCATCTTCCATAACATTCTTTCTCTTTTCATATGACCTGAAATGAAACTGTAAAGCTAAACAAATATCATAAAAGGTGAAAAAATGAGTTCATTTCAATTCAATTCTTGGACCAGGGGTATTGTTACGTTTTGCTGTTTGCCGTTATTGGTTTTCTTTCCACTGACCAGGTTGTGATCTTGCGTGCATGCTGCCGTCAGTCTTTCCCGCGTGTGGACAGCTTGGATTTTCTTTGAACTGGTTTTAAAGTCTCTGCACCTGTTTGACTTAACCTCTTAATCACGACCACGTTTTGTTTCAAACGAGCAGTATATAAACCAAGAGTACCTGAGGAGGGTTCTGTGACTCAGAATTCTAAAAGATGCATTACCTTTTCATGCATTACTTATTTTTTCACAGTTTATTTATATAAAAAAGTGTTTAAATATCTTAAGATTCATGCAAAAATATACACAAATGAAATACTGTGTTTAAAATAACTGGGCAAAGACTCACGCTCTAATATCTATTTTAAAAAAATAATGAATTCAAATAACGGATACAATTGGGGAATAAATGAAAACAATATTTATTGGCAACATTTTGGGAACTACATTTCACATCAAAAATCAATACGACATTTGATTCTTTTGGATATCTATGTGTCAATCCAGACCAGTTCACATCAAGAAATACAATATTTTTATTTTAAATATCAGTGTATTTAGTTTTTTATTTTCAAAAAGATACTATAGCAATGACTGTGTTGCTTCCCAAGGGTGATATCACTCCAGTGGTTTCTGATTAAGGTTATCTGTTTATTATTATGTTCTCAAACATTACTGAGAGTGAATTAGGCTGATGCATTTTACATCATATTTCATGCAGGTGGCTTTTATAGGTTCAGTTTATGGATGAATTCATTACCAGCAATAAACACTGTTAATCAAAATACATTATTATAATGGAGAGGCCTTGGAGTGTGGAATAACAGAGATCGGAAGGGAGTATCCCCTTCTCATTATGGGTCTTATGATAGTTACTCCGATGAATTACTAAAATTAATGTTTTCCATAACCAATGTTTGAGGAGCAAGTGGCAGAAACTACATCAATCCACGTTATGAAAGAAAATCTCTGTTGAAGAAGAAAGAAAAAAGGAGATAAGGCCTCAGTTTATAATCTAGTTTATAGACAAATACTCATTTTTCATAGCCACTGTGCTGCTTGATTCCACCAAACACACTTATTGTTTGAAGAAGAAAATATGCAATTTGATTATAAAAGACTTTACATTACAATGTCTTTATGTTGAGTAACTTATGTTTCATTGGACACGACTAAACATGTCCTTTGGAATATGCCCTTTTCATTTTAATATAGAATGGCAGATGCACTTAAAAACACTGAAGTCCGTTGTGATTAAATTGCATATGACCTCAAAGGCTCTAAGTGCACTTGAATCTTTCACAAAGTCATTTCTAATAAATATATTCTGTCGGACATTATTTAAGTTTAGATTCAATAGTTGTGTTTAAATGCTATTTATTCATGTTTATTTTTAATGCTATCTGTATGTAATAATTTCAAAAATGGTCTGTCAAAATGTGTCCAAACGAAGACAGAGGCCATAATCAGTTTGTCTCTTTTTTTGTCAGGATTAAGTATTTGCCTGACTGACTTTTGTACATACAGCCTTATCTGCAGGTATATAGTTTCAGGATCCCTGCAGATGTGCAAAAACCACAGATGCTCAGGACACTTATATAAATGATGTAATTTTACCTTATATGTGTTCATAACTTCAAACCCCACCTATATGTACCACTAAGAACAGCTAAAACCCACGTAAATCATACTGACTGCAGTATTCCAGCAGACGCTGCACACTGAATTGCAAATGTTCTTTTTCGAGGATATTCTGGATTTTTAAAAAATATTTCCAATGCCAAAACTCATTTCATCCAATTGAATTTCACCAAATTCAACACCCTTTATATAGTTACGCGACATTTTCCTCAGCCCCTTCCTTGTGTTTTTTTTCAATCAGCCATTTTAGGCTTTGGAGGACAGCCACTCCAGCCTATCAATGATAATATAAATTACTCACTTAAACACTGAAACACCCCAAAAACCCCTGTGATCCCCCACTCCACCCCCTAACCTGAGGACTGGAGAGTGACCCCACCCCCTGAGCCTCACCTCTATTCTCATGTGCTCTGGTAGTGGTCCAGTGGGTGCTGTGCCTGTATAGTAACTGGTGTAGCATTTGTGTGTAATCATTGGTGCTGAGTAAGGTGAAATTTCATCCTCTCGTTTTGACTCCAAGCACACGGGGCATTAGAAGGCACCCCCTCTCGCTCGTTCCCGAGTGACATTTGCTAATCAAGGATCAGGGCCAAAGTGGCAGATAATAAATATAACGGGTGGAAAAGTGAGATAGAGCACAAAAAATGACATGCGTAAGTGATGTTGTTTAAGAGCATAACGTCTGAATTTACAGGGGGGCTCAGAGGGGAGCTGGGCGGGCCCTGTGATTGGGTGTGAAGGCAGCGTATGCAAATGAGGCGGTGAGTTATGGCGCTTGCATCTTTGCGTGAGTTCACATTACCATACTTGAGTGGCCTCGATCCATCTGCTTGGAGGACACCCTCCCCCCACCCATTGAGGCTACCGCTAACGAGGGGTGTTGGGGGACATCTGGGAAGCCCACTCAGCCTCACTGTACCCAGGCCTGGCTGCCTGGTGCTCCCCTTACTGCTAGCCTCCACAAGTTACTCACTGGTGTGGCCTGGGGGGAGGGGGGGGGGTGATAGAAGGTGGTGGTGAGGGGGTGTTGATTATATTGTATATCTTACGGTTTGGATGACAACCAGCCTTGTGGAGAATCTCAGATTTCTGTCAAAGTGCTGACTGGGCACATTTTGTTCATTCTCCTGGACCCTCAGGGGGTTTCAGAACTGTGGAGGTAGGTCGCTGGCAGGTAGGTCCAAAACAAGAGGGGGAAACAAAGACACATGCTAAAAGATTTCTGCTGTACACCATAACCAGGATACTGTGTCTTTACTGGCTGACTACAAATTGTTGGATTTGACCCATTCAAGAGTTCACAACCAACATGAAGGCCTGCATCTTTCCCCTCTGAATAATTTGTATTATAAATTTGATTTTTAAATTTTTTCAATTAATTCGTTCACTCTGTCATACTTTGTTGATATCTCGGTGACCACACATTCAAAGGACTTTTACTTTAAAAAGCATGCAAAATTGTCTTTCAAATTTTGAGCATTACAGAATGGGTGTATCATCTATAGTATAACTATCGCCTGGGCACACTGGGAAGAGAAATTAATTGAGCATGACACTAACACTTGAGATCATAGAAATTTAAGTGCCTTTAGACTTTAAACTCAAAAATGACAGTCCCTCGTTATGCACCCAGAAACCCAATTTTTTTTTTTTTTTGGGAGGGGGGGATATGTTTCCATTTTGTTTTCTATTGTCACAATCAGTTTCAAAAGGATGCAAAGACATGAAAACAAGAGGTGTTCAGTCCCAAGCATTTGGTGTGTGTACATAAACAAAAGAACATGTTTTCTTGTCTCTGCTCAAACCCATTTTGGAAAGAGTGGAGATCCTACATAGGAAAAATGACACACAATCAGAGATATAACCATGACATTTCACAGTTGGACTGGGTGTGTGTTTACATACGTCTTTCATAGATTTACAATTCAAAAAAAAAACAAAAAAAAACAATCAGTCCTTTCCTGACAGCCTGTTAGTTTCCTCACATAATGTGTTGCGGATTCTATTTTATCTCCCCAGCGTTGATTGTGTTCCAGCAGAAAAGCGTCCTTATTGTGTGTAAAATTTGCATTTGGACTGGAGGGATGAGGTGTCTGGGTTTTATTTCTGAACATCCTCCATCACTGGGAGCGATCGCCCATGACAGATGTTATTGAGAGGTAGAGGTGTTTCACGACGTACCGTCTTTACATCTCCGTCATCACTTCACACAGTCGGAAGCCTGAAACTCAGAGACTGATATTTCCATTAATCTGAGGATGTTTTCTGTCATATTCGTCTGTTATATTTCCTAATGAGATCTCACATAATTCGGCGTGGCAGTTTGTTCAGTGTACCTACAGATCATACTGCTTGATGGGTTTGTCTGCATGAGGATGAGGGTTAAAATCATAGGTGAGGCTTGGCTGTTGTTCACTCAAGCAGGGTACTTCACCTGAATTACTTCACTGAATATTCATGTATGTAAATACATAATAGTCAATATAATATGCATGGTATGTATCCATTTCTAGATTGGAGCAACTGCTAAGCAAATGAATTATGCTGAAAATAATTAATTTCAAAAGCCTTGGAATACAAGATCTTGTCATGTCTGTTGGCAAAGCTGTTTAAATCCCATCAAGTGTTTAGGTACGCAGGTGAACTTCACCGAAACTGGGAAACATAAACAGCATTCATATAAAAAAAGTGAGTCAATTAAATTTTTTTTTCTCAGCTCATAATTGGCACTCGAAGATTGTTTACAACATCTGTTCATAAAAAAATGTAAAGTTATATACTTCATTTGCATTCAGCAGTAAATAAAGTAAGTGAAGCAACAAACAAACAAGGCAAGTACAATTTTATTTGGACACTGTTCAAGTTTTTATTTGTTGTGAATGTGATTTTACAGCTCGCTGCAGCATGGCCTGCGCTCACATTGTTTTCAGAGGGAATGTAGAATAGTTCTCTGTGAAAGTAAATAAAGGGAATGATATAGACTGTATGCGCAGTCATAACAGTCAGCAATATCAACTAATCAGTTGCTGAGAAAAGTGTGCCGCTGCTCTGTAATTACAGAATTAAGTAGTGATATGGAAGTCTGGGCGTTTATTTACTGTAGGTATAAACACCCAATGTTGCCATTGTGATTTTGGGTACGCATGATTGGTGTTTGGTTAGGCCTTCGGCTTTATTGTTATATATAACCATATTTACTCCATGTATTGTAAATGTACTGTAATATTGGGGTTTGGGCACAAAACTGTGCTGTCTAAACATGGTTGATTTCTTAATTCTTAATTTATGAAAATAAGAACGGAAATGTGTTCTGGTACAGTGGTGCAGTATGCTGGTATGAGCAACTTGTAATAATACCCCAACTTGCAAGTGATGGCAAATTTTATACCATAACTTTGGTTGAAATTCTGGCCTCTGGCTTACCATTTACAGTCTACTTTTCTGCTGTATGCAAATTGGCCACACAGAGGAATTACATGCAGTGTAGTATGGTTATTGATATGGGAAATCTCCATATTTTAATTGCGTATTTTACATGTAAGAAACTCAGAACTGACCACTTATGTACAGGATAATTAGAATGATGCTCACTTGAAACGTAACCCAATATTTCAAAGTCAGGGGGGCGAACAAAAGCCATAAGATTAAGTTTGTCCTCTCCAGGGACCCATAATCTTTCACTGAGATCCTCCTCTGGTTTTATAGGCTCTTAGGCCTCTGAGTCCAAATTCATAAATATGACTCCGATAAAGTCCTGGGAGCAAATGCAGATAAGACCGTTTTATAGACGGGAGCAATTTAGAAATATTACCACAAGCAGATTTGGGCCACTCACATTTTTTACGGCCTGTTGTATTTTACCGTACTGAATCTTAAAATTTCATGACTAACTCTGTAGTTTTTCTTTTATTATTTTTTTATTCCTTGGAGTGGCTGGAGTAGTAGTTTCCCACTGGGCTGTCTCATGTATTTTAACAGCAGACCCAAGGCTGATCAAAGCAGCTCATTTCTGGGCTTTTAGAGTCTCCAAGCCCCACCGACCGCAGCAGAGGAATATAAATGCGCAGCGACACACCGGGGTACGTTCACCTTTACGGTGCGGTAACCTTGCGGTCCATGAGGACATATTTAGTGGAGCTACAGTGGGCCCTGGCGCAGGGCTTCCCAAACCAGATTGCTGGAACCTGCGAGTGTATGTGCAGGGTTCGGTTCCAGCTGAAACAAGTTACAGATTAGGTATGTAATTTAAGTATTGGAACAAGCGTGAATTTGCAATAGCTGCAACCAGGCCACTCCCCCCCTTTTAGCAAATTGGCATGAACAGAAACACACACCTTCACACACACACACATTAATTTCAGCCTCTTAGGGCAAAAACTGTGGCCGCAAAAGGGTGAGGAAATTTTTGTGGACCGACCGAAAGAGTGAACTGCAGAGCTGCTGGTCGCAACTAATAAAACCTGTTACTATTATTGAATTTCTTCATTGTCATCATTTTCTACACTTACCAAAAATCTAGTGCAATATGAGCTAAGTTATAAACATTTCTGTGTATAAAAACACCCAAGCACAAAGTATTCACTACGTTGGCTGACAGACATGTCTTTTATTTACACACAATGAATTTTCAGTCAGTGCACCAAACAGTTTCTTCTGCCTTTGATGACAAATTGATGGTGCAGTTATTTTCGTATGAGTGATCTTTGCTACCAGCGCCCTGCACTCTAAAGGAATGCAACCTGTCTGAGAGCAAATGAATCTCTCAGGCTCGCAAACTGATCCTGCGCTGCCTTTGCAGAAAGGAAATACACTGCAATACATTGTAAATATTTGGACACAGTGAAGAATATAACAACTATACTTCACAGAATAGAAGTTTTAAAAAATCAATCAGCACCTGAAAGATAATTTGAATAATGAGCAGACAATAACATTAAAAAATTACATGTATATATTTGCCGATACATTTTTGTAACATTTTTTCTGATCCTGAGTATGTATATTCTGTTTAAACTTTTGCCATATCTGAAAACTAATTAAAATTTTTTTTTACATTTTCATTTACATGTCCATATATGCTGTGATTCATTTTGCAGCATCCCTTCTGGTCATGGTTATGTTTTTAACTTCAGAAAATTTCATTTTCATAAAGATGGAACCTGTGGAAGAGGTCGTGTTTCCTCTGAGCTGTGGGGAGGCTTGTTTACGGCGCGCCCGGGGCAGATGTGTCTGCCGAGCGTAAGCAGCTGGAAGGGCCGTCGCCGGAGGCCTCGTAACCTGCGTCTCAGAAGTGGGGCTCTGCAGCAGACGGTGAATGAAGCATGACACTTCACACTGTGTTTGACTTAATGGACCACTGGTGCATGCTGGTCCTCAGTAAACCAGAGCCGTGCACCGCCGGAACGATAATCTCTGCACAGACCGTCTCTGCGGTGGGCCCAGCCTTCATCAGGCGGGTCACGGAGACCTCTCAGTCAAGCTCAACATAACAGAGATGCTGACTGAGGGCTGCATGAACAGTGATGTATCTGTGAACTGCAGCTCGCTGAATTCAAACAATGTATTGGAATAATCACTGCAAACATCAAACTCAAAGCTTTACTTGTTGAAGGATGATTTGTCCAAAGCATGTGACTTTTCAAAAGAATTTTGGAAAGTAATTGCATGCTTGTGTGTGGCAACTGGAGTAAAATTCAAGATTTTAAATTTAAGTTTTAATTTAAGTTTTGCATGAAAAAATGGGGTATGTACCATGTGTTATAAGATTTCTAAGGTTTTTTTTTAATATATTTTTTCTTTTTCACTTACCTCAATTTGTTTTCATTTATTTCAGTGATTGGAGAAATCTACTGATATGTATTTCAGTCCAAGACTCAGTTTCACAGACTCAAATTTACGCTGAAAAATACAGACACTGTATTTTTTATATTTAACACTTAGCCAAATCAGTTGTTAAATGAGTTCTTTAGATACCCCCCACCCCCCACCCCCAGAGAAACAGAGGCAGTGCTGGTGTCACTTGCCAGGTACAACTCTGAGAACGGCTCAGCTGAGGGCCCCAGTGTTTGTGCTGCAGCGCCCGGGTTTCTCTTTCGCCTCCCTAATTTCCATACGCGCCCCTGTGCGGCTTTAAAAAATAAGCCTCCCCGCTTTGAAAAGGCCAGTCTTCTCCCAGCTCCTCCGCACTCTCCTTTCGCTCAGCCGTCAGCTCTTGGGGAATGCCCCTTTATTTCACAGCGCGCTCTGCAAAGCGGTAATTGTCCCTAATTGATAGGGAGGTGGCGGAGCTCTTTTCTGCCTGGCCGAGAGAGCGTTAGGATTTAGGGCTGGGGACGGGGTTTTGAACACTTTGAGTTTCCCCGGTAATGACTTGCTAATTTCTCAGTTTTTTTTTTTTTTTTTTTTGTGGACAGCTCATTATGGCTCAAAAGAGGTGCGAAGAACAGACTGTCCTGCAGGGAGGAGGAGGTGATTTAAATAGACAGGGCTCACAACAAAGCAGAGGGAGAAAGTTGAATGGGACTTGGAACAGATGCAATACAGTTGACAGATGCAAATCGTTAGCGATCCTCCAGGCCCACCGTAACGCTGTCCTGGATTTTCTGTGTCTTTTTTTCCCCCTTTTTCAGTATACAAACATTTTAGACTGGATTGAACAGAGTAGTTATAGTTATCCTCCTCTGAGGCAAACATACAGTAAGGCAGAGAAAAGCCTGACAGGTAGGTACAGACAGTCACACACACACACACACACACACACACACACACAAGCCCATGCGCACACACACTCTAATACTTATACACACACTCTAATTAACTGGAAATCAGTGGTGTTCATGTAACTGAAGTGAACAGAGAAGCATGTTCAATGAAAACTAAGTTGCTGCTCAAATATTTTAAATACACAAACTCCCCATTGTACTTTTATGAGAAAATGAGGCTACAGAAACATGTAATGGCAGAGCCAGCCTGTTCTGTCGATCATCTACTTAAACCAATGAACTAATAACCAATGCTCCAAGAACACACCAGAATTCTTTGGCTCAAGGCAATTGATATGTTTCTTTTCTTGGAGAGAAAAGCGACCTGGTTGGTTCATGATAGTGGGAGATTAACAAATGGTTGCGCAGCTCTGGGACAGGAGAAGTCCTCTGACTCTCACCGCAGCCTGCCGCGGTCTTCCGGAAGCTGACATTATTGAGATTGACTGGCCTCTGCTTCTGATCCATGGCGCTCCATCCCAGTTACGCACATCGCAGGATCCATTCAGCCATTGAAGATAATCAAGGTGGTCGACAGGTTTCCCCCCCCCCCGAAGCCCGGCGGATTTATGGTGGCGCTGTCAGGAAAATGAGCCGAAATGACACACTGGCCGACTCCAGTAGCAAATAATACGGCGGGCTGCGGTGACGCTCGGTGGCAGCCACTGACAGTGGAGGTAATAGACTATAAATAAGCCTGATAGCAATACCTGCCATTTCCTAATGGCAGGCTTCACCAGAGAGCTTTTGTGGCCTTTAACATGGAGATAATAGAGGATGCAACACATTTTACAGCTTTCATGTTCCATCCATAATTCATCTTGACGACACTACCTCAACAAGGACAAAGTGTATTCGCTGGGAGGAAGACGAGCAGGAGCCCTGGCCTGGTTTATGTGCCTGCAAGTGTGTTAGGGGGAAGCAGACTGCATGCATGTGTGATAGAGGAAATGGGGTATGCAAGTGAGTGTGAGGGAGAGTTTATGGGTGTGTATGTGTGTAAGTGAGAGAGAGAGAGCGTGTGTGTGTGATGGAGTAAATTGTGTGCGCATGTGAGTGTGAGAGACAGTTTATGGGTGTGTGTGTGTGTGTGTGTATGAGAGAGGGACAGAGAGTGTGTGTGCATGTGAGTGTCTTCGCATATGTATGTGTATGAGAGAGAGAGTGTATGGGTGTTTTTGAGAGAAAGTTAAGGTGTGTGTGTGTGTGTGCGCATGTGTGTGTGTGTATGTGTGTGTGTGTGTGTGTGTGTATGTGTGTGTCTCAGACAGCGATAGGGGTCACAGAGGGACCAGCTCTCTGGCTGTGTGACAGGATCTCAGGCAGTTCACTCATAGCCCCACGCACACCAGGGCGGAGCCAGGGAGCCAGTCAGCACAAGATGAAAGGCTGAATTTGAATAAAACTGCCTTAATGTGGGAGTCAGGCAGAGGCTAGCGCACGCAGTGCTAAACCTCATTCAGGGCAGGGGGCTTTGTGGGGACAGCTTGGAGGTGGCAGCTATCCCCAAAAGGCAACGAAGCGCTAACTCTCCCTCTGCTCTCTAAAGTTGAATCATCACTTTTATTTTTTGGAGCAACTTTTTAAAAAAATATATTCTGCATTTTTTTCCTCCCCAATTTGGTATGCTTGGTCCAAATCAATGGGTCCGCGCAGTTGCTCTGTCGTGATGTTGCATACTGCAGATTTCAGGCAGCCCAGCACCACATCTTATTAACCTCCAGCCAAGCTGCACCAGAGGACTGAGTAACTGATGTGATTGGTGCAGGCAGACTGCAGGCGTCTGATTGGCCAGAAGGGTCACTGCTGTTCACTGTGGATACCCTTCAGGCAAAAACCTTGGATGACCCTAAGTTTACCATGTGTTAAACCTCAGGGATACTGGCATGATTTAGTCTGGATAATTTACAGAATGGTGCTTCCCTGTACATGTATAGACAGTAACATCATTTTAGACTAACACTCAATTAACCCATGAAAGTAGTAACATAATGGAAAAAACAAGACCTTCATCATTTAAACAAAATATTTTGTATAATTTGCTGTTCAGATAATGGCCAAATTAAATCAACACTTGCCATTAAGTTTTACTTTCTTTGAAAAAGATTGTTTGTCTTTTTCTCTACAAGAAACGTCTGGCGGGTTAATCTCTGAACTTTCAAAACAGTGTCGGTGAAGGTGAAAGGCACAGGTAAGCCACAGGTAAGGACAAAGGCTGGTGGAATCCCTGACAATATAATGGGACATTACAATGATCTGGGTAAGAGCATCTGTTAGTTCATAAATAGTAACCACGCTGGTATCCATCTAAAGACACAGCAGAGAGAGAGTCTGCTCCTGTCAACACAGAGCACTGCAGTTCTGTGTTTGACCAACACCGTGGCAGGCACCTAGATCCATTATAATGTATATTGGAACAGATGCAATAAAGTTGACAGATGCAAATCGTTTGTGATCCTCTGGGCCCTCCATAACACATTTTCAGTGTCTTTTTTTTCTTTTTTTTTACTTTTCTCAGTATACAAACATTTTAGACTGGAATGAACAGAGTGGTTATAGTTATGCCTATTATAAAGGCAGTGAGGAGAACAGTCCTCACCACATTAAAAATACACCATTGCATTTCAATCAAAGGATCTTCCAGGAAAGAAAAGATGGAAGTATGTAGCTGAGCAAGCAGGAAATACAAAACACAGCTCCACCTTGAGCACCATTAGAGAAGGACTTTTTTAGCAGTTATCAGAACATATTTAAGAACAGATGAATATTAAAACCTAAAATGTAATACATGTGCATGGTCTCTCCTGCACTCACACACACACAGGTACACACACACACAGGAAGGAGAAGAAGAAGAAGGAAAAACCGATGAGAGCAGGGAGGCATGGGGGCTCAGGACAGACACATTGAACCAAATCTCCTATAAGGTTCGGTCATGTCAAACAGCTGGACGAAATCGGAGTGACTGCGAGAATGAGGCCAGGTTATTAGAATCTCATTCTGGGATGCGGCGCCCACACACAAGGTGTCTGGGAGACGGAAATGTGAGCATATTGGGGGCGGCAGGTGGATGAGTGGAACAGTTAATTAAATAAATGACGGTTCTAATGCTTTGGGCTGTCACTCCTTAGATTCTGGGATGAATTGAATCCCAGCTCTGAAGTGTCTGACAGGGACACTTCTGTAACAAGCCAAAATGATATTACACTGACCCCCCCACCCCCCCCAACCCCCTCCCCATCCCCCAACCCCCATCACCCCAAACTCCCCCTTTAATATGAGGCTGACATACTCCTGGACCCGGACACTCTTTTATTACCAGATATTATAGGTGATATTATATTAAATAAAATTGCATTTTTTTATTTAAAACTTGTAGTGTCAGTAATGTGGTCTGATTATGTACTTTTTCTGCGATTTTGGTTTTGGCTTTGTCCGACTGTTTTTGTTGTTTGGGTTTTTCGTTTTCCCTGGTCCTGGCCCTTTTGTTTCTGCCCCTGTTCCTACCTTGTTATGTTATTACCTGATTGCATATTTGTCTCACCTGCGCCGTCGTTCACCTGTGTCTCGTTTGCTTGTGTGTCTCTGTATTTCTAACCTGCCTTATCTTTCGTTTGGTGCAGTTCGTCTCATTGATTTATCCTGTTACACTATGAGCCTTTTTGTACCTATTCCGTCAGCCAGTTTCAACCTGTGTCTGTTTCCCCTGGTTTACCAGTTTTTGGATTGTGTTTTTGTCCTGACATTGCTGCGAACGGTGGACAAGACAAGAATATTGATTGAGGATACCTGATCCTAGGTCAGCACGTTTGCTCTGAGATTCTTTATTTAGTCCATGCTATAAAATATAAAATATTTGTTCATAAAAGGTGCCTTTGTTGCATTAAAGTACATATTTGAAAGTACAATAATGATGTGTTACTGTTTTTTTTCCTCAATTCCTGTCTGACCCAATCAGTGGAGCACACAGAATGAATCCACTAACATTTTCACTGGCTACCATTCACAGGCTTAAGCTGCATGACTTGATATTAAGAAATGCACACCAGAAACCAGATTCAAAAGCACTTTATATACAGCTTGCATTTTTCCCCCTCTCCATCCACTTACAAAGTGATTCAGAGGAAGTGCTTCAATTATGGGCCCCTTACCTGGGAATCAAACCTACAGCCGCTGGATTACAGGCCCAGCACCCTGACCATTATACTACAGCAGTACTCCCTCATACTCATTTTGAGATACGCTGAAGTGTAGAGTGGTCTGATTTCACCCCTGACTCTGACCCCAATAAGCCAGATCCTATTCCAGGAAAGAAGCAATATGCCCAATTGTTGTCCTGACTTTCTGTAAAAAAATAAAAAATAAAAAAATAAAATAAAATAAAAAAAAGGCAAATGAAACGGCTGAATTGAATGTTGAGATTTAGCACTTAGTACAGATAGCACTGAGCATGGAGAGGAGGGTAATAGACTGGAGCTTGTTTAGCCAATATTTTTTTCGGAGTGAGCGCTGAATCATCCCTCGATTGCTTTGTCAATAACTCCGCGCCCGCTGGAGTTGGAGAGCTGTGATTTCCTGGCTTGACCGACAGGCTGGAGATTGCAGATAAACTTAGCAGAGCTGGAAGTGTGTAAATCTTTACGGAACACCTCCCCAGCAACAAGATTCGGTATCTTTCGCTCGTTCCGCTCTCTCGCCGGGCCGTCGCGTGGTGAACCATAGCTTGTCAGTCCATCATGATCGCGGCTTGGAGGGATTTGTTCCTGTTCTTTATCGCAGGCTACTGAAATCGTCCTGCGGCTGTCAAGCCTGCGTAAGGAAGAGTAGCAAGTTCGTTACTGTTTACCACTACTCGGGCATTTCTGCCGTTTGTATTAAATTTTAAAACACTTTTCATCACAAAATTTGAGTATTTAGCTCTGTTCCTAATTGGTAGTATCCAGTTGACTGGCAATAAGTCATCACTGTATACATAGGATACTACTGTGGCATACTTTCACCCTCCATATACACTCACAAACAAATGTGGATTTCAGACAGAAGGAACAAAACCACCAAATGACAGAATATGGGGATGGACAGTAGTCAGGAGTGAATCTGAGAATGTTTAATGAATCATAATTCTGATGACTTGGGTCTGTAAGTGCTTGGTAATTTCCAGTTACTTAACTGAGACACAGAAATCTGATTACTTCAGGAGTGCTGGCATGGCATTCATTTCTCCTCTGAGTCCGTGCAGAAAGCAGGCGAACTGAAGCAAGAAACATAATACCAGAATAGTTTATACCACACAAGGGCTCGTAAGCTCTCCTGGAGGGCTGGTCGTTCTGCTGGTTTTTTGTTCCAAGCAACTGCTGTGGTTCAATTAGCCAATTAAGTGTCAATGCTGGTTCATTATAAATTTGATTAAATCACAGTAGAAGTATGGGGACACAAGACCAGTCATAAGCTGTCTTTTGGGGGCTTATAACATAATTTAGCTAAAATTTCATGTCATGTAAATCATTTGGTTTATTTAATAATTCAGCAGTTGGCATGAAATTAGGAAACAGACAGGGCCCTTGTTCAAAACTGTACTTCGCTATTTCATCAAATAGTGTGTCATAGTTGGAATGTATTGCATATACTGCATCTATACATTACAAGGTAGGTAGTAAATTATTTGTCATACAATATCAAGATGAAAGTAGTTATTTGCTGTTGGTAGGTATTAATTATGTATAACAAGAAATTAATTCAAATTACTGATAAGTCAAATGAAAGAAAATATAAATAATTATGAATAATTATCCAAGCGCATATTATTCCTCCTCTCCTCAAACAGAGCCCATAGTGTCCTAACGGGATGGCACTTGATGTAGTCTCACTGTGTTAGCGGAGTTAGCATTTCTTCCCTGCCAAACAAGAAGAACCTAAATTCTGACAGTAGAAGGGAACAACAAACTGAAGAAAAAAATAATGGCATCAATGTTTCAAGTTTGAAGTTGTTTCTCACCCAAAATTCACTTCCCTCAAAACCCCCGCCAGTGTTGTGAAAAGGCGAACAGCACTTCAAGCTGCAGAAAGAACGAGAACTGAGACGTTTCACTGAGAATCTCAATTTACTTACCAATCCGCCCTGCTCAGAGTCCCATACCATCATCTGCTATGGAAGCTGGAGTTAAAAGAGGAAGTAGGAAATAATTAAACAGAGAGAGGAAGAAAGAGGAAGAGAACCACAGAAACATTCTATAAGAATTAACCTTCGGAAAACGTGACTGCATTTGTTTTATTATGATGTTGCAAGTTGTATATCGGTAAAGACGCTTGATCTTGGGCTTGGAGTCCAGGGGGGCAGCGTCATACCTCACAATTTTTTGGGAGAGGTGATCCCCCTCTTGACTATTTAGAAGAGAGGTGAAATAGAGGAGAAGGGGAAGTAGACACAAAGGTGGAGATGGGGAGGGGGAGGGATGCCGGAAGCAGAGAGCATGATGGGAGATAAGGTACGTGGCAAGTTAATATCTGCGTAGACAACCGGATTGGAGGGATAGAGGTATTTGAATGAGGGGTTGTCTGAAAATTACCTCTCCCGCAATTTGTTTGAACGAACTCCAATAGATAGAAATACAGTAAAATAAATCAGATTCTCCACATTTGTAAGTATAAAGTAGCATTGCTCAGTTTGTAAAGGGAAAGCAATGAAGGAGAACACTTTGAGCCTGGAGTGGGAGAGAGAACAGGATGGAGAGAAAGGGAAGGAGAGAGTGAGGGAAAGAGAGGTAGAGTGTCCGAGAAAAAGAGAGGGAGAGGAAGGGAGAGGGAAAAGGAGAGGTAGAAAGAGACAGGTGGGGAGGGAATAAGTTAGGGAGAGGGAGGGAAAGAGGGAAAGAGAGAAGGGTTCTGTATTTAGCTGTTGAAATGCTTGAAGCCAGGGCCAGTGCTCTCTCTGTAACTGGGGAACCCGTTCCCAGTCTGACTCAACTCAAGCTGTTCAAATACCCGCCAGGATGTCCTGTTTCCCATCTGCACCAGAGCGAAAAAAAGAGGAAGTTCAGACAGAAATCTATCTAGAAACTTCTTCAAAACTTAATGGTCCTTGCATGTGGGGGGAAGACCGTAGGCCCAGTTGTCCTGCCAAATACCGATCCCCTAACTTAATTTCCTGCTCAATTGGTGTTTTATTGTGCATAGTGCTCCAAAGGCAGGCTCTGATATAGAAAACAGATTGCTTTGCTGCACAGGGGGGCAGAGTGGAGAGCAGGGCCTGTTTCCCTGCTGCTAGGGGCCAGCCCTCCCTGGGGCTGCGCTGCCGCAGCGGCAGAAGAGCAGCAAAGCCAAACACTCTCATTGACTGGCAGGTGCTGCCAGGCTGAGCTGTTGGCAGGGTGTGAGTGTGTGTGTGTGTGTGTGTGTGTCTCTGGGTTTGTGTGCATGTAGGTGTCTGTATAGCGTGTGTGTGTGTGTGTGTGTGTGTTTGCTTGTGTATCTTTGGGTCTGTGTAGCTTCTGTCAGCGATGTGTATGCATGTGGGTGTCTGTGTAGTGTGTGTGTGTGTGTATTTGTGTGTTTCTGGGTTTGTGTAGCTTGTGTTGGTGATGTGTATGCATGTGGGTGCCTATTTAGATTGTGTGTGTTTGTGCATTTGTGGTGTGTGCGTGTGTGTGTGTTTGTTTGCACCTATGTGTGCAGGTGCATATCAGTGTCTGTGTACGTGCGTATTTATGGTGTGTGTGCTTATGAGTGTATTTGAGTGTATACTGTGTGTGTGTGTGTGTGTGTGCGTGCAGCACACTGCAGTGTCTTCTACTGCAAGGGTACATCCTGTACAGCAGAAAATGGATGTACATGTACAGTACATATTTATAACATTCAAATTACATTGACAAAAAATCCAAGGCAAAGCATTTTACAAAATCTTGAGTGAAAGACACGCCCACTTTATAAAAATCCTGAGTGAAACTGGGAAGGTTTGCGTCACATTGGAGCATGAATATCCATTTATAGAGTCAGCACCGATATTTCCCTAGAAAGTACTGCTGGCAGACACAGGGGTTCATTCCTGTGATTTTGTGCCACACGAGCTGACATTCAGCAGTGTGGCACAGCGTCGCGGCAGTACTAAAGCTTAAGGAGAAAACAAAAAAGCTAATATCCGCGATATGTTTTTTTTTCTCTCAGTTTTGAAGGCCAAACCATGCACTTTATCTGAAGGTCAATGGCTGGGGCCGGTGCCATGGCTAAGAGAAGGCTGAAAACTCGGAGATCCCCAATTAGACTCCCTACGGACCAATCCACGGAGCAGCCCCAGCGCCAAGCCAAACACCACATCACAGTGAATTGGAAATGCAATGTAAGTGGGCCAGCGTGATGGTGCCAGCCTCTCTCATCCTTTCAGACGATCCCTCTCTTTGTGCGCTGGAGTGCAAAAACTGCTCTTGTCGGAGGAGTTAAGCTTTGCTTTTTTTTCTCTTCCTTCTGCAGATTATTTGGAAGCAGCTCAATTGACTGCAGAGCTGTAATCTCCACCTGCCAAAGGAAAAGAGGCTGTTTTGTGCTGCATTGCTTTTGCTCCACTTGGTTTCTCCCACTCTCTCCCCACTCATCCCCTGTGCTTGTGTGTGTTTGCATGCATACATGCATATGTGTGTGTGTGTGTGTGTGTGTGTGTGTGTGTGTGTGTGTGTGTGTGTGTGTGTGTGTGTGTGTGTGTGTGTGTGTGTGTGAGGGTATGTGTATCTGTGCATGTGCATATATGTGTGCGTGTGTGTATGTATGCACATTACTGTGTATCTGTTTGTGTGTGCATGTATGTGTGTGTGTGCGTGCGTGTGTGTATGTATGTTTGTGTGTGTGTGTGCGTGTTTGTGTGTGTGTGTGTGTGCATGCGTGTGTGTGTGTGTGTGTGTGTGTGTGTGTGTGTGTGTGTGTGTGTGTGTGTGTGTGTATAAGAAACCCAAATTCAAAGGCCAGCGTGCAGGTCTATGAAGCTGTTAGCTTCGATCTGTGATTCCATTTTTCCCCTGTAATTTATTGTAAAGAATAATTCACCCTCCCTTGTTAGCATTCTCTCCATCTTTCTCTTTGCCTCCCTCAATTTCTCTTTCCCTAACTCTCTCCTCCTTCCTCCCCCTGCCCTTTCTGTTACTCTCTCCCTCTCTTTCAACAGTCAGCAGTATTTGCATTGTGTGTATATGACAGCCTGCTGAGGTAACATTTATGTCCGTATGGCCAAAATATGAACCCATTGTTTCATGTTGCATAGATGAATGTTGGTGCAATAGATTCCCACCGGAGACCTTGTGCATTGACAATGTACAGCACTGTATACAAGACAGCCATTACCTATAGAACACCCGATAATGAATGTGATTATTGATTAATTCAAGGGCAGGGTCTATGGGGAGACCTCCATCCACACTTCTTCAACAGCTTGTGAATTTAACTACTCCTTACTCTTTATAAACGTCACAGGTGAGTGGTGGTTGAAGTGGAGAAAAATGTAGAATATGTCACATGTTTAAACAAACTTGTAACATATTCAAATACAAATTATGGAGGAAACAGCCCGTTGGAATGGCTTTTTTTTCGCGTTTTGTCAATCGTAGATGTGCAGCTGAATGTGAAAATGCGACGCGGGCTGTGTGGTAATTAATTATTTCGGTTGCGATTATCCGCGCCTGCGTCGCTGTTGGGAGAAAGGCGCAGTGCAGACGCCCTGGCTCACTGTCCTCCATCATGTATTCATTTCCCGACAATGGCAAAACAAATTACCTCCAATGTCGCCGCTGCCTTTGCTGCAGAAGGCGCGATACTGTAGATACCGCGGCAACCCAGTGGGGCCGTGTGTAATTACATTACACAATAATATGTTTGGCTTTAAAGGGAAGGTAGCGCTATCAAGCACGGGGATGAAAGCCGAGCAGGGCTGGGTGATTGTGCTGGGGCGATCAGCGGGGTCCCTCTGAACTAAACGGCCAAAGACTGTACACAGAACCAGTGTTTGGTAAACTGTGCTGGGACCCGTTTGGGAGATTGTGAGAAGGTTTGACTTCCCACAAAACAATTTACTGTGTAAATTGGTTAAAAGGTTGGAACTCAGTCAGGTACCGGTTGCACATTCTAGCTCCAGTCATTTGTAGCGTCTTGAAAACATTCATCCATAACTGAAATTCTCAGGCACAAGGTTCACTTATCCTTTGTGTGATGTGAAACTGATGGAGGAGATGAGCTCTTTCAGGGTTACAGTGTATATTGGCATGTGAGTGTTCTTGTAGGACCACTACCGTCGGGGTCAGATATAATTCATTTACAAATCTTTTCTATTCCGTCCTTCATTTTTTCACCATGTCCATCACGTGGTTTGAATCGGCATTGGTTGGTAATGCGGCATGTTGGGTAAGGAGGGACCCTTGCTTTCCGCGCTGGGTTTGTGCTCTATTTTTGGGTAATGTGATTAAGCTTATAAGGTTTGATTGCTTGTTCAGCTGGGGCATGTCAGATTTCACGCACCCCCCCACAACTACCCCCCTCTTCCTGAATGAGAAGACAGTGCAATAAGGAGGCTGGCGATGAGGCCCCGCCCCCTGATTGGTCCTGCTGAAATATTAGAGGGCTCATTAGAGGTTAATGGGCGGCCGAGGCCTATTTAAGAGGATTGATCTTAAGTGCCTTTCTGAGAGTTCAGCGTCCCAGGGGAGCGATGTTTAGACCTACAGCCTTTGTTTCGTGAGAAAAGTGCGAAATATGAGCAGTGTTTTTACAGGCTTGCACCCCCTTTGACATGGTAATTAACCCCTCCAGGAAGTGAGGATTTGCCTTTGATGTGATTGGATGATTTCAGACTGGTTGCGCTGGTGTCATGATTGATATTCTCATAACCGATGCACACTCCACCTCATGGCTCTTTAGATTAGCCTGTCATTAACTTCTGTCAGTTCCAGATTCTGCTCTTCATCAAATGTGTATTTGCATGTTACTTTTTGTTTTATTCTTTGACATTGTGACTATTATAAACTAACTTGTCAGATGCATTGTTTAAAGCACAAAAAGAAATAAAGGATTGCAGACACAAAGATCAGAAAAAACTAAACTTTCACTTCGGAAACTCAAACTGGATGGAGATGACTCTGGGTTACGTTGCAGAATTTGGACAGTTAGACTACTGTATCTGTGCAGAGGAAAAGTCAGACACAGCTGTGCCTGGCTGTACAGAGTTTGGTCACAGGACACCCCATATAAAAACACACCTTGGGAAAATATTTGCAAAGAATATGATAAATGTTAAAATGTGTTTTCTAAGCCACCCGTAAAGCGAGTTATGCCTACGGACTGTGAAAATGTAACACAGCATGCAGTACTTCCTGCATTTGTCTCCTGGGTGACATCACAAAGGCTTCTGGGAGGAAAAGGTTTGTGGGATTTTTCTGGAACAGGAGCACATGTCTACTTTAGAGTAGGAAGCCTCATGGACATTCATCATAACTTTTTAGAAATGCTTAAACATGACACAGGACTCCAAAATTGAACATTTTTTGGTGCACAATTTGCTTTACAATTTACTAACCCTCACATGTAATGACCAAAACATTTCAAATTAAATAATTTAGTGTGTATTTTCAATAATCTTCTGTACCAGAGCCCAGTTCATGTCAAGCACTCCTAGCTGATACACTTGTTCAATGGTTTTTTTATCCTCAGTTACCACACACTGCTGGACTGTCAAACACTTTTATATTTTTATCCTCTGTTACCACACACAGCTGGACTGTCAAACACTTATATATTTTTATCCTCAGTTACCACACACAGCTGGACTGTCAGGGGTGCATGGAGAATCCAGACAGGAGGATCGGTGATTATGGTCACCCTCCAGACTGAACCTGGTCCCTCACAGGGACATATTCTGATTGTGTGATATATTCGGTAGGCTGTATATGAGCTGGACATTAACTCCCAAAAAGGTAAACAAAAAAAGAGCTGTTAATCTTCCACTTTAAGTCTTTCATGGAGCCACTTTGGGTGTGTAGGAGACAGGTCACTCCTGGCTGTTTGCAGCTGAACTGAACTGAGGAGAGGATGAAGCTCTCTCCATGGCCTGCTGTTTGCCATCCCTAAGATCTTTAGCAATCAAGTGCCACAATGAGGCCCCTGGCTTTCGTTTTTCAGCCGCTACATCATAAAAAAGCACCCCCCTTTTGTTACATTCCCATCCTTAAAAGGGCCTTAATCCTTTTTTCTTTCACGTTGGGGCCCCATGGCGAATTCTGCCTGGGAGGGGGGGAAATTCACCCTTTTTCGGGGGGCGCGAGGGCTGGGGGAGACCCTCTCAGAAAGCAGCGTGTGAGGACCCTTTCAGCCTTTCTCCTCCTGCCACTCTCCCGAGGACATTTAAACCCCACTTTTTATTCCCCTGCTCCGTAGGGGGATCCCCCCTTAACGATGACAGAGAGGGAGTGAAATTCCTCTACCCCCCCATCCCACCACATCCACACCACTCTGCCGTCAGAAACGGGCGTGTTCCCCCAGGGGGACGGGCGGGGAATCAAACATGGCCTCCAGCAGGTGGGGCGGTGGTAAGGGTCACCGCCCCGGCAAAGGGGGCCCAGCCGGTTTTTGGGGTTTTTCCCAAAGTAGATGAGGTCATCTGGGAAGGCCCAGCCACTTTGTGTGATTCTTTGTGTAATCTCTGGATATCATTGAACATGTGTACAACACTAGTTTTGCCATATTCACATTAAAATACTTTTTACTGGGTAGCTGGGCTTCATTGAATTAACAAAGTGAGCTGCAATGTTTGACCAGAGGCTCACTAAACTCTACCAATCAGTGCGCTTTGCTGTGGGTAGGAAGGTCCTCTGATTGGCTAAAATAAGTCCCTGTTTCACCCATTATATTATTCATGAAACCCCATCCTGACATCATAAAAGTGTTTTCCAGATGTCTGAATTCCCAAAGACTTTTGCTATGTATGTCACGGTAGAGGGCTGGTGGAGCTAGCCAAAGCTGCACACTCTTGGTCTACAGATTTGCTAGGTGGTGCTATGAAGGCCTCATTAAAGCTGGAAGTTATTTGATCACTTGAGAAAATCAGTTTAATTAGGGTTTTAAAGCATGAATGTTTTCCAAAACATATTTTTTTTATTTTGCATCATCGATATTATATTGAAAATTCAAACTATCTAAGAAAAACAAAACAGAATAAAAGGTAAAAACATACTCATGGTCTATTTGTGTATTTCAATTTATATTGCCTAGGTCACTATAAATCTTTGAAAGAAATGACTTCGTGTGAAAATGTAAGAATGCCAAATGTTTATTTGTGTACATGTTTGCATGGAATAATAAAGGAGAAAATGTGTATGCACAAAATAACAAGGTGATGGCTGTCACCTAAACATGACTAACAACCGTCATACGCATCAACATCTGAGTCTTGTTTGATCGTCCTTGTCAGAACGGATGACTATGAACAGCACAGAACAAAATCAAAAGTACGAGTCACTGCCACAGAGAACAAAGCACTGACTGTGACATCATCTCATTCCACGTTCCAATATTCAGCACAACAATTCCAACTCATCGCTATCCATACCTGCTTATTACTGAACTGAATGGATATCAGCAATGGTTTTAATGAAGAATTGATATGGTTGATTTATTCATTGTCTTTGTCTACATATCTGTTTTTATGTATTTACTTACTTGCTGGTTCCTCCACTGTACATTAGCAGATCTTAAGCTTCAAAAAGTGTGTGTGCGTGTGTGTGTGTGCACTCACATGGGTGTGTGTGTGTGTGTGTGTGTGTCCTTCACATGGGTATACAATGAGTGACCTCTGGTGACCCCACTGTAATTACTCACCTGTGTTCTGCACAGGTAGGTCAGGCCTGGGCCACCTGCACGGAGTGGAGCAGGGGTGAAGGTTTTTCACATACTTTTAGGGCTTACACTCATTTATTTTGTCACCAGTACTGACGATCCTTTTAGAAGGTTTCATGTTGTAATCAATGTGCTATCCATTCGACATGACTGTTTCAACAGTTGAGAACAACAAGCATGACTAAACCATCCAAAACATATACTATTGCAACTACTATGGATAATAACTTATAAATCAAAAACTGTCAAACAGTTATTCATAAAAATAATTTGTTAAGCGGTTGGATTGAAAAAATATATTTAATATTGTGGAAAAAGAAGACAAAATTCCAATTCAGTATGAGTCATTCCTTATCCACAATGATCTCTTTCATGGGGACTTTGAGATTGCAGTCACTGGGATCAGATGTAATTATGGCAACAGAAACATGCTGTACAGCAGATGAATCGCTGTGATAATATCCACTTTTTCAAACATGTACATTATCTTCGCCGGGTCCCAAAAAAGTAGAAAAAAAAAACCATAAGCCGATGAAGTCTACCACAGTGTCAGTTTTGTGCGAAGCTTTTGCTGGACAAGTACATCTGTGTTCTGGAGCCAGGGAGCGTGTAATTAAATTAATTTACTGCATGTATGAAACAGAGGGGGAAAGGGCTGCTGTTGCAGGAAGGCTTCCAGAATTCCCCTTTAAGAGTCCACGGATGAAATGGATACTGCAAAATATTGTAACTTGAGAGGACATCAAGGAGCTCGGCCAAAAATCATCTGCTCCAATTAGTCAACCATTACAATAAACCTGTTTTGAAGTTCTGCTTGAGTACCAGAAACAGATCCTCCAAACTCACGAACCACAACAGCCACGCCTCCCCCCCCCCCCATCTTCTCCCCCAAACAGTCAACATTCAATTTAGCAACCCAGAGGATTTCAGTCATCAGTATGTTCTATATTTACAAGCATAGTTTATTGAAGACAAACTTCAATACTTCAATTACGTGAAATGGCCTCTCCTATAAAACCCTTTGTTATTCTGTCTCCATCACCATCACACACAAACAGCAAAGTTATTTACTTTAGTGTTTCTGTGAGAGGGAATTTTTTTTTGTAACGATGCGATATGTTTACACACATGAGCAAGACTGGAAACAGCGGTGGTCCGAGCTTGTGGAGGTCCCTCTGGCTCGCTCTGTCCCTCTCTTTTATTGAGGACCTCGGTGGAGAGGTTTTTGTGCCATTGTGTGGCCTGTCAGAGGGGGGCGGGGCAGGTGGTGTAAATCCCGGCCGGCACACCTGCTGTGCTGCGCTGCGAGCCCCAATAATCCTCCCCGCTGCCACCGTACGTCCAACTGAGAGCCCCTTTGTGTCACAAGTGTCCGTCTTTTATTAGATCACGAATTAAAAAAAATAGCCCTCTTTCACTATTTAATGGTGATGTAGTGCAAATTAAGAAACTTGCCAATTACCTGGAATTTCTTATGTCCCAATGATGTTGCCGTTAGTTACGTGGCGCTCATCAATAACCCGCCTTTGCCGGCTAGCCGATGCTCCATTTGTCGGCGCTCGTTACTGGTGGGCTAACATAATTCCGTCCTGATTAAAACGTCTCATAATTTCAGGGGTAGATAAGATGGATTCATCTTTCACTTACTACAGTAGCGCTAGCAGACCATTCATTAAAGCTATGAGAGAACAAAGACAGACAGACACTGTGTGTGAGATAGCCCGGGATTTATGTCATCCTTAGTGTATGGCTAATGGCTTGACACCTGTTCCTGTTATGTTATTTTTCATATGCAGACAGGTTACTGTATGAATTCATTTATTTCTTTCCTTTTACCTTTTCCCATAGAATCATTTTACTCAAGCTGCTGATAACTGCTCTATAGCATTTTATGATTTTATGAGAAATTAACAATTCCCCACATGGGAATCAAACTCGCATCCACCCATCCAAGTCCACAATCTGGGGATGTGTTTCACAATTAAAACAATAAATAGTTACTGCTTCTGATGAATTGTGTTTTCTCTACAAAATAGTTTAGGGAGTTAAGTTTCATTTCTGTTTATTGACTCTGGGACACTGTCTAACTACAAGCTTATGGATGGCGCAAGATTTCTGAAGATAAATTTGGTTGCTCTGGAAAAAGCTTGTCTACATTTATCACAGAGGAACTACCAGAGAACTTAATAGCTTTGGATACTTCCTTCAATGGCACTGTAAAAGATCTAGTGTTAATAGACCAGACACTAATAGACTCTGTTAGAGTTAAATTAACACTAGACATTTTACTGTGTAGCGTCCTGCCTATACGTGAGGTGGTGATTAGTCAGAAGTAGTAACTGATCACTGGTTTATTGGCAGAGAGTGTCGGCAAAGTTGGGCAGAGTCATGTGACAACAGAGGCAGGACTTTGTCAGACTCACAGTAATTAGATAATTTAGGCCACACAGGCAGTAACTTCCCTTTCCTGACAATTCCAAGTGAAAGCGTGTGAGTTGGAGACTATCAGGCTGCACACTCAGGTCCTTGACTCCCACATCAGCCCCTCTACATCCCCCCCCACACAATTAATTATGAGGCCATGAGGCTCGGCCCCTGATTGACACAGAGACGCGCGACTTTAGCCGGTGACATGGATTGGAACGCTGGCCTCACTTTGGCGGGATTATGTGGGCGAGCCGCCAGGCCCCCCGCACGGCGGTCGGCCGCGCGTCACGTCTACATCACGGTCTCGTAACCAGCGCCGTGGGCCGCCGGCCCAGAAGCGATCCGCCGACAGACATCGGCCAAATCGCCTGGAATCGTCTAAGGTCAACAGGGCCATAATTACTTTAAAATGTCACCGTACAATAAAATACAACAGTTCTCCTGGCAGAAAGCAAATTAGCTTTGACCATGGCGTAATTACCCTTTCGAGCAGAACTATTAGGGGAGATCAAATCTCCTCGCGCGGGTGTTTGAGGATGGGCTGTCTGAGAGCTCTGCTCCCGACAGGGATGCACGTTTGCCATTTTGCGGGATAATTGATTGCCCTCGTAATAGACATTTTTATATTTGACTCTGGAATTGAAAAAAAGTGTAATAACCTGCCAGCTTTATCTTAACCATTTAAAGACAGTGTGTTGCCTGTCCTCCCTCTCCACCCATTCTTCATTTTCATTTCCACTGGAATTTTCTAGATGTTTCTTACAGATTGTTTTATTTAGCTCCTCCCCTTTTTTTGGAAGGACATTTTGGACAGCTGTGTCTCTCTCAAAGAGCACTCCTCTCCACAAATGTGATATACTATCAACAATGTATATTTGACACCCATACGTACAGTCATTGTCAAAAAGAACAAGTACACTTATCAATTATACTGTTAAATATTTTGACAAAAAGTAAATAATTAAGCAAACAAACAATTTTTTCACAGGCCTGACAAAAACCCGAAAGCCTTGCAGGCTACCTTTGAGTCCTGAGTGGATTTTACATGGACTTGCTTCTACCGTCTATGACAGCAAATGGAGGTCAGCTTGACAAAATGCGGCTCTCTTCCGTCTGCCTCCCTATCACACACAGGGTAAATAATATCAGCCTCTCGCTGTTTAGAAGAGATAATAAGGTGAATGGAGGAAACAAACAAACCACAAAAATAATAAAAATAAATAAATAAAGGATTATCCACAATGTGAATTGGGTCTACTCATTTTGCTGCGCTGCGTGTGTGACATATATCAAACGATATCAGGATTAGAAAGCGATTAATTATTGTTTATCTCCAGCATAAGTTTCTATGTGTATATGATCCACAGCTAGGCCCGCCAGGCCGGCCTAACTGCCTTCAACCTGTAATTACAACAGCACGCATTTGATTATGACGATCTGATTGGAATCATGAAGCACAGTGTGAGACACAGGGCAATAACTCGAGCGCGGTGTCTGGGAGCACGCTTCTGTTTGGCTGTAAAGAGGAAGAACGGGTCCCCAATGATGGGGAGATTCCCAGTGCAGAAGAGCTCTGGTAATTAAGCCACATTCTCACAGTCAGGTAGGAGAATCTCAAACCCAGATCTGTGTCTGTCTGTAGAGGCTCGCTTGGCTCATTGTAGCATTTTGCTGCTATGTATTTCATTGTGCAGTTCTGAAATTACATCGGCCAATTATCCAATTCATAAATGAGGAAAGTATGAGTGATCTGACTGTAAAGGTAAATTTTGTGAAGGCTGCCCATTCCAGCCTTAAGTGAACATTGACAGTGGAAGCCCAAGGTTGCCATAGTTACCATTCAAACAGTAAGACCAGTATTCTATGAGTTCTTTGAAAGTATTCTGGCAGAGAATACAAAATAATCTTTCAGACACAAAAGGCTAAGACATCTGATCGAGGTTTACTACCACTGAGTTCTGCCTTGACAGCAGAAAAGGTGAAATGATCCGTTTTATTCAATCCTATTATGATGCGATTTCATCCCCCTGTCAGGTAAGCAGCAAAGCTAAATGAGTACACAGACCAGACATTGTGTATTCATTTCATGTGCTTGTTTTAACTGTTGTTGAGGGAGGTGTGAGAATAATATTTCATTAGCACTCATTACGCACAAAGCATAGCTGCACAGAATATTATTCATGCTGTGTTCTGATTTGCTGGTCCCCTCAATCAAGCTTAAACATTTGTTTTTCATCATATGGCTAATTACTCCAATCATTTATACGATGTTATTTATTTGCACAGCAAATACACTGCAGCCCATTCTTTTAAAAATCAACATCATAAGGAAAAAAATGTTTGTATTTTTCTGTGATGTTGACAAAACTTGTTTTGCCCAATAAATATAGTCCAGGCTATGTTCTAAGACTGTTTGGGAAACATTCGTATCATACCGTTATCTTACAACAACAACGAAAAAAAAAAAGACAATCTACCCAGACACTACCCAGAACATTCTGGAAACATTTCATGTTAGCTTGAAGGAGTAAGACAAATTTCCTTCTTTCCTGCCGCTGATTCCGTCTGCCTGTGACATCTAGATTTATCGGGGTCTTTC
Organism: Albula goreensis; assembly: GCA_022829145.1. Taxonomy (NCBI): domain Eukaryota; kingdom Metazoa; phylum Chordata; class Actinopteri; order Albuliformes; family Albulidae; genus Albula; species Albula goreensis. The sequence goes on from CM040741.1 coordinate 65,266,479, forward strand.
TCTCTCGCTCGGAGTGTCACCGTTTTATCATTGCTCATCCTAAGCCTGTGCGTAAAAAACTCACTGCGTCAATCCCTCCATTTCAGCTCTCCACATAGATCAAGTGCCGCCACTTTGGGTGGAGATTAAATAACATTAATGATAGAGGGAGAGAGAGAAGGAGACAGAGTTTTTACTTTTACGCTCTCTTTATTTAGACATCACAAATAGTAACTGCAGTAAACAAATAAGGAATTATATAATTGAAAGAGGCTAAAACAAATCTATTTTCAATCATTGATTTTATCTTCACAATTTATTCATTTTCCCTTTAAAACAATCATACAGGGAATGTAATAATTCAATTGGTAATAGCAGCAGAAAAGAGAGAGAGAGAGAGTGGGAGAGAAGGAGTTCACATGTACATTTTTAAATGATCAAACAGCCGAAGGAAAGGCGCAATACTCCCTCTGCCCTTGCTACCTCCTTTAAAAATGATATATCTGTGAAACGAGACCAAAAAAAAAAACCTTGCTAATCCCCTCTCCTCTCTGATAAACTTTTCTTTTTGCCAAAAAACCTCCCTTTCCTTGGGGGAATTTATTTTTAAGTAGGTATTTTTTTATTTTCTTTGTGTTCAGGGAGATAAACTGGCCTTGCTCTGTGCTAAGTCATTCATGCTGTACTGTCCTTGGGCTCTTTAAAAGTCCTGAATGAAAGTTACAGTTTCTCAGACCCTTTTCTCCACGCTGCCTTCAACAAGGTCTGCAAACATCTTTTGAGCTGTCCTCGGTTTTTTCCGCCTATCCAAACCCTACACTCTGAGCCTTTGTGATGGTACACGTTTTTTGTTGAACGGTAACATCTTTTCAAAATGTTCCTGTAAGTAAGGATCAAAGAAAACAACATCAAAAGAACCTTGAAGTCATTCCAGTTATATTGCCTGCCCTCCACCCCTAAACCTGACTCAAACCCCCCACCACAAAAAAAAATGTTTTTCCATCATGTGAAAGGATGTCCTGGACAGTAACTTTTTTTTTTTTAATGGCGGGTGGGTCTCAGTGCTTGGACTCCATCCCAAAAGTGTTTCTGCTTCGTGACAGTGATCCATATTTATCATAACCATTAGTGGATCATTAGGGAGCCAGCTTTGTTTCCCGTGTTTTATCTTCTTGTCAGCAGGGGGATCTGAACTAAAAAATAAAATACAAAAGGAAATGAAAACTGCTGCTGTAAGAACAGGGCGGGTCCTCTCATCGCCAACGTTTCAAACCAAGTGGCGGTGAAGGCCGATAACAACCCCGCATGTCGGCGTGTTCCCCGTTTTCCTCCCGGCCTCTGCTCGGCGGTGTCCCCTCTCCTTCACCCTGGTAGGCTGGGGCGTTGCCAGCGGTCGATGAGATCATGGTGAGGTCCCGTCCGCGCGTGGCCCCCCACCCGAGATGAGTGATGGGGGTGCTTGAGACGTGTCGACCCTGTCACCGATGGGCCCCTCTGGACGACCGGACGATGCCCTCAAGTTCGTGCTGGAAGGTGAACTCTTCACAACTGTCTGTGGCCTCTCCCTGTTTTTCTCCACTTCCTTCCTCCGGGCCTAGTGAAAGTCCACACCCGCCGGTTCGTCCTCCCTGATTCCATGTACTTCCCTTTTGGCTCAAATGCTTTGCAAAATGAAGAGCCATGAGCCATAGTAAACTTAACTGGCTGAGTAGATTCATTTGAAATTTGAAGTTTCAACAAATTTGTTTATGCTACTGTTGTAAAGGCACACTTTGATCAGCTGCCAAAAATTAACTGTTCAAACAGCTTTAACATCATGACAGAAAGTAAATGGTACACTCTTTTAAAATGGTACCATATTGTGCCAAAGGAGTAAAACATGTGTCACTAGTGTGGAACTCTGTGAGGTGCATCCATTGTAGTGTCACTCATAGTTTTAGTTTGAGGAAATGGTACAGAACAGTACCGTGACAAATTAGCATTTTTTGTTTCCCAGAGAACTGAAATGTGTCCTAAGTCACCTCATCTTTAACAGTGTTTGCCAAGCATTTTTGGAGAAAAGTATAAGAACATCTCTCCCCTTTGTGAACAACTGTCAATATAAAGTCACATTGTAAAGACGTTTATGTTATGTCATCCACTGGGGTCTATAGTGAAACGGTGGCTGTCAGCGATGATCCTGTGTCACAATTTCTATATTTCAGAATTTTTGACTTCCTCTCAAACAGCCAAATAGATACTGTTCATAAGTATATAGGGCATAATTATAGAAGTGTGAGACTTGATACTTAAAACTGACCTGGTATGTGTCTTTTGCATACAGTAAATACAGGCAGCTCCATCTCACGGGGAAGTGGCCTTTTCGTGTGCCATTCATAAGAAACAGGAGCCACTTGTAATGGTAAAAAAACGACTCATGGTTGTGTGAAAAACGCTCTACTTTTGGGGAGTCATGACTCAAAGTGACAGGCAGCAGCGTGATTCACTCAGACTGCCAGGAGTCGCAAATGCCGACAGTTCAGTCTGATTCATCTCTCTGCCCAGCAAACATCATCATTTACCTCAGAGTGGGAAAATACAAGGAGAAAACGGCAAAAAAAGCCATTATCCGCTTAAGCTATAACTAATAGACTGTAAGATACTGATATAAGTAGCCATGAAGGGTGCCAGGCAGGGGAAGGTTTCTCTCTCAATAACATAAGCTCACTGTAGGAAATGTGACATAAAAGAAAATAAATTACATTCATGTGAATTTGCATGCAGAGAGCTCTTGATGTTGGTTAAGAGAAGTAGAGGAGGTGGGACATAAAAATGAATATGGCTACTTATTAATGTGTATTGACAGTGTGTAGGATTAGAATGAATTAGCACAGTATTTAATATTGTGCCAGTTGTCAATGGGATTAAACTATGGAGTGTGTTTTGTGCAGTCATTGTATTAATTCTTCATTCATTTAGTAGCCATACTGTCTGTCAGAGCATGCAAGTTTCAGTCGAGCCTGGAGTCAAACCACAGCCATTACATGGACTAAATATCAATCAATTTGCAGCACACCTGTGGAGCATTTGTAGACACAAACACACACACACACACACACACACATACACACACACACACACACACACACACACACACACACACACACACACACACACACACACACACACACACACACACATACACACTACACACTCAGCGATACATGTATGCCCATAATATTGTATGTATATGTACATAAATATATATACAGTATGAACACAGGCATACGCAGACTCAAAGACCCCCACGCAAACTGCAGTAACCTACATGAACACATGAACACATGAATCTGATTACTTGCATTTTTGAATTCACAGACTCTTGATTTGAGGCTCCTCATTTTTTTAATCTGAGGACTTTATTACAAAACTGCTTGGCAAGAACAGAAATAACCCAAATTACAGGGAAAGTATTTTTTTGTGTTTAATTTAAAGTCAAGCACTGGACAAATATTGACTGAATCCAGTCCTGAGGTATTGCACCAGAATTGATATTATTTTTGTTGGAAGAAATAAAAACTAAATCTCAAAATATGGCTTTCATGAAGTCAAAGCACCTTTCTCAAATGTGAAAACCAGGGAAGGGAAATGTTTCAAGGTTCTTGTGGAAAAAAAAAATCACAAACTCAGGCTATATATAAGGGCTTTATTGAATTCCATTCATCCACCCTCTTTAATCTGCACTATATATTCTTACACACACTCAAATGAACACACATACATGCACACAAACACAAACACTTAAGCATGCATGCACAGACCCCTTTACGTTTTCCACCTTTCAGAAAGAAAAAACAGGCATTCAGAAAGACAGTAAAAACTGACCCTTCACTGTTGTCGACCTTTAACCCCACAGACTCGCTATTTCTTTCCTTGAAGAGGCATAACTGATGTGCATTTGCCAGTCCCATTTTGAACAGAATGATGAAACACAAAATGTCTAATGAAACTCATTTGGTTCGCTTGGGCTGCCGTGTTTCTACAGCCATAAATTCAATAAGAGTAAAGCCTATTTGAGTGGCCTCAGCTCAACAGCTGGATAGCATTACATACAAGTTAATGTATGTGTGTGTAGGAGTTGGGCACACACACACACACACACACACACACACACACACACACACACACACACAGGTAGATTGATACACTCACGCTAAATCAAATTTTCTCATAACTAAGTTACATTTAAAACAACATTCCTTGGGTAGCAAGTGTGCTATGATAACAGCGCTTTAACCAGCTTTTATTGTGTGGATTCAGATGCAGATCAGGAGAAGGCAGGTCTGTGTTTCAGTGAAACCTTAGAGTCTGGCTCAGGTTCTCTCTACAAGGCCTTTCAGCCAACTGTTTTCCTTTTGCAATTACTTGTGTGATTTACAATTTGTACAATTCTGAAGCAGTGCTTTGCTCTTGACCTTCAGGCCTGACCTCTGCATCAGAGGAGAGAGAGAGAGAGAGAGAGAGAGAGAGAGAGAGAGAGAGAGAGAGAGAGAGAGAGAGAGAGAGAGAGAGAGTTTGCTGGAAGCATCGGTTCTGTTCCCTGATAAAAGTTGAGGTAGAGCACTCAGCTTTCCCTGTCCGCTCTGAACCCGCTTAAATTCCCCTGCCATTGCACTGAATGTTTATGGCGAGCCTCCGTTAACTGTAATGCAATTGAACTTTCTGCAATGTTTATTATTCTCTAAGGGCGATATGTTCTCATGTTACTCCCCCCCCCCCGACTTGAGATGTTTTGAATGAGGGTAATCAGAGACATTACAGACAAAAACCAACCTGATAATAACTGACTGCCTATATGTTTTTCGCTGGTGACGTACTGCACGTAGGAGACAATTAATTTATTTTTTCATTGCTGGGTTGAAGGGCTCAATTAATGACTATTTTTTTTTCTTGATTATGCATCACTCGGCTCAACTTGGCAACGGAAGTCATGAGAATTTAATAGCGTCTGTGTCCCTCAGGTTAATACATCTGAACTTGTCAAAATGTGTGACCAACACAATTAATCAAGCATAAAGAGCTGCTTGTAGTGCTTTTAGAGGATAAATTAACTCAGTTAAAGAGAGAGAGAGTGAGAGAGAGAGAGAACTCATCAGCAGTGTCCCCAGTTCACCACAGGCAAAGTGACCCCCCCCTGTGGTGGACCATGTAACTGCAGTCATACTCTAACCTGTCAAATGACATCATCCTACAGGAGCTCTGTGATTGGTCTGCTTGCGCTAACAGGGCACAGTGCAACAGTGCTATGCCATTTTAAAACATGTAATCAGGTGTGATCAAAGGCAGTGCCACCAACCCTCTAATGCCGGACTGTCTATGTGCCTGTTAGACTAGCCTCACTAACACTGACACACACTGAAACCCATGTGCCATTGGTCTCTGTGGGAACCTCAGTAAGCATCTAGACTGGCTCTCCATAGTCGTGTGAATGTGAATTCCAATACAAAAACATGGAAATTAGTTTTGCATGTGAAAATTGTAGATGTCTAGTCTTGTCAGAAAACCACATGCCTGGCTATTTCACGTGTGAATGTATTTTTTTTTTTTTTTCAAATGAGATGAAATTTGAATATATGTAAATGCCACATCTGCGGTCAGCTGTTCACATGTGAAACAATTTGTTCATGTATGTTAAATACAGGTTTCACTTGTTACCACCTTATCCATATGTAAAATGTTTCAAATCTAAACGTGTCTGGAAAAACAGAAGTGTTGTTTTGAAACATGTTTTTTTGTAAGAGTTGCCTTGCTTTGTGACTTGCTTTTGTTTCCTTCTCATTTTCCTCAAGTGCAATTATCTGTTCATTGCTTGCTAACTTATCCTCAAGATGAAGCATCTCTTGCATTAAAAAAAAAGCAAAACTTTAAAAATGTATACATTAATTTTCTCCAACATATACATGCAATCATGTACTACTCATATATTAGTATTTATCACCCTTACTTGTACAGTTTTATCTGTTCTAATTTCCTCCTGAATACAAAGCAAGAATAAAACTCTGTATTTTTGAAAAGATGCGTGATTATCTCATCACAGTGTTGTGTTTGCTTTTTTCCATCTGTCTCTGTCAGAGAATTTGTGGAACAGTCCGTGTTAATTCTTCATATGTTTTGAGACAGAGCCGGATAACCTGTGTTTGGAATTTAATTAACTGAAACTCCTCAAAAGTTGGGTGCTCTGATTGCGTACAAGTTGCGTATGTGTGTTTCAGCTCTGCGTTCTACATCTGGAAGAGTCCGGTTTAAAGGGGTCAGTCTCAGGCGTGATGAATGCCTCTCTGTCGAGGGCTACGGGGAACGTCCTTGAGTTTAATCAAAACTATTTGTTTTTCGTCAGCTTCGCCGTTATCTCTCGGCTCTTGTCCACTGATAGCTCGACATTAATGACATCGTAAATCATTTGAAGTGGAGCTTTGGGTTTCGTAACTTTTTTTACCCACCCTCCTTTTTTTTCAGAACGTTTGAGATTGCTGTTGATCTCCAGGATGCCAGACCAAGGTGATCTAACACGGCATTCTACGAGAATGAGGCTCCGTATGCGCCCTGATGGGCGGAGCAGTGCTTTGCTGTCAATCACAGGAATTAACCAATCAAGTCTTCTTTTTTGTTTGCTCTCACCACTCTGCTAATGAAATACGATTAATTCCAATCATTAAAGTCCAATCAGTTTTTTCCCTCATAATATAACATACATTTTAATATAAAGGAAAAAAATGGGTCTCATGGTGGAAAATGTAAAGTAAAATAGTTTCCAGGTCTCATCCTAAATCATTGGTTTTACTTCCTTGAGAAAATAAAATATATTTTTACACATGTGAAAAAGCTTGAGAAATGAGACCCAGTCTGTCAGTAATAGCATATTCAAACATTTGAATTGTGCAAATTAACCTTGTAAACTAAAATAAGACAGTAAATTAACCTTGTAAACTAAAATAAGAGAGTACATGCTTTTTTAAAAAAATTGTTTCTCAAATATTGATTGAAATATATCTTATCAAAAAAAAAACATGATCTTCACTCAAATGAGCTTAACAATTTACTGAAATATATAACACATAGTGAAGGTGTTAGCTGTGAAAATTATTTCTGTGTCATGAATAAAATGTATTTGTGTTCACGTGCGTGCCTCTTTGACAGAGCACGTCTGTGTGAGTTTTAAAAAAGAGTGTAATCAGAGCTCAGATGGATATCTTGCCATGCATAAGGTCCCTCTCCATACAAACGCATGCAGCATGTTTATACAGGGTAATAAAGTTTTTTGCTGCGGACAAACTCATCATCAAAATGCCATGGGCCACACAGCCCGGCTTGTGCATCAGCATTAAAACTGGACCCCGCTTGCAGATGTAATTTAACGTGCGGGATGTCCTTTTTAATTCACTCAGGTCTTCCCTGTCACCTTCTTCTTTATTCCAATTCGATTAGTTTGGCCAAAGCCATCAAGATTTCCCGGACAAAATGAATGCTTGTATTAATCCCGCAATTTCCATTTAAAATGGTGCATTGACTTGATTAATAAGGGCTGATGCTGAATAATTATTCGACAGGCACGGGCTGGTATGGAGAAGCCACAGCTGTGACCACAGGGGAAGGAAAGTGGCCTTATGGGAAGAGAAAAGGGGGTCAAAGGTAAGCAATGGCCATGACTGAGATGATGAATCCTTTTCCTCGTCTCTTATGCAATTAACAAACACCGCTTCTATTAATTTGCTGCCCCCAGAGAAAGGGGCTGGTCAGATGTCTCGGGGTGAAGGGTCAGGGGTCGGGCTCAAAGGTCGACCCGAGAGCGCCTCGGCAGCAAAATGGGAAAAAACCCCTGAAAATCCAAATTAAATTGGGACCTTTTTCCCTGTTGTTGTCGTTTGCTGCGTTGCTTACTTGTGCCCGATCAATTGCATATTTAAGACTCTCCATTTTTCCATCAATGAAAACACTCAATGTGCATTTAATTGTAAGTAATCAATCTGGCAAGGCTGTTTTTTTTTTTTGTTATTTTTTGGGGGGTATTTTCTCTCCTATGAAGAGGTTGGGAGCTCATGGGAAGTATCAGGTGATTTTTTTTTCAATTCAGATATGGCATTACTTTGCTGAGAAATATCAAATTAAGAGATCTCTTACTGTGAGCTCTGATGTCATGTTCATTGACATTTTTGAGAAAGTTCTTATTTTGAAACATCTTAATAACTTGCAGCTTTAATGTTACAAAAAACTGTAATGTTGAAAACATATTAATCTAATTGTGCTTTACACACGTGTGTTTGTTCATCTTATACTGGATAAAAAAAAGAAAAACACATTTAAAAAAATGATTAAAAATGCACTTTTGTCAGTTTATTAATCTATCTAATCTATGAGGGAGATGCATATCAGCATGTTGACAGTGTTTTCATAAATTAGCTGACATCAGCATATGTTTAAGAATGGGTACTTTAAAAAGTAATGCGCAGTAGATCTGTAATAGTTAATGAACATGATTACAGCCCGTTTTAATGCTGCCAGTGTGCTCCCGTTTAAAACATGAGAGATTTATGTCAGTCTTAAAGGTTTCATGTAAGGCAAGGGGCTCAAAGGGCTGTCCTCTTAAAATGTCTCATTACTTCACCCTTTAATTATTACTGGAAATGCACCATGCAAAGTATATCACCGCAATCTGCAATTAATTTGAACTTTTCTGCCAAATAATCAATAAGCGTTTTGAAATTAACCCCCAGGAAAGAATTAGTGGACTGCGCGCACAATAAGTCGATGTCCTGTGCGACTGAATTAAAAGAGTTGTTACATTGTGGAGCATGCTTCATGTGCAATGTACGAAAGGCACTGAGCAAGTACAGCTAATGACAACAACAATAACGACAATAATAATCAGAAGGAACATGCCATCTGAGAGAAATAATTTCACAGAACCTCAGCGTGACATTTAAACACTAAAAAAGGCTCTGTTGAATCAGGACAGGATATCTGTTCTTCTTCCTTTTCTTCCATTTGCTATATGCCAGCCAGAGGATTCATCATGTGACCCACAGCGACCAATCATACTGCATCCTGAATAGTGATGGCATAGTTCTCCATTTTGGCTCCAGCTCACAGGTGACAGCCCTCAGTTACTCAAAGTGGTGCTAAAACTCCCTGGGCACAATTTCAATGATCCAAACTTATGGACTGATGGTCAAAATAGAGTGCATTACCTTCCAGTAGTCAATTGGTATCAAGTAGAATTTGGTTATGCAACATTCTGGAATTTATGTAAAAAAATAGCACACGATCCTGAGCATATGAATGTTGTACAGTTTGTTCAACGGCTGTGCAGGAAGAGGCTGTAGGGGTGCGCTGTGCTTCATTGAGGGTGGCACTTCTGGACTTGTAGGCCTCACTAGGTCCTTGAACAGCCCTTTGGGTGACCACTAATCTGGTATCAGACGGAGCAGACCAGGTCTCCCCTGCAGCACAAACGCAATACTGCCGTCTGTCCGTTTTCAGAAACAAAATAAAACTTTTTTCCTTTTTTTTCTCTTTCCTTTCACACAAAGTTCAGGACGGCGCGCGCCTGTCAGCACATTTCCTTAGCAAAGGATCGTGGGTGGAAACCGAAGGCCACAGGGCCACGGGCCGCCCTTCATTAATAACAGCGCAATCAGCTGTGCTGTTGACCTTGGCCGACGTGGAGCCGGGGGTGAGAGAGTTCAAACGCGCGCCAGCGGCCCGTAGGTTAATGCCATACGAAACGGCGAGAGGAGATGTCAGAATTAACACTGTTTGGAGGCGGCCGTGACTCCCACAGGGGAACCCGGCCTCCCTTTCATGTTTGGAGAGAAAGCTTTCCCATATGTTTCAAAAGTTGTACCAGTTCTCCTGGGACTGCATTTCAAGGCAACCTCACGCAACCTCCAAACATTTCCTTGTTACACTTCTTTGCAGACGGAAATTGAGACTGACGCCGTTTTTTCGTTACAAAAACACAGGTTTGGCTTCGCCCGGCCCTCAGTGTTTAACGAAGTCCTTAAATAGGGTGTATGGTGTGGTGGCAACACTTAAACTATGATTTTTTTTAAAGAAAATGTATTTAATCTCCCTCTAAGTGGATACTGCCAAATATGAGTGCATATGCTTTAAGCAGTGCCTTGTTAAAACCATCCTGCTTTTCCAGTATGAATGATTAAGCAGAACACTGGAATTTACGTCAATGTCTGTATGCGACTCTGTGTGTGCATGTGTGTGTGCGTGTGTCCATGTGTGTGTGCTGGGGGAGGGATAAGCTCAAGTGTGACGAGCTCCTCTGCATTGTGGGATTTAACACTTTGCTTACAGTGGCGCCTGTGTTTCAGGGCTGAGAGTGGCAGATTTTTCAGGCCTCGAAATCTCTGCCGACTGCAGTAATTAGACCGACTGGAGCAAACAAGACCAAAGGCAAACGAGGCAAACCAGCAAACAACATATGCTCACACACGCATGGTCTGAATGGCGTCCTCCCACCACCGCGCCCGGCCACGGACGACCGACGTTCAGGCGCTCCGTCTCGCTCTCCTTCCGTCTGCCGCTGCGCGGATCCGCTGGTTCCACAGCGTGGGCAAGCGGGGGATACGGTGGAGGGACCCAAACTTCCCCTGACCGAAGCATCCCTGATCTCCCCTCGCTGATGGGATGTCCATGTGGGGGGAGATCAGAGCCCATGATGCTGAGAGCAGGCCTTTGGTCCGCCTGTGTGGGGTGGAGGATCGGGCGCATCCATGTGTGGCGTTCTGCTGGCCGCCATGCATCAAAGAGATGGACTTGGACAAGATGGCGGTGGTTGAAGAGGGTCTCTCTCAGCCGTGTTGCTAGACTTAAGGCAGCACTGAAGCACAGGCCAGAGCACTCATATCCTCACACTTGCAATTTATGATAAGCGGCAAAAAAATAGTTATTTTTCATGAACATTTACTGGGGCACAACAAATAATAACTGGGGCATGTGCCCCAGTAAATAGGGTCTGGTGACGCCCCTGGTACCCCCTTCACTTAAAACACTTAAACATAATAAAAACCACAATCTAAATCCTTACCATTGTACAAGATTATTACTTTTACTAATATTACCACTGTTATCCTGAAAAATCTCTGTCCTAACTACATGAATGCCAGCAGTGTAATATAATATTCTGGAACTCGGTGTGTAACTGAAAATCTGCAGGATTGATTACCAGGTAAAGCGTTGCCATTGTGAAACGTGCTTCGCCTGAATTGCAGTAAGCATTGAACTGTGTAAATGGATAACGTGTAACAGTGTAAGCTGTGCATGTCACTCTAATAAGGACCTCAGCTACATGACTAATATGTAATGTTATGTAATCCAATATGACCTGGAAAGCTGCTCCACACATTTATCCAAAAAAAGGTTCATGCTATGATTTAGCGTATCAGACTCAGAGACGTCAGCGAGTATACGGTGACTGCTATCTCTTCTATCTCTCACCGTGTGGCCGGTTGGGGCTGCATGTTTAAAACCTACAGCCCTGATACACATGTGCGACATGCCATGGAGGGAGAAAAAAGGCCTCTTCTCCAGTGAGATGGCAGCGCTCAAAGGCATGCTCGGGCGGCTTAGGCAGATACGGTGACCTTTGTAACAGAGAGCAGGTTTTGCACTCAAACGGCCATTAGAGCCGCCGGCTTCCCTAGAGGTTCTCGGGCCCGCGTCTGAGCTGCGGTTTCCGCCCGCCACGGGGGTTAAGAGCCGCCGTGGGCCCCGGGGCCAGCATCACCTGCTAAATGGAGCGGAACACATATAAACCCACATGAGGGGGCTTTTGGAATCAGTGTCGCAACCGCATGCTTGGCAGAATGGAGGAAACCGCCAGTTTCATTCCTGATTTGAACTTATAATAATTTAACATTTTCTCATGTTCAGTTCCATTTCTTTAAACATTGATTGTTAATGATGTAAATCTGTCATTTAAATCGATTCAGTTCAGTCACCAAAACTGGAAACAAGACCTCCTCAAAATAAATGCTGAGGACCCAAGCAATGGCAAGTGAAGCAAATGTTAACAGAATTTGCCCAGTTTGGGAATGCCTACAGACTCACAGATCCAAGCATAACCATTACAGCATCACAATGTGCTGTGGTGTCCCATGCTGAAAAATGAATCCTGTGATGGAAACAACACGTTTTAAACATGTAGAACAGGTTCCCAGGTGACGCAGGTCAGGCGGAGGCCCTTGTTGGGTTCATGTTAAGGCGTAATGTGGAATACTGCAGGTAATGGTGAGGCTGGATGGGTCAGATGACCTGTTCTCATCATCAATCATCATAGGTACGTATGATCCGTACGAACACACAGGCCTTCTTCACCTGCAGGCTCTTCACCTGTGTGTCTGTGTGGGTGTGTGTGGCATACTGTTGTGACAGAGACCTAAAGATAAGATCTGTGTGTGTGTGTGTGTGTGTGTGTGTGTGTGTGTGTGTGTGTGTGTTTTTATGTGTGTAGTGTGTTTTTATGACCTAAAAGATAAGGTTGTTAGTGATTGTGTTTGTGTTTTTATGTGTGTGTTAGTGATTGTACTTGTGTGTCAGTCAAGTAAAGACCTAAAAGATAAGGTCTGTGTGTGTGAGAGTGAGACAGACACACGCTTAAGCACCTGAAGATGGATGCAGGAAACATCCTGTTGATGCAGGAAACAGGGCTGAGTTCCAAAAGCCTGCAGCAGGCAGTGTGTATCTGTTTCATTTCCTCCCGTGTCTTTCACAGCCAACATGGACCGTTCCCTCTGTAAACTAAGTGGAGATAACAGATTGATTTTATACTCCTGACTTATGCCTGTAAGGTCAAGTTCATCAACATGAAGGATGCACAAAACACTTTAAAATACAACTAGGAATAGTTAACAAAAAAGGGGAAAGAGCTTTTTTTTTAATTGTCAGATGACCGAACAAGGAGCAAGTATAAAGAAAAAGAGAGCTAGTCAGAGATTAATATGTATTTTTCAAGTGCTGGAATACACTGAAACGCAATGTCATGGAATATTCCTGAAAAGATTATGTGTCAAGATCCAAAAGCAGGTATGGTTTCTGAGAGGACCTTGCTATCTCAAGAGCGCTCACCTGAGTAGAACTGCAGGTATAGCACTCTATAACCCCTCAGTGTTGCCATCATGAGGTTCATTTCTGGAGCACATCCACTGTAGACACGCATTTAATCTAGTTGGGATACTAGAAGGACAACAAAATAGTGAGAGCGACAACATACGAGAGAAAAAAGGCCGAAGGAGGCTAGGTATGCATCAAAGTTAGCTGAATAACCAGTGAACCCACTTCGAAGTATACTCCCCAGCTTCTTGCATTTAGTTTCATGCTGATATTAAGGTAAAAAAAACAGAAACACCACCAACAACAGCACACTCTACTCCCATCCAGGACCAGAGATGACTACCTCTGACTCACTGTGAAAAACGTGGCACAGGACAAGGTTTTTGCCCATAGCAGTATACGGGCTATACACAGACTACAATCATTCCTTTTCTGTTCTTTAAGCAGACGATCTAAAAGCCGAAACACAAGAGTATTGTGCTTCAATGTGAGAGGCTGTATTTCTAGACAAGTCCCAGTTCAGGTTTCTTGAGGCAATTTGTCTCAGGTAACTGAAGCTTTAAAGTAAAAGGATTTTTTTTGGTACCATCCCCCTAGCCCCCCCCTCCCGCCCCCACCTCCTCCCCTCCAACTTACCCAACCATACAAAATTGTCCTGGGAACGATTGAGAAAGCTTTTCAAAATGTTGATGGATCCCGCATAATGTTCTTGTAACTGATAACGCGAATAGAGGGACAGGGCCGACTGAAGAACAGAACAATGCAGTGCTGAAAGAAAAAAATGAGACAAGCAAATTGGTAGCCAGGAGCGTGCTCTGAGAATCACTGCATCTTAGCATCGCAATTGTGTTTCATCGCACTTTCATCGTTCCTTTCGGCAGAGGCTCAAGGGACGAGCTGACAGTTTTCCGACAGTTAAGCCTGGCAAGTGAAACGCAACGCAGGCTTTTGTTCCGTCAAGTGTAAAAACACACACATGAAATACTACACCGCCCATCCGACTGGGCGTTCTAGCCTGCCGGTTTCCCCGGGTTTGCTCGGACATGTCGGCCCACACTTCACCAGAGCGTCTGTTTCACCGTTGGCTGGTTCCACCGGGAGTTACATTACTCAGACAGTTTTGCGAACAACCTGACAAATGTAATTTAAAAACATGCTTCCACTGGAATTTAATCTGCCAGGTTGTTTTACTAATTTGTTTTCTTTGGAACAAGACATAAATTGATGATTTTGGCCTCTTACAACAGCAGTTTTGGAGGGTTAATGACTATGTATGACATGTACTTGTTTTTAACTGCGATTTGTTTTCAACCTAAATTGTTGTTGTTAATTTAATCCTTTACTAGATTAGTCTATAGGGGAGTCCTAATCTATGCTGTTACCTTTGGCACTTGGGACCCCTCTCTAGGGTTATCTTTATACTTTTTGTACTGTTCTTATGCTCTTTGCCTTGTGAATCGCTCTGGATAAGAGCGTCTAACAAATGCCTTTAATGTAATGTAATGTAAAAAAAAAAAAAAAAAAAAAAATTAGCGGCTGGTAAAATACTTCTGTTTTGGCCATGGAGCTCCCAGAGGAAAAACAATGGGCAAGATTCAATCAAATGCACTTAATAACTTTAGGGCAATATGCAATTCAATCAAAATGGATTTAAGTTTCTTTAAAGGCTGAGGCATATGCCATTGTATTTTAATAAAAGAACAAATTTCAAATGCGACAATATAACAGTCTCAAAAGTAAGTATATTGCAGTGCAATGCCTTCTTGATTGCATCTAGCCTATCATTTATCCAGAATACAATGAAAATTTGGAAATGCCCATTTTGGCACCAGCCATATCATACCTGATCCACAGGTAACTACATCAATTAATAAAGGCACAAAGGGAATTGTTGGGCTGGTTAAGTAGCCGCGGTGGTACTGTGTCGGAATAACTGCTGCAAATTACAATACCAGTAAAAATGAGAAAGGCTTTTCGAGATAAGTTGGTTTGTTAAACGTTTTCTGTGTTTTAGTGTTTTCCATTTTCCACCTCAGACTCTAAAGCACATGATGATCAGGCATGTTAGTAACTATATCAGGCTCACTGTCAATGTCAACATTAATCAAATCGCCATCTAAAGTCATACTTATGAACTGTATGTCACTGTCACCTGGACAAATGTCACAAGGGTTGTGCCAGTGTGAAAAAAGAGAAAGATGACCACTAAAACTTCAGGTAGGGAGACTGACCCGGTCCATCATCAGACTGGAGAATAAATGCCGGAGCTCTTGGAGTATTAGGCAATATTCCCCAACAGTGTGACAAATCAAAGGCTCCAAGCAATAATCCTTAAACCCCAGGTGGAAGATGACCCTTCCAGCCCCTCTTATTGCCTGTCTGTGCTCCGTGTGACAGGCGGACAGGTCCCCAAGTCTCTTCCTATGAAAGCCACAGAGGATTCACAATCTCATATCTGCTGCATTTTAATGCTAAATTCAACATGGTAAAATCATAGATTTTTAATGACACAGCAGTGAATGGTACACATAGCGAGTGCCCAGGGCCTTCAGCTCTTCTGATGTTGTAATACCAACATGAGGTTCTCCTTTTTTTGTGGCTGTAGAGAGTTATTGAAATGCTGTTTTTGCTGTTTTTTGGGTGGCAAACAAAGAAGGCAAATGTAATCTGGACATACTTACAGTGAGGCTGGAATGTTGTGGATTTAGAGTAGAGAAATGAATGCTGGGAAAGCATGTCGCTGGAATGTATTTTTCCACCACAACCTTGGAAAAAAAAAACTGTAACACTGTAAAACTGTAAAGACAATCAAGCTTGGGTGGGTTGAATTCAGCTGGATCAATCAACATGCCGGGGCCATTGAACACCAAACTTTTACAATTGCACAAAGTGTCAGAACTCTGGAGTTGACATGAAACCACAAAAAAAAAACAGCATTCTAAATATCTGCCATTCCTTTCTTTAGCCTCTAACATGGGACGTCAGCTGTCTGCCCCTTGATTTCCTCCTTTCCTCAGCCTGTTCCTCAATCTGTACCTATGAATTGATTATCAGTCTTCCCTCCCCTTGATATCAAGCCATTTCAGATGTCCTCTACAGCCAACTGGAAAAAAAAAAGCTAGTTTTCAGTGCCAAAAGATAGCAAAACATTGCATGCATATGTTCTGTTGAAATACATCCACATGTTCGGTGCTGTTGTCATAACTCAAACAAAGACCTTTAGGGTGCTCCTTGTCAAGGCTTGACACAGAGCTGGCTACTGTCTATATTACACATAAACAATGTGCTGAATGGCTCGCTCCAATCGAGTATTCGTTACTTAATTGTTTGGAATTGCAAAGATGAAAATCGTAAGAAGCAGCTGAAACATTTCTAAGAGAAAAAAGCTGGAGCATTACCGGCTACAAAAACAAAACTAGGTCCAGGCCAAAAGACCGTGTCCCAGATTCACGCGACAAGCGAAAACATCTCCACTACGTCCGATCTCTGCGAGGAAGCGTCAGGCCCTCAGAACGCTGAGGGTCTAGGACTGACCTCTTCATGGTTTTAATCACCGATGCTCTTGACAGCTTAATAAGCCTGGGGTGCTGGATCACGGCCTAACTCAATAAGGTCTGCAGACAGACTACAGCCACCTGTGATTACTGCCAGAAGCCAAGGCACATCTGTGCAGCGTCCTTGGGTGAGACACATTTTCCATAAGTTTCTGGATGTGCGGACTGCCTGCCCTCTTCTCCTTTATCCTGTATTAATGTTTGGGATGACATCGTGATTAATGCGCCTCTGAACAGCCAAAGCCGAATCTGCTGTCATTCTGCTACAACATAACGGCTACTACAGTATCTTAAATTTAATAACTGGACGTTAAGAACAAAGCACCATGAGCCTTGCTGGTTTAAATCACCCATATATTTTTTTTTTCATTATTTTACCATCATTCTGTTTGTGCTGTAGATATATAAAACCTGAACTTTGGTAGCTGAACTTTGCTCACACCAGGCGAACAGTAATACTTTATTTGCCCGTACTCTGCCTTCAGTAGGGTCTGACTGAAATTGAGAGAAAGTGTAGCTTGTTTCCAGTGCGTATATTCTCATCTGCGGTTTTTAATGATTCAGTCTTGCACTTAAAGTGTGATCCCGCTCTTTCCCCTGCCGCTAAACTTTTATGGAAGACCCCAGAAAAGGTTGCCTTTATAGCTGCCTCGGGCACGCTGCAGCATTAAAAAAACATCCTGCCATTATATTTCCTCTTATGTTTAGTGACGTTATAAAACTAATCGACAGCTGTGTCTATTAGATCATTAATACATGAATGTTCAGATTCTCTGTTTCATTAATAATTGCCAAGGGCAGCATTAACAATACAGAAATGACTATATCCAGAGGACTTGGCTGGTGTTATTCATATCTATATTATGTATTAATATTTGTTCAGGCCATTATTATTATTATTATTATTCTTATTATTATTATTATCAATAATAGAAG
This sequence comes from Albula goreensis, assembly GCA_022829145.1. NCBI lineage: Eukaryota > Metazoa > Chordata > Actinopteri > Albuliformes > Albulidae > Albula > Albula goreensis. The sequence goes on from CM040741.1 coordinate 65,284,049, forward strand.
TTATTGTAGCAGCATTGTCATGTATTGTGACATGTATCATATAGCATATGAACACATATTGTATGAGAGAGCTTTATTGCAAGCATGAGGATGAGATATTGTTGGTAATTGAATACTAAGACAGGCACTGAACGTTTTACATACAGGCAAATTATAGTGCCAGAAGATGGCTGCCTCCCTAAGTTACCCATATTATGTCACATGAGCTACAGTATGTAGCAGATCATAATCCCAGCATCACTGCTCATTTCTCAATTGTCTGTGTCTTGGGAGTTGACAGACCTGAAGCGCTCTGTTGTAAAAAAAAAAAAAAAAAATGAGATTGTATTCATACTGAATCAACAAATCCAATTCAAATACCGAGCACAAGGTGAAGCTCGTGTTATTTATGCAGGAGGTCTTGGGTCAACTTAAGATGGAATTTGGTCAGCCATTTCCCATGGACACACACTGTCACTTTACAGCCCACTTTTCTCTTACCTTCCCTTCCACCATTCTCTGTCACCAGAGATGGATGCATAGAGGATGGAGGCACTGTGGTTTGTTAGCTCGTTAGCACGTTAGCAAGCACCCGGCTTTCCATGAAGATACACTGCACTGCTTGCAGGCAGCTACTTAAATGCTCAGGTTAGAATGAGGTGCTCTTCACCGAGTGAATGATAAACACAGTTTTCTGAAAATTCCATCAGAGGAATTTTAATGAAGCCCCTCTGGTTTGGCCTCATATCTCTCCCTGCCGTAAACATTTCAAGCCACATGTGATTGGTTAATCTCCAAGGTGTAGAGAAGTGCTCCTGTAGAGAGGTGAATTGCAGAGGGTGAACAGCACACAGCAGCTCTTCTTTTTCAAGCCCTACTCTAAAACAGCTTGGGGGGGAATTCTTATGAAAAATGTCAATGAGCTGTACCATCTTATTGGACCCCTAGACCAGTTCCTAAGTCATCTTAACAAGTAAAAATGTGAAAAAACCTTTCACTAAACATTTGGAAAGCTTTACTTTTTATGTACTCAAATGTTTTAATCTCTTATTTTTTTAACCAGTATATAGTATGCTTTCATTTAACTGAGAGTTTATATATACATATATAATATAATATAAAATAAAAATCATTTCATATAAAAAGTGTGGGCTGTTGGAAGACTTTACTCCGATATGCTGTGAAGCAGCAGATAATATTTAAATTCTTCTCCTGTTTTCTCTTGTACTTGAGTGCACTTTTCTGGACTTTTCTGGAATGTAAATAAAATATTTTGGAAATTATGAGCTTCGTTGTGGGTCCTGATGTTTATTGTATATATATCATATTTATATTACCTTGGCTGTAGAAAATGTGCAAACACTTAAAGTATACCAAAAAGCACTCCCTATTTATTTCTTGAGTCTCTAAATACCCATTAAATAGTGAGTTCCAGACTTTTATTTTTATGATAGCCTTGAAAATGCTTACATAATACTGTCTTATTATAAAACAATGTATATATTTCTTCAATCTTCACTATTAGTGGTTTTCATATGTTTTAAAAATAATATCACTTTATAAATCATTTTTCTTTAAATTCCTTATTTCTTCTATGGTAATACTTTACAGATTATGCAATTATATGTTTTTTCAATTGCTCCTAAAATGTTAAAATGTGTGCTGTACTTTTAGAACTACTGCAACTTTTACTGCTGTTAATATTACTATTGTAATAATAATATTATTATAATAATAATAATAATAATAATAATAATAATAATAATAATATGCTTTATTTACAGGGGATACAAGAAATGTATCTTTAATAAAGTTTCATTATTTATATAATAAAGTTTAAATTATATTAATAATTATTATTATTATTATTATTATTATTAATACTAAAACTAACAATGTTGCCTAGTGCCATTTTTAAATGTAATAAACCATGTAATTAATGTTATTTCCTACCTGAGTGGTGATGGGAATTCAGCATTTACTCCACAATCTGGTTTTATGTGTCCCACTTTCTTTTCCTCACTCCCTCCTATAGAATTCAAAATTAATCCCGTCGGCAGCTTATCTGAATCAATGTTTTGAATCTTTGTTTCATGCATAGTGCACTAATGACCTGCTATGTGCAAACCTTCTCCCTTTCACAACCACAAATCCTTCCACATCTCAGAGTAAAAACTTCACTGTTTCCCATTCAGAGAAACCCCCTCCAGTCCCTTCCAGACCAAAGGCGCGTGAAAATATATACGAGCTAATGGAGTGAAATTCATTAGACGGGATTTGGTTGTGCAACCAGCTTTGAACTGAAGTACTTTGTTGTCATACATAATGGTTTTCACTTATGGCATGAAGACATTACAGAACGGTTCGCTGTAAGGAATCGCGCTGCTTCTCGGGTCGAGTGTGGCACTGAGCAGACATCCTTAGCCTTGCGTCAGCTGGACATCCAGAAACCCAGTAAATAAACCGCACATCAGCATTTGTATGATTTTATTTTCTTTTTGATTGCAGTTATTTTATCATCATCATCCTATGATATCACTTCATGACATGTTTCAAATAGAATTTTACATTCATTTATTTATTTATTTATTCATTGATGTTTTGTGTTAATTTTCTTCATCTGAACTGCTTTGCCTTGACTCTCTACCGTTGGCTATTAGTTGGTCTCTGTATGTCTGTTAGCTGGGTTGTGCACTCTCTGAAATGCACAGAAATATGAAACTTATGGCTAACAGATCAAGTGTGATCACATCTCAAGTACAAAAGAGTGGGTCTTTAGCATGAGAATTTGATAGTAAGATACAGATATTGTAGGATATGTTGAAATACTTATACTGCACATGTCACCAAAAGACCTTGCTATGACATTAAATACAGTATATGAAATCAGAGAAACACAAAAAAAGTTGTAATGCACATAATGAGTCAAGGATTTTTTTTTTTTCAACACATAGCTGGAGTTCCTCCTTGGGCTGTCAGCGGTATCTTCTGAAATACATCATGAGGTTCCGTGCCCGTGTTCATCGCGCAAATAGGTCAAAGTTCATGGCGAGGTGATGACGCAAACGCGCATTCCAAACCGGACCGGTTTGATTCATACCGTGCCCTCGCATACTCGCGTACGTACCAGTATGCTTGGCATCTACCTAAAGGGAAGGATTTAGCCGGTAGGTAATAGTGGGAATCTTTTATCTTCAGGGCAGTATTCAGCCAGCAGCGACTGCTGTAAACTCTAACGCACTGCCTGCTCCTGAAGCTGCCTGGAGGATACGACTGCACACACCCTACTGTTCCTTAATACTGCCCTCCAGGTAGATCACATCCACCACTAAATGTTACCCTGGAGGGGGACACAACCAGGTGTAAAGTTCTCTCTCTCTCTTTCACTGTCTCTCTCTCTCCCTCTCTCACATACACACACGCACACACACACACAGTATAGGAGTAAAAAAATTTCTTTCTGGCCAATTAATTATTTATTTCTCCAGCAGATTCCTACAAAGCCAGCGTTACACATGAGGTTGACGCTGAACTATGAGAACAAAAACTCATTGGCCTGAGCAAGCTGTCAACGTCTCCAAGAAATAAAAACAGCAATAATAACGGTCATAACAACAACAATAATAATATAAGCTATTAATTATTGTTATTGCTACTAAATATATTAGTTATAAAGAGGCTGACTGGTTGCACACTGCACAGACCCTTCAGTAGTTGATTTTATTCAGTGCACTTCATTTATAAGTGAATAATAATCATTGCTATGAGTAGTAGTAGTCATAGTAGCAGTAATAGAAGTAGCAGTGGTGGTTTTTATTGTTATAACTATTCATTTTGTTTTCATTGAAGGTTTTAAGTTGAAGGAGGAAGCAAAGGAAAAGTGGCTTTAGTGGGTTCCTCCCATGTGCACTGGCAGCAAGCTGTCCAGCCTGCCTCTGTGAGAATCAGCCACATCTCTCAGGCTAATCCCTCCTTGATCTGGCCATCACGCCGCTTGTTATGAAAGGCACAATGGCCATCATACTTTTTAACTACCCCAATTTTCCCCAGCTCTCAGACGGATGAAAATGTGAGGAAGGGGGTCAGCCAAGGGACACGGTCCCGGGAAAATCAGAGGGCTGGGGAGATTAGGCCAGACTAAATGTAGCTGTATTAATAGGATTATGCTTCCCGCAGATCTCAATATGTCATTTGCGCCCAAGTTTAAAGGAAATAAAAAGACCGAAAAATAGAGAGAGAGGCTGAGAGGAGTAAGGTTGAAGATGCTTCCCTGGGACCTAGTTTTCGGAGAGGGGTTTTCTCATTGGCTGCTGGGACAGCGAATATATGTGCTTGGAGTTCAGCAACTGGTGTCGCTAGGGCAACCAGGGAGTGTCACATGCTGGTTCTGTGCCAAGAGGGGGGGTGGAGCATAACTCTGTGTGCAACCAATCACAGGGATGGCCAGGGGAAAATGTGACCCCGGTGTCACCATTAGGCTCTGTTCTTGTTGCGTGTTCCACGGAGTATATGTTGGGGTGTCAGTGTCGGTCCCTTTCATTGGTTGAGCTGAAGTATTTCAGAGGGGTCATTTTGTGGGCACTCCATTTTGAAAGTGCACACTCATGTCACTCAGTCAGTTTGTGCTGAAATCATGCTTGCATATTTTATTTATGAAAAGCACAAATATGAGTTTGTGATACATCTGTTATAGTCATGTAGCTGTCGCTTGCCACCTGCCTGAAATTGACACCACATCATTTTGAAACAAACACAGCAACAATTTCTAAGTGTAATTGTCCACAAACTTGGACCATACCACTCCATGGTTTATAGAAAAAAACTTGCCCTTCACTTAAGTATATTTAAAGATACAACTTACAAACACATCAACATAATCCTCCATAATTGGAAATCTATTTCTTTAAATTATGTCGCATTACTGCCAACATAAACTGCTTCAGCAAGCACAGAAAAGTGTCTCTCTCAAACTGCGTGCTGCCTCTTTTCCCCACTCAAGCCACCAGCTGAGCTGCACAGTCAGTGTGTCCGAGGAGTAAGATCAATGCGCAGCCGGAGCAGGTCATGCAGCAGGCATCCGGATGAACCTACAAATCAATAGAATCAAATTATTTACCTTCACAAATTAGATAATGGGTACAGACAGTACATAATAAGTTAAATATATCAATTACCACTAGCAGGGAAATAATAAAAAACCACCAAGGAAGAGTATTGAAGGACATCCTTGCCACATACACAGTAAGACAGTGAGTAAAAAAATCATCATAGTTGGAGGACTTAAGAAATAATGCAATCTGCAATGTCCTTCATGTTTAAAAAACGGACCAACGTGCAAAGAATAATCTGCTGTTTGTTGCAGTTTGTGCCGCGTTATGACAAGGCATAAGTGTGTGAGCTTTAACATGAGTATTTTATCAGAAACACTCATGCCCATGTCAACAGTGAAGAAGCCATCATCTCTATGATACCCACTCCATTAAGACCATCTTAACAGGTGCGGTTACTGTCCCATTTGCTCATATACATCTTTAGCAAAGTCACAGGTTTCTTTTGTGGCTGTACTTTAGCCTGTACGAGTGCAGGTATCCCGTCTTGCGGTAATGTTAATAGTTACTTTTATGCTGGCTTTACATTGAGGTTAATTTAAGAAAATGAATTGTGTCATCCCCACTGCACATATAACATCTTGTAAAGTCAGTAGCATGAAAAGTCAGTGTGGCACTAATTTAGCCTGCGTGCTGTATATGCTCAGTGCCTTATGGCCACATTCATTCCTCTTTGCACTGTTTTATTTTTTTTTCTCTCCCCCTTTGCAGGTTTAGCAGCGCGGTTCTAGAAAGAGCCGGCGAGGCCTCGCCTCGCAGCGTGAGCCCGCCCCAGCAGCAGCTGGGTTGACACAGTTCGCTTCAGAAGCGTTTGGTACCGCCTGCTGTCTGCTTGTTAATCGCGAGTCAGGAAATCTGTACTCTGACATGATATGGTTGCAGTGGGACTTTCAACTTGCAGGAGAGTGCTGTCGCTGCTCCGGTCTCGGCTCCTTCGGTAAATCAACGCTAGTAAAAAGCTACGCCCCCCCCCCCCCCCACCCTCACTCCCACCTACCTTCTACAGTGGAGCTGGAGAAGTCAGGCTGGTTCAAATTTGGGGCGATTTGTCACATTTGCTTTGTTGTGCTGGCCCTCACCGGCCTGTGTCGTCTGAGACAGGCTGCGGTGGCCATGTATCCACACTGCTTTATGTGTGTTTCCGCTCTAGACACATCACATGTAAAAACGGCAAGCAGACAGGACCTTAGCACTGTTGAAGTCCTGATGAAGCCAACAAGAAAATATAGACAGTATAAGTAGTGTCAGTATAAGGCAGTTTCTGTGGCTGAGGTACCATTCTGCATGATGTCATCATGTAACTCTGTTGTATCTTAGGCAACACACTGGGAATCCATTACACAGTGCTATGTCAGTTAGCATTGGCTCATACTGATACCTATATGCTAGCAGTACTGTGATAATACCATAGGTCTATATGTTTTTTCAGCATCTTTAAAGGCAATTGGAATAAAAGCCATTTGCCCAATTAAATTATTTTAATATAAGTGACACAAATGCTTAAATCTACCATTTACAATCTCACATACAACATACAATCTAACAAAGCTAAAAAAATGTATCTTAGTACGATTGTGTTGGTCTACATGTTGTGATGTTAGCACTGGAAGTTACCATAGTGTCAAGTGTGCACATAGTATCAAATTTCACATCTACAGATTTAGCATAATAATGAAAGCCAGTGTATTTGACTTAAGATGGAAAGAGAAAAGTGAAACCGGTCTACACGAGTGCTCTACATTATGCTGAATCTGTAGATGTGCAATTGTAAAGACCATTGATGCAGTGATGATTATATGTACATGAATGTACAGTAATGAAGACAAGTACATGATTTAACTGAATCAGACTGACATTTATTTCTATTTTAACAATATGTACACAATCATACTCAAAATTATTTTTATTTGACACACTGGCTCATTCATAAAATACTCATTCTTTATTATCCTCGTGAAGATTAGGCATAAAATATGGCACACTGGAACTGATTAACATGCATATGAATGTAAATATCAGCCTTAATTTAGTGGGAGGAACAGACACCAGTTTCTTCTTGCCACAAAATTATTAAGAGGGCAATTAAATGTTTTTATACACAAATCCGTTTAAATAGAAGAGCCAGAAAATTGTTGAGAAATATGATGCATGACAAATATAGGCATGTTTGAAATCCTATGCTGAGATAAAAAAAAATGTCAGAAAGGGGTACTGCTTGTTCTGTCTTTCTCTGCATCCATTCCTGGTTATTTGTGCTTGAGCTCATAACAGCAGAGGGAACATAAAGAGATGTCCATGACTTGGCCGGGAGGGGATCACGCAAGCCAGGCCCAGCACCCTGGAGTGGAGTGGGTGTGAGGGAGAGTCTTTTGGTTGGCTGGGAGATCGCTCTTTGACAGCCTGGGAAACTGAAAAAGTTCCATCTGGCGAAGGGGGCCAATGGACGGTGCCCCGTGACCTTTGACCCAGATTCGTCTCTCGGTAAACATATCTGCCTGGATTTATGGGCCGCCGAAGAACAATAACAGCCGCGGCCGTTGGGAGACACCAGAAAGCCCTGGCGAGGTCCGCTGACTTTAGACAGATGTGGGAGAGGAAATGAAGAGATAAACAAGAATATAAATACGCACGCCTCGCGCTAATTCCACACATCGCACATGCAAACTCGGGCTCTGTGGCGACAGCTGACTTTGAAAACTTCGCTGATCGATGGGAAACTCTGCTCGGATTCAGTCAAAGTGCAATGCCCTTAATCTCGATAACACATACACTTTTATCTCAGAGAGCATTCTTTTACAGCTCATGCTGATATTTTACCATCAGTGAACATGGAAGAAATGTAATAATAAAAAAAAAAAAATAAAAATGATAGAAATAAGAAAAGGCCTTTTGTCCTTTAGTTCTACAGTAAGACTGAGTATGAATCATTGGGAAGATTCTCCTGTATTTGCTGTGTCTATTTTTGTGAACATAATGTGAAAATAAATGACCTTACCCTTAAAACTCAACAGAATTTTAACCCCCAGATATTTCAAAAGGTGGACAAAGCTTGACCTATCGCAGTTAACACAGTTCAGGAGCTGATGACGGTAAAGGTTTTGTCCTACATCCGTAAAACCAAAGTGAACGATGCTTGCCCGTATTTTGACACTGTCCATAGTTTGGTCAGACTTTTTGACTTCAATGACCGTGATAAACTTTAAACTTTGAGCACCAGGAAGTTTTTCACATATGCAGCTTGTGGTATCAACTTACACTAAAGAGCATCAACTTGTACTGAAGCAGAAAATGCTCTTGTACCAAAAAAAAGAAAAAGCGAAATAAAAAAAGTGAAATACAAAGGACAAAAGGATAAAAGTGATTCCGTTATCTGACATATTCTGTAAATAATTTCATCAGCTGTGGACATTAACACTGACCTTTGTAAAAAAAAAAAAAAAAAAAAAGTGCTTTCTCTCTTTCCTGTGTCCCTGTTTTTCTTCTTCTTGTTTTAAGAGCTGAGTGGGGGCTGGGTGAGTCTATAAGAGGATTCAGCTGTGAATAGACTTTTGTTTTGCCCGTTCTTTTTTCTCCTCACTGTGTCAATTGCTGGGTGCCCCTCATGCAGTTTCTGGCTTTATTGGAGGCATGATCCGGCTGGCTAGTTAGCATTTGGAAACAAGCTGCAACTTGCAGCACAAGCGGCCTGCAGAAACTGCAAGTGAGGAGACGTCCGTATGCAAATGGAGAGCCCCGTGGGCAAATGAGAGCGGTGTGAAAATCCACCCCTAAGGAAAATGAGAGCGGTGTGAAAATCCACCCCTAAGGAGTCTGTTTTACTCTATAAATGCTGAATGACCACAGATGGAGATTAGATTATCTAAATCAGGGACTATTTGTAAAGATGCAATTGTTGACACATTGGTCGTTATGCATAATCCCTTATCCCTAACTAAACATACATTAAAAAAACATGTCAGAAACCAGCACTGCACCTTTAGCATTATTCAGAATTAATTTTGTATATGTGTCTTACATAATCTCATGGATGACACCATATGATGTTTGACAGTGCTCTCAGAAATCATGGCTGGGCAAAAAAAAAATGTCACACAAACCTTGCCCCCCTCCCACCCCCCCACATCTCGTGGTTTGTGAGCGTAGTGATGACATCACAGATGCCAGCTCCGAATTCTACAGTGGGAGGCGAAGAATTTCGGACGTCTGTTTCGCCGTAAGTGCCGGGGACCAGCAATGCCAGTTATGCGCGGGATTCTGGGAAAAGGAACAATGAATCCCGGTGCTCGACAATAACGCACTGTGTCACGGGAGCCAGACAATCGACGGGCTCTGTTCGGTCCCCTTTCTGCACAGAGTCCAAAACGTTTGAGGAATGCAAAGTTGCATTTCTTTCTAAAAGGAATGAAAAGATTCTATTGAAGTGCAGATTGACTACGCAGTGGATGAACCACTGGCCTCAGAAAGCACCCAGTTTGAGAGTACTTTGTCCTGACTTACGTCTCTGCCACAGTTTCTTAACGGTGGGAAAACAAAAAAAAAATTGCAATCTTCAGGGGACAGAAAATTCCAACAGAAATATACAATTCACAGGCTAAATATGAAAACAATACCTATGTATTATGGGAATTTTATTGCTAGCCATGTTTTCAACATTTCCTACATTCAGCTTGAGCACATTTCCTCGCATACTTTTCTGATTTCCTCAGGAAGTACAGTTCATTCTCCAAGGATGTGTCCATAATATCTGGCTACATGACTTTAGAAACCTATTAGGGTGTAATATAAGGCTTGACCATGACAGACAAACACAAATGAATTAGATATACACCTCCACCTTTCAAATGTTTGACTGTTGCTGTGCACAGTGTTTGCTCTGTGATCGTAGGTCTTGTCACGGGAAAGAAACTGTGACCCATGAGGGTCAGTGGGCAGAGGCAGGCCTCTGTGTCCCCGGCCCTGTTAATCTGGCGGCTGGCGGTAGCCTGTAATTAGCGGTTAGCGGGAGCCCTTCGGGTGGCAGTGTTTGTCCTCTGGGTGCAGCTACAGGAACATGTTTCAAGCAGACATCAGCATTGCCCACACTGCACCCAAAATAAAAAAGGCGGGCGGGGGCTTCTCCTCGGCTTAAGAGAGCGAAACTGTTCCCTTGAGCTCCGAAAATCGTTAAATCCACTCCCGGCTGCTGTCGCGCGATACAAGATGCCTGACAGGTCCCCCACCCCCCCCCCCCCCAACACCACCACCACTGCCCCCCCCACCCCCCCGGCCTTTGTGTAGCCGGGGACATTGGGCCATTGACGGGGGCTGCTGACACCAGCAGGATCTGCAAGGGCTCAATCATCGCAACAAGGGCCACAAACAGAGGAACGCCGGAGAGAAAGCCCGGCCAAAGTGCATTATGGATTTCTCCTTGTGTTCCGAAGGCCTGACCTCAGCAGCTTCCCGCCGGTGGGGTTTTTTTTATATTAAAGGGGGCTAAACACCTCCAGCAACAGACCCTGAGAGCTGAGCCATCCGACAGAGACGCCAGGGTCAATGCGGTTTCGCCCGATTTCGCCCAGACGAAAATGTCGCCATCCCTCTTGAGCCTTGCCTGTTTGTACGCCCCTGTCGTCAACGGCCTCGATCAAAGTGTCAACATAATAAAGCTACTCAAATATGCAGAAAGAAAAACAATAGAGATGCAGCTTACATGACTGCATACAGAGAGGAAGAGTATGGGTATTCACCATGAGGATATGGTTGGGACTGCAGTTTCATGAAAGTCTGTATGGGTGTTATTTGCATTGTTATGGCTACATGAAGAGGCAATTTTTGGCGAATTTTTCCGTTTTTCAGTTGTTTATTATCGCAGGTGATGCTGCTGTGAGTGCGACCTTGTTGTCTGTTCTCCAGACCTTTCCAAAGGGAAGAGAGCCTGTCATTCGGCTTTATGAGAAGCGAATCCCTAATTCATTCTTCCTTTTATGTGCCGAGCCTCTCTTTCTCTCCAGCCTGCCCACACATGGGCTGCATGGCCTGGGATGAACCGAAATGAATGTAACGTCAGGGTTTGTATGGAGTAAACAGAATGGGCAAACGGGGACGCTTGTTTCTTCAAACCCACAGTTTAGAGTTGCCATTGTAAACAGGAAGAAGGAAAGGATAATCATAAAAATATATGATTATTTAAATTTTTATAATTCCTTGGTTAGAAGGATCTGTGTAAAATCCAGTATCAAGGCATGAATTGGTAGAAGTCAGCACTCAGCATACAAGTACCCGGAGAACATAGGATCTGGGTGTGGAATCGCTGCAAGATTGTATTTTCATTTCAAACATTAGATCTGTAGCAAAACACAATACACTCATCCAAGTAGCTTATGGAGGTTTACAGCAGATGATGGAAAATGTAGATGGGAGGGAACAGAGTCCCTAGACTTAACATTAATTCTATGCGAGCAGACTTGTTTTAGCAAATGGTTAGCTGTTCACTAACTGGATGAACAGTTCAGCATGGACTGATAAGTGTGTTGTGTTGCTATTCAGCTCAGGAGTGTCCATAATAAGCTTTCAATGTCCTAAAAAAAAGTATTTCACATGTCTGTATTTCATCAGAAATATTTAGTTTTACCATTTCCTCCTAAAATTGTATATGTGCTGTATTAATGTTTGATTTTCCTCTTCTTCCTCATTGGCGGTTTCATGTAAATTCTATAGATTTTACAGGGATATCATGCACAATTCATAAGACTGTGGTTATTTAATTATGTATAGCATTCCTCTGCCCTGTTTCAGAGAATCTCTGGGTTGGAATCATTCAATACGTTGACTTGAAAGTTTGAAAACCTCAAGCGACAGGAATGTTAATGTGCCAACACTGTCATATCTGTTTCAGCTCATACATATTCAATGATCCTGGCACTCCAAGATTTAAGTCAGACCCAAGTGCTAAAGTGTACTTTTCAACTGTTTTGGGTAATGGCGCGCCAAACCTGTGCTATCAAAGGCTTGAGTTGTTTTCTCTAGTGAAAGAGTCTGTGGTGTCCATGAGCCAGAAGATCCATTACCCACAATGCCGTTTTAGAGCTTGGACTTCAAGTTCCTCTTACAGGGGAACAGCGTGTTTTCAGACAAAGATTACAGCTGATCTGGTGGATTATCTTTTAATTATGGATGGTTGAGTTGTGCCCACTCCAGTGGAGGGAATGCCCAGCCTCCAATGAAGTTCAACCAGAGGAGCTCTATTTGATTACAGATAATCACTGGGGCCTGGGGTCCGATGGAGGATAATCCTCCTGGCAGACACCACCCGGATCCCTTTTCTTTTTTTTTAAAAGTTACTGAGGGAGGTCTGGGATTGACCAAGGGTTAATTGCGAGAGTGAAGCAGAGCAAGGCGGAAAACCGCATAGAGAAACAAAGAGAGAGTGATGCACTCAATTAAAACTTTGGGGTTTTACAGAAGTCACCTTTGAACCGTTGTGACAATGTTGAGGTAATGCCCAATCAAGCAAAAAAAAAAAATGAGCAGGAGATCCAAGGTGCAGAGAAAGCACATTTTAAAAGTTAGAGAGAGGGATGGAGAGAAGGAAAGGCAGAGAGATTGATGTGCCTGTGTCCATAGAAACCACCCTGTTTTTCTCCCTCTAACTCTAACTGTCCTCTGCCTGCAGCAGGACTGGGGCGGCTGAGCTCCAGGGGTGCGCTGGAGAGCGGGGGGCCCTCGACAGTTTGACATGAGGGGCGACGAGGTCAGACGGATCAGCGCACAAGTGAGAGCGGCGGATGTGTCCGGGAGGGGGCGGGAGGTTGCCGAGGGAAACGGGAGGGGGGCTGTCAAACTCACCTGATGTGGAGAAATTTACAGGAACCCTCATTTCCCTTACTAAACACACCGTGCATTAGGAGGACAGTAATTCAACTTCTGCAACGCACTGCTCTCCTTTGTACAATACTGTGATGATATAATGTATTCCAATGCATTTTTCAATGAATGTGCAGTTGTGCAGTAATGAAACAGTATGCCAAAAGAGCCTGTTGATGAAGTGAGATAAAAGCGATTCACTTTCAGTTAAAATACTTGATAAGTAAGTTCAATGCTGTAAACCTTGTGATACAATAAAAAAAAATTTTCTCATCTCCTGTGCAAAATAACTCTGTGCTCAAATCTATAGGCAAACGGCTTAAGCTTTCACCTGAAATACAGAACGAAATCCGCTAATTGTGTCCAAAGACAGCTTGTGTAGGCCCCCATAAAGCGGTAGCACCGTTTTGATCTTACTCAGTATGGATTCTCAATTCACGCCATTGTTCGACAACAAAAGAAACTGTACCACGTCAGGCGTGCGGAAATCCATATCACTTGTTGACCGCGGGCCCCGGTCCTCGGCCCCCTCGTGAAGAAGGGGGAACAGACCTCTGAGGCATTTAGTGTCACTCTCATTGTCACCCTTAGCCTCGCCCCTCGAGCCCCTGTCACATCCGGATGCGAGTCCCAAATAACAATTTTTGACGTGGCACCTCTTAAGGCCGCTGCCTTTGCTCTCGTGACAGGCCAGACAAAGCCTCCGCTGTCATTGATTATGCAAATTACTGCCCCGCTGTGCCCCCTCATGGAGATGGACGTCAGAAACACGACAAGCCGCCTCTTCTTCTTCTTCTTTTTTTTTTCAATACCCAAGCCGACTTTCCAAGGGTTAAATGGCTTGATAGCGCACAGGCTTGTTCAATAGTTCATAAATGTCTATAGCCTCAGGTCACAATCGGCATTCTCGCAATCATGCACGGCGCTAAAAATAAAAATTTCTTTGCACTCATTTTTTTTTGTTTGTCTTCTTTTCTTAGGTACACGTGCATGTGTACATGTTTGGAGTCATACATGTGCTGCTATAACCTTCGCAAATAACAGAACCCAATTTAGCATTGACTACAGCTGCAAGATGCCAGATTGCACCCTCCTGCCCCCCCCCACCCTTTCCCAAGCATAAACTTTGCAGATATTCACAAAAACACACTTTACAAGGCCAGTGCAATTTAAACACTGTTCCTAGTTTGTTTCGTTAAAGGTCTGCTCTCTGGAAATATGTGAAATTGGTCAACATGCTTACATGTAACAGATAAGAAATGAAAACACATCAAACTCAAAGCATTTTTTCTAAATTTCTTTACATTTAACCGTAAACCAGCATATTATTCTCACAGTTTTTCTTGTATCACGTGTATATCAAACCATATAATCACGTTCAAATATACCAAGTGCATGAGCATCATTTTAGTAAATGTGAATAAGCAATTCTGCATTTTATCCCTGCAAATGGGAGGTGGCCTTTGGGGAAAGCTCGCTTTTGATTTTAAAAGTAAGAACACCTGCTGCAGACTCAAGCACTTAATTAAGCACCACACTATGTGTAAAGGAAAAACCAGCATTTTGCCAAATTTAAGCTCCTGTCTGAGACCAAGAGTTACACCCGAAGCAGCACAGTCCACCAGGGCCAAATTATGTTCTTCAATTTCATGAAACGTGAGGGGAGTATTTACTTTTAAACACTTTTGCCTCATTTCTCTTCTTCGAAATAACCTTGGTGCATTTATTTGAAAACAGATCATTTTAAATTCCATAGTGTATAAGTCAAGATTATGTTGGAAAGCAAGCATCACTACGTTATGTGAAGAGAAGCTCACCATGATATTAAAATATTCATCAGACTGGCAGAACCTTTTAAACCAGAGGGTAAAGCAAATGATCAGCAGAAGTTAGAGAGGGCACACAGGATGTGAATCACGGTTAGTGAGTGTGTTTTCGTTCCGTCAAATCCCCTCTGAGGCAGAAATTTAAATAAAGCGTGAGATGAAAGCTAGAGAGTGGAAGACCCTGGAAAGTAGGGTGTAAAGGAATGTTATGTATCAGTGCTCTGAAGGCTGTTCAGCTACAGCTGTCTCTACAGGGCTGGGTGAAATTGAATCAAACTTTTTTTCTTTTCTCCCATGGAAATATGGGATATTCGCTCCGAATGCACTTATCAGGGCCACGGGTCCTTTGTGTAATTTCTGAAGTGTTCATACGGAATGAGAGAGAGCGAGAAAGACGGAGAAAGAGAGACAGGGGAAAAGAAAACACAAACATGACAAAGGAAGGGGAGCTATGTAACGAGCGGAGAAAAAGAGAGAGCTGTAGTCTCTCTACGTTTGCGGCGCTGCAGCAGCTGTGTGCTCCCATGTGAAAAGCCACACTTGTTTAACAGCATGTAGCTGCGGAGTAAAGGAGATTGCCGGGGTCAGGTATTGACAAACCCCAGCCCTGCTTACATTCTGTTGATGACCCTAATTATGTGCCTGCTCTGTAAGAAGTCAATAAACAAGGGAGATTAGCATATGGACCAAAACGGTTTATTTTGCATTTCACAAGGCAAGACGACCGCCAATCCTTTCGCCCAGGCCTGGGACACAGGCCTCGATCGGAGCCTTTGATTGATGAGGGGATCATGGCAGCCAGCGAGTGTTAGTGCCCTCTGGCTCTTCCGTTTCTCTGAAAATATGTCCCTCCTGATGGGTTTGTCTCTGCTTTGCTCGCCAAACACTGGTAGCCTCTAAACTTTTAATATTCATAAAGACGTGTGTGTGTGTGTGTGTGTGTGTGTGTGTGTGTGTGTGTGTGTGTGTGTGTGTGTGTGTGTGTGTGTGTGTGTGTGTGTGTGTGAGGGGAGCTGTTTTTGCATGAAACTGTGTTCTCTGATTGCTTCCTCTGATGCTAAACAGTTCCAAAATATTCAAATACAGTATTTACAAATACATCTGATTATGATATCCCTGATGACAGAATTCAGAGGGCTTTGCTTTCGGTTGCAAAAATGTGCAATACTTAACATGACAAGGCACACGCATTATGTTTATGTTTCTTTTCTGGGTTTGTTTGCTGTGTGTGCCTTTTAAATGTCTGTCTAAATTTGCTACAGATCAGTTTTACCTAATAAACTACCACTCATATTTTTGCATCAACTCACAATATGCAGTAGGTATGTATGACAAATCAACAAAAGGCATTGAAAATGTGTACAGGAAATGCCCTTTGATTTGGCTCCGCCTGAGTAATTATAATACCTGCCAAAAATACTGTGTGTAAATGTTACATTCACACCACAGTAAGGATGAAGGGCAACCTACTACAAAATTAAATATGGGTACAATTCACCATTAAGGCTGTCACAGGAAACAAGTCAACAAAACATAGTTTGGACTGTGAAGAATGCTTTCATGAAGCTGAGTTTTTGGGATGGTGCTCCAACACACTGCTAGTTAATTGCTCATTTCTCAGAGTTATAAATTGGTTTCCCATAAAGTGTAACCCATTACCTGAGTATAGAATACTGCAGGATAATGAAGTGATCTGATTATCCAGCGGAAGCCTCAGGCATGGAGTTGTCAGTTGAAATGGATAGGAGATTTTCTGAGGATCCTTTTGGATTGGTCATGGAACACAGCCTCTGCTCAGTGTTTTAAAATATTATTCTGCACTAATGGTAATAAAACAGAACGTTAGCACTAATGAGCCGCCGTTCCTCCATTTTAGAATAACACCCCCACCATTTGAGGAGAATCTGCCACCTTCTGGATTTTTAATGGATTGTTTATTCTGTCATTACTCTCAATGTGAGTTCACTGTGGAGTGGATTGAAACCATTGTTTGAGTTAAGTAGCCCCAGAACTTCCTTCACCTTTGGGCTTGAAATGCCATTTAGGCATCTCTCACTCTGGGCTTAGACCTCTGCTCTCAGTATAAGAGCATCTGGTTATTTGGGTTGGCCATTTGGCTCATATAAATTTGAATATGTATCCCAGGCTTTTTTCCCAACATGCTGAGTATTAAGGCCTATATAAACAACACACACACACACACACACACACACACACACACACACATGCATATGCACATGCACAAACACAAAATGAGTAGAATAATAACATTTTTTTTACTGACCAAAAAAGTGCCAGAATTAAGAAGAAATCACAGAACACTGCAGAAAGTAATTATTGCGTGTGAGGGTACTCTTTCCCCTCTCAGTTGACGTGGGTGGCTTTCCTGAATTCTGAAACAGCTACAGGTACTTTCCCAAATGAACAGAAGGTGTTATTAGTACACAGCCCAGTGCCCCAGCATTGTGGCCTGTTTTGGAGTGCTCTTTCCAGGACAATCCCCTCCTGAATGAGAGTGCAGGGACCCCAGTGGGGAGGGACATTGATCCCCGCAACGGCCTGATTGTTCCTTTCACGAGAGGGAGGAGAGGGGCGGGGCGGGTGGGACGGCTCAAACCCCGCCCCCAGGCATTGAGAGGGGCCGCAAAGGAATAAACAGCAAGTACCCCCTCGCCCCATGAGTGAGCAACAGAGCCTGAATACTCACAGAGGGATCTGTGTGTGTGTGTGTGTGTGTGTTTGGGGGACCCATGAAAAAATCTGCACTCATAACGCAACATTCTAGATTCTTTTTTTTCCCTATATTTTACTTTTTAAGACTATTGTCCACTGATAGAGCTAGACAACTGGCATGTTTACCAGACCAATCCAGGTAAAGTACATTTCTCAAAAGTTACAACTGATGTTCCCTCTCAGGAATTTGGACCAGCCACTTACTCCAGGTTCCTTAACAAAATTCACAAAAAAGGTCTCCTGCTATCTGGTCAGGGGATTACTTTAGCTTGGTTACATTATGAAAATATGGCAGTAGTTTCAACATAACATGAAACATGACAACTCTATTTGTCATTGTGTGACTCTCTATCAATAACAATAAGGATGGTTGTGAGAGAAAGGCAAATATAATCTGCTTTCTCCGTCACTGTTGTAAAACACTGTTTAGCGCAGTGCAAATGAGCCAATGCGTATCAATTTGCAAAGACCCTTTCAATGTTTTACATTACAACTTCAGTGGCATTTATGGACAAATATAAACTTACCCAGAACCTTTGACACAATAAAAGTCAATCATTTTATCATGTGATTTTAATTAAACTGTTGTTGACCACAACACGCCCAGACTGGTCTGATCATGTGATCAAGCGACAACAACTTTCCCAGCAAAAGGCAACCTGCAAACACTTGCCTTGTAAAAGCAACTGTGTTTCAGCATTCAAATGCTAAATTTGCTTTGACATTCCACTGCAAACAGAGCGTGTAGCATGTCTTTAGAACCTGAGCAGGTATATCTTGCCACTAAAACAGCAAAACAGTCAACTGGAACGACTGCCGTTTTTGCGTGGGGTTTTGAGGATGGAATTGTTTAGATGCAAAAGGTGTTTGCTTTGTAATCTAGAAACCTGGAAAATAATTGGATGGGAGTTCACCCCCCAACCCCCCCCCCACACACACACACACAGACCCCAGGGTATTTTTAAGACGGCTCTTTCTTGCTGTTTTGTTCGGAGGTGACAGAAGAAACATGAGCTCCTCTGGGGCGTTTGAAGCTTATCAGGTTGGGTGTCTGAAGAGCTGCCTGGCTCAGCTACGGCCCTGGACCTTTACCCTCCTGGCTAAAGCAGAAACAGATGCCGCCCCAGAGAATCATATCCGGCCGTAAATAAGCTGGTGTGGAATTTTTCACCACGCTATTATCGTTCCTCCTCCACAGTTGAATTACTGTTGTTATTTTTTTTGTCCTCCTCTTCTCTGGAACTCGCATAGCTCCTTTCTCTGTGAAGAGTTTCATTAATTACATACGCTGGCAGAACTTTGTTTTTGTTCCTGGCGTTGGAGCGGGCTTGTTTATGACTGTGACCCCTTGCAGCTTCGAGTCTTAGCACGGCTTAGCTGTTAGCTGCCTGCCTCTTGGAGGCGGAGCCCCCTCTCTGTTTGCTTTCAGAATAGTATTTATGCCTGAGGGCTTTTGAAAACATTTCTGTGAAACTTCAGACCTTGTGCAGTGAATGTGATGCACATTTGATGCAATGTCTTTGTGACCAGCAACTGAATCGCAAATACAGATGAATCTGACCTGCAGGTCATTTAAGTGTACTTTTATGTTTTTTTGTTTGTAATTAATGCTGTAGTGTTGCCCCAGTACATTTCATGGTGTGGTCTTCTATTTTTTATAAATTGTTATACAGACCATGAGGTCAGAAAGTCAAATTATTTAAAAACATGAAATAAAACTCACATCTAAAACTTACAATGTATACATTCTCCTGCAGTTAATGCATGCCATGTTCATGTCTTTAAATACACTGAAAAGATATTCCTCTCACATGTACGGACATTTTACCATTTTTACTTAAATGATCCCATCCAGTTCCAACCCTCATTTTTACACAACTCTTTTGCTTTTGTTTTCATTCATTTGTTTAGCTGGACTTCAGCAGAGGGTTTCTGAAAAGGAGAGGATAACGTCTGAGAAAAGGCGATTGCTGTTTAAATAAAGATTTATCTTTATGAGAAAAGGCAGATGGATGGTCTTTGAGAGGTGGTATGCATTTTCAAAAGGGTGAACAGTGTTAGTGAAAGGGTGAATAGCATTGGTGACAGGGTAGACAGTGTTTGAGAAGAAGGGTGAAAAAAGTTAGGGGAAGGGTGGCCAAAGTTAAAGAAAGAGTAAATAATGTAAAGGAAAGACAGGATAGTGTAAGTGATAGTGTGGGTGAATAGCATTAAATGAACAGTGGTTAGTGTTAGTGATAGTGTGGGTGAATAGCATTAAATGAACAGTGTTAGTGATAGTGTGGGTGAATAGCATTAAATGAACTGTGGTTAGCTGGTTAGTGTAGTGCATTAAATGAACAGTGGTTAGTGTTACTGATAGTGTGGGTGAATAGTAATAAATGAACAATGTGATAGTGTGGGTGAATAGCATTAAATAAACAGTGGTTAGTGTTAGTGATAGTGTGGGTGAATAGCATTAAATGAACAGTGGTTAGTGTTAGTGATAGTGTGGGTGAATAGCATTAAATGAACAGTGGTTAGTGTTAGCGGTAGTGTGGGTGAATAGCATTAAATGAAATGTGGTTAGTGTTACTGATAGTGTGGGTGAATAGCATTAAATGAACAGTGGTTAGTGTAAGTTATAGTGTGGGTGAATAGCATTAAATGAACAGTGGTTAGTGTTAGCGATAGTGTGGGTGGACAGCATTAAATGAACAGTGGTTAGTGTTAGTGATAGTGTGGGTGAATAGCATTAAATGAACAGTGGTTAGTGTAAGTGATAGTGTGGGTGAATAGCATTAAATGAACAGTGGTTAGTGTTAGCGATAGTGTGGGTGAATAGCATTAAATGAACAGTGGTTAGTGTTAGTGATAGTGTGGGTGAATAGCATTAAATGAACAGTGGTTAGTGTAAGTGATAGTGTGGGTGAATAGCATTAAATGAACAGTGGTTAGTGTTAGCGATAGTGTGGGTGAATAGCATTAAATGAACAGTGGTTAGTGTTAGCGATAGTGTGGGTGAATAGCATTAAATGAACAGTGGTTAGTGTTAGCGATAGTGTGGGTGAATAGCATTAAATGAGCAGTGGTTAGTGTTAGCGATAGTGTGGGTGAATAGCATTAAATGAATGGTGGATAGTGTTAGCGATAGTGTGGGTGAATAGCATTAAATGAACAGTGGTTAGTGTAAGTGATAGTGTGGGTGAATAGCATTAAATGAACAGTGGTGGTTCGTGTTAGTGAGAGGATAGTGAGAGGATATACAGCGTAAGGGAAAGGGTGAATGGCATTAGAGGGAGCGCAAACACAGCGGCTCGGTGCTGTTTGCTTGACAGCCCTCTGTGGAAAGCAGCCAGTAAATGTCAGGCCTGTTCAGGGCCAGCAGACAGACTGTGAGTGTGGAGCGGCGCACGACCGCCCGAGGCCTGGATTCACACAGGTGTTCCCCGTCCCAGCACGGTTTGGGGACATGCCAGAGAGGAGCTGGGGGAACGCACCTCCCGAAAAAAAAGGGAACCAGTGTCAAATTACTCATCCGGAAACCAGAACTGCGAAACAGGCCAGAGAGCTCTCCCTAAAACCACAGTGACAGTTAAAGCTCCCGCTTGACTGGTAACATGAATGACTGAGTGAGAGGAGTATAAAAGTGTTCCCTGATGCGTCCTGTTTCTCTGGGGGAGTTTTATACCCATAAACCCGTGTCCATATCATCAGCCCCCCACCGAAACGACGGTACTCATGTCGGATCACCATTTATGGGATCACGGGGAACGTTACAGAATCCAGTACAGAGCGCTCTTCTTACGTAAATGTCTGGTGGAGTTATACTCTACTCATTTCTCCCTTATACAACAAGCAAGTCTTACAGTGCCCATGAATGCTTATTGTTATTGTCCACATTAACAATAAAACTTGACTGCAAAATAGAAAGCAGTGTTTATCTGTTTATACAGCAGTAATAATATTAATATACACTTGTATCCCATATATTTATGGGATATATGTTATATTTTACTCTCATTTGATTTGAGATGCACGTATCCATGCGGTCAGTTGATCATCCAAAGTTTTTGTTATTAATACAGGCAAACAGATTAATAAATGTCCCATTCAGAAAGCAGTCGTATAGAGCATGCTGGCTAAAATAAACATCCATGTCATATATCCATAAAGAACATGTCTCAGCTTCCTCCACAGGAATGTATGTACATGTGGCACCAATCATCATAACATCTTGCTCCACTGGGGAAACATATAGCCAGCGCGCACATCACACGCACCATCAGAACAGCAGGTACACATGCTTTGAGTGTAGATGGAAGCTGCCTGTTACCACTGGTCTGCAGTCAGTTTTTTTTTCCTTTGTCAGAGCTTAAGGGAAACCTGCGCCTCTAGCACAGGCTGATCCTTGTGTCCTTGGACTGTATTTTACTGCTGTTAAATTTAATTATAGATTTAATCCTAACTCATGGTGCAACTGCCAAAATATTACCTTGGGTCACTGCTACAGTGTTTATTTCGGAGCTGTGAGGTGTCAGTTTCACATAGGTTGAAAGTGACAGTTACATGATTGCATCTGTTACATTCCAATCAAATGATCTTTGTCCTGACACAGATATTACACAATATGGATTTCTAATTAGCAATGCATTAATGATGTCTTTTTTATCATTGTACAACAATCGTGGACTGTTCCATTAGAGAATGTTATCCTACAATGTGTGGTGAGCACAACACAGGAAACACTAGATAAGGCTCTGCTTTTCCTCTGAGCCATTCTTGCTGTTTCTCTCTCATTGTTACATCACTTCCTGGTGATTATGCTGAGGTCAGAGGGAGGCTGGATTGTTTAGGTCTGCCTAGTGCAGGGGGACGTTGAGCAGGTATCGCTGTGCGCCCCCTCCATCCCCCACCCCACCACGGGGGGTGTCAGGGCCTGTGCTGACATCATGGACATGGGGATGAAGTGTCACAGAAACAAGAGGAGTAATGAGGAACAGGTTTATCTTCTTCATCATGATCATCATCATCATCACACCTCAGCAACTGGTCACCCCAGAACAATGTTCATCTCTTTTTTCTTTGTCATTTTTAGGCCCAGAATCCAGGAATATGGTGCTGTTGCAGAACTGTACTGATATGTTTTGCATTCTTGTTTTCAGTATGCTTACATGTGCATTTACTGTGCTGTTTACATTTCATAAGGAAAAAAAGATACCATTCAACCTCTGTATTTGAAAAGCAATGTGCTCTTCATTTTTTCCTTATGCCTTTTCCATCATGCCCTCAGATTATTATTGTTACATTTTCCACTCGTATGGTCTTAAATTTACATTATACTTTATTATTCATTATCTTATTATATCATAAATTAATACTTTCACTCTCAGGTCACCAACCAGTGGCCTACAGAACAAATTAATCATTAATATGAATTAATAATTGAAAGAATCAAATAAATAGATAATTATAACAATAATGAGTGCAGTTCTCTATTTTGCCCTTTAATGGAAGCCCTATTTTAGGTCATAGCTTTGTTTGGACTGACTCAAAGATGATCTTTTCTTGAGTAATTAGGATGATGTTTAAACCAGGTCAAATTTACAGAAGCCAGCATGTGTGCCAGTGTGATAACAAAGGCTGTATATAGTGGGAGCACAGCGGAACGAAAACGGCAGATCCGATTCTCCCTCACACCATGTCATCACCTGCGGCCTGAGTCTGCCACATTAGTTCCTCCACGTGTGAGCCCGCTGTTGAACTGTGAATTTGTGAAGTGAATGTCTCTTAAGTGGAGTAATTACGCTACATCTGATGCGCATTACCTGAGCGTGTGGTGTTTGCACAAGCTCTGAGCGAGAGTGGCTAAGAAATTACGCTCGCCTCGATGGTAGTGTTTTAGCCGCTGAACAGCATCTCCCATGGGTTTTGGGAAAGGTTAAGTGCAGCTGTAAGCTGGTATTTTGCTCACCGTTTATCAACTGTAAAAAAAAAAAAAAAAAAAAACCCTGAAAGAAAAGAAGGCCCATGCTCCAGATATCTGTCCTCACCACACTCAAAATCATCCCTGCTAATCTGACAAGAATGAAGTTTCCAGATATTTAGTCCCACACAAACCGAAAACTGCTCCAAAAATCCCTCATTCAATCTAATTTATCACAAGGGAACCAAAATGAACCTCAAAACACCCTTAATTCAGGGTGAAAAACTCCTGAACCAAAGATCCTATCCAATTATCATGGAAATTAAATTATGTGGTTGCCAAATCACACAATATAGCAAAACAAATTAAACAGAAAATATAACAGTCCCCAATCCATGCATTACATCAATAAATACATCATTTCTTCATCTTCAGTAATTATTTGTGTAATTATATTTTGTTCTGATTTAAAAACCATACATATGTATTAATATTACATAATATAAACACTGGTAATTGCAACTGAATTTCAGATTATTCTGCTCAGCTATGAAATAGGGAGGGGGTGTGGCAGAGGGGAAATGGCAGCCATTGATTGGCCAGTGTGTGTCCTGAGGGGGAGGGGCTGACCTGGGGGGAGCTGAGAGGGTCTGGTGCTGATGTGATTGGGATGCAGTGCTGGTGGAGGGGCAGCCAGGAGACCCCCCCCCCCCTTTCCGTCTGGGGACCCCTGGGGCTGTGTGGGGGCAGAGAGGCCTTACTGCTGCCTGCTTACATCACCTCTGCAGGAATGCCGCCCCTCCTGCTATTGTTTTTACATCATAATGGTGACTGACATTTTAATATCTGTAAATGGTCCTGTTCTTCATCTGCAGGTTGTAATGAAAGGCTTTTTTAAATGTCCAAGTTTAAAGGAGACAGAGATGGGGGGAAAAGGGAGAGAGAGAGAAAGAAAAAGAGAGCGAGAGAGAGAAAGATAGATGGAGGGTGACTGAAAGAAGAGAGAGAGAATGGAATGGTCAATATGGTGTTGGACGCTGGCATGTGGCAGGCTCTAATTTGACAGCAGGGCCAGATGTGTAACCTTACAGTGCAGGAGGTGTGTGTGTGTGTGTGTGTGTGTGTGGTGTGTGTGGTGTTGTGTGTGTGTGTGTGTGTGTGTGGGTTGGGGGGTTTGTACGGCAGAGGTGTCTGAAGCCCGTCGCCATGACAACCCGGGGTTGCCCTCCTCGGAAAGCGAGGGCTTCTGCACGGAGGAGGCCTCAGAAGAGTAATCTGACGAGGGCCCAGAGGACCTCTGCAGGTATATATCTGCCACGCACAGCGCCTCGCCCTCCAGCCCCAGCTCTCCGCTTCACTGCAGGATTTCTGCCGTAAGCCCGCTCAGGTCCTGAAGAGTTCAGGATGAAAAAGGGGAGGGGTGGGGGGGTGCGGAGATGGAGTGGTGTCTATGGGGGGGGGGAAATGTAACTGTGTGATGGTGTGCATGGGGGTGGGGGGGGGGTGCGGAGATGGAGTGGTGTCTATGGGGGGGGGGGAATGTAAATGTAACTGTGTGATGGTGTGTGATGGTGTGCATGGGCGGGGGGGGAAATGTAACTGTGTGATGGTGTGCATGGGGGAGGGCGGGGGGATATCATCCGTTCGTCGTTGAGACTGATGCCAGCTTTCAGCAGTCGTTAAACAAGCGTGGCGTTATCACGGCATGCTGGGAGGGTTTTGGTAATGAGGCAGGCCGAAGATGTATCTGCAGGTAGCGGGTCCTTATCTTTCACACCGACGCTGCCGTCTCAATCAGCCTGTAAATAATCCAGCCCGCAGGCCGAGGGCCCCTTACCACAGACGGGAGCTGCACAGATTCATTTCTTACATACAGGGAACACTGTACACAAGTGCACATGTATCCAACACGGCGCAAATCTGCCGCAGACACTGGATTGAGTTTGCATGTGCAGCAACACCTTTTTCCTTACCAGGTGTTTACACTTTGCCTGGATGTCCAGCGATGCTCTTTGTTGTTTAAAATACTAAGCTTTCCCTAATTAAACCAAGCAAATGTTCATGAGATTTGTTAGCTAACAGATACGCACACATGCACATATTCTCACACACACACTTATTGGTGGAATGCAGGGGCGCAGATGGTTTTGGGGGGTGGGGGCAGTATGTCTCCCCCAGTTTCTTAGGGACTCTGATCCCAGTTTTAAGAAGAAAAAAAATATTGTATAAGCTTAAAAGTTCAGACCTGGTGGAATGCTTCATCTTTGGTCTTCCTTGTTTGCTACAGTCAGGTATTATTTGTCTCTCAATCTCTGCCTTGTATATGATTCCTTCTTTAAGCGACCATTTTAAAACTGCTCTTGGTTTGTTCAGCATCAACCCTCAGGCCATTCAACGTATACTTATTAATAAAATTGCCAAAATACTTTTCTGCAGTCTGCAGAAGATGCTAATCTTGACACGGAACTGGTTACTGCACATATCGCTGATGGGACTGTGAACAAGCCGGCTTATTTTCATTTAAAGTAATGCGGGGACAAGATTTCCTGAGCAGATTACTGTCCTACGATTCAGACAATGGTGCAGAATATGACACTGAGCTCTGAATGCTGAACGCTGCGCTGCGATAGGACTGCTAACACTGTTAATGTTCTCTCTCTCTGTGGCAGGCTCCAGTGGGGATACTTCACCATTCAAAAACAGAGCTCCCAACCTTTTTTTTTTAACTTTGGTTACTATTGACACTGTGTAGGCATCAATGGACTGAGACATCATGTAGGAGTGGATAGTTTAACCTTTGGGTCTAGAAATAAAAAAGGTTTTGTTTTGTTTTGTTTTTTATTTCCCCATACTGTATTCACAAAGACGCATTTCTAATTCATAAACCATTTGAAGCTCCTGATTTATTATTTTGAGCACTCATGAGCTCTCTCGATGATCATTCATAAAAAGTTTTTTTTTCCAATGTGTATTTCTGGAGGGTCTGACCTCAACATGGCTTCCTATCATTAGATTCATCGAACTCTTGTGTAGTCTATGACTCTACGCCTTAGAAAGACAGGCTGTCAGCCGCTGGTGTGTCCTCTGTTCACACTGTAATGAACCTGGCTAATGATACTGACTGCACTGTAATGAAGTCAGCCGCTGCTTAACCTCACCTTTCCCACCGATTCATCTCTTACCAGGGCTCTGTCTGAAGATGTGTCAGCGCTGGCTTCTTATCTTACAAAAGGAATGAAAAAGAAACATAGAGTGTTCTCGAGAATGTGTTCCTATTGGAAGGCTGTGTAATGTTTCCATTTAAAGCACATCATTTTCAGTGTGAAATAAAGTAGAGATGGATGTGGTGACAGAGTATCGACAGCCAAAGAGGAGTGCCAATATTTATTTATGATGATGTCGTTGATAGGGGTTAGGCTGATTCAATAACAATGAAGGAGTATCAATAGATGTGTCAAAAAAAGGTCTGCGGGTCTCATTGAGTTAGAGCCACAGACATCCAGCCGACCAATCAGTCAACGGTGTGGGAAAAAGGCCCACGTACTGTACAGCCAATTCTGTCAATATGCATCACAGCGGGATGTTGATATTTTCAGCTCGCTGAGATCAGTACGTAATGACTATGTCTATTGATTAGTGGATTGTATAATGAGTCATATTTAACTGTACCCTGATTTGTTTGGAGCGCTTATATATTGAAAAATTATTTTCCATTGAGCATAACAATATGTTTGTGTGTGTGTGAGAGAGAGAGAGAGAGAGAGAGAGAGAGAGAGAGAGAGAGAGAGAGAGAGAGAGAGAGAGAGAGAGAGAGACTAAATGATTGAGTTAATTATTTTTAAGGCACTACATCATAAATACATGACAAATGGAAATAATTAAACAAAAGGCAATTGATCCTGTTTGTGGAAGAGTTTCAATGTATCATTGTCTAATTATATCAATGCATTATTTTATACAAAAGGCAGCCATTTTCTTGAGATAAAATCAGAATAATTATGTGTTGCAGATTCTGAGATTTGCTCTTTTGTATATCTGAAACCTTGATTGTGCTCTCTGACAGTTTGACCCTTTGGCTGGCCTTTGACTCCAGTATGAAAGGAAACACAGGTCTGTCATCTGCCTCTCTTTGCATACACAAGCTGTGCTTCACATCACCTTTTTACTTTAAAGTGCTGGTAGATAACATCTCATAGATTAGAGGCTGTAGATTAATCACTCCATAGTGCAATATCCCATTAGCGTAAAGAAGCCCTTGTTTGATATATGAAATTAAAGCTTGCATCATTGCAGTTGTTTACCATGGCTCTGTGACAAAACACCATGTGACCAAAATTCTACTGTGATGTAATAATAAAATGCGACTGAATTTCTACTGTGATGTAATAGTAACAGTATCCTCATTTTCTTTGTCTATGACTCGTCTTTCTGGGGATGCATGTTTTTTTGTCTTTTATTAAGACCGAGGAGATTATCTAAGCCGTTTTGTTGGAGGAGGGTGTGACCAAAAGATGAGCATTAGCATACAAAGCAGGAGAGCCCTGGCGCTGTGCGTATGGCCCCCCGGGTTTGATTGATGGACGGAGGGGCAGATAGCCGCTCTTATTCAGTGGCGGACAGAGGGAGAGGTCAGGTCTCGAGCGGCGTTAGGTCTTCACCTATTTCATCCCTCCACTTCAGGGACACAATGGCACGTCCACCAGTGTGAGGGGGGGAGAAAGGTGCAGCAGCCCTGAGGTCACAGCGACAGCCTGACCCCCGTAAGGGGGTTTGGCTGGACGCGGTGCTGCAGGGTGGGGGTCGGCCCAGAGGGAGGCCAGGCCAGCCAGGGTGCTCCTCTGGGTCAGATGTCGCCCTCGGGAACCTCAGACTGTGAAAGGCAAGGCGACAGAGGGACACTGCCACGCGCTCGAGGGAGCCGTGTTTAAATCAAAGCACTGGATGGCTGTCTCTCGGCCTGTGCCTGCTGCCAGTGAGAGAGAGAGAGAGACAGAGAGAGAGGGGGTTTTGAGAAAGAGGCATATAGTGAAGGAGACAGATCGTTACACTCATGATGGGGTGAGTTTGAATGTGTTTGAGTCTGTGGGGGATTCCTGTTTATATCAGAGAGCATCATGGTTCATCTTTCAACCTGTGTATGTTGTCAATTGGCGAGCAGAGGAAAGAAACATAAAAAGAGGAGAAAAAATATACATGATATGAGAAAAGAAATTGCTTATCATAATTATCATTAATTATCTTGTCAATGGAATAAGAAAAATGAGTGTGATGTTTTAATACCAGGAATAACAAATACAATCTTGGTGGTACAATGCTTAAAACAACACGAAAAAACAATAGTTATGAACTAAAGTTTGTAATATCTATTAAGAGTTTATTTTTTGACTAAGACAGAGACGAAGACAGCGATGAGATCAGCAGTGTGTCACATGCTAAAATGAGTAGGAAATAAGATGTTTGCTATTCTGGAAAATATCCAAGCTCTGCATTAATGAATATCTAATATGTTCCTCAATATCAGTTTCCTAGAAAGATCTAATGCCTGACTACCATGATATTGTTGGAATTGCTAAAAAAGAAAAAAAAAAATATTCACAAAGACATCTTTTCAGAGCATGAGAAAAACTATTTTATTATAACATGTGTATTAGACAATTTTGAGTCACATGTTGTTTTGAATAAACTTTATTTGTCACCAGACCATGAAACACTGACCTTTCATATCTGAGGATGATGCCTTTATTCTATTCAGGTGCCAAACTCAAAAATGGGGAACGTTTTCATTTATGACAACAGTGATACAGTACAATGTTTAAACCAAAAGGATTTGCTCTGTCCTGGAAATGATCTAAGCCCATTTTCAACACACATCCCCATCATTTATCTACAGCTCAGCTTTGCAAAGCATCCAGTAAAACTATGGCATAGTGCAAAGGAGAATGACTCTATGATAGAACATGGCTGCAAGCTCATTGACTCAGACTAATCTAGATGTCATGCTGAACTAGCAAACACATTCCCTCCTTTTAACCTAACGCCTGTTATTGACTGCTGACGTAATACTTGGCAAGCAAGCTGCACACATAATAGTGTTGATTGTGTTTGGGTATCTTAAATTTGTTTAAAGAAAGAAAGTCTCTTCTCTGAAAGAAAATAAATCAAGAAGGAAACAAAAAAATAAACAGGGATCAATTATTTATTATAATTTGTGTGCAATCAGAGGAGGATTCAACAGTAAACCTGCATCTCTCTATCACACTATTTCATAGAATAAAATAGTGTGTCTACGTTTTACAATGTTGACTAGCACTGAATTCTGCATCACTGTAGACCATTGTGTCTTTCATTTTAATGATGGCAGAAAAGAAAGATTAAATAAAAAAAATATGGTTTTGAAAAAGAAGATAAAAACACACTCGAGTGTCAATGGAGGTCGGGAAGGAAGTTGAATTTGTCACTGAACAAAAGGCTGTTCCCAGCAATGAAACCCTTGACATGGGTTCTCAGGGATGGAGGCCAGGGTCAGTCAGGGCCAGCGCAGCGGAATGCGAGAGCTCCACGCACACACAGCGCTGGGTGCGGGCGACACAAAAAAGACACCCACAGATTTCCTTCCTTCCTTTATTCTCTCTTAATCTAATAAAGTTACGATGCAACAGAGCCCTGTTCTGTCTGTGTAAGGTCCGTTATCTGCTCGGTTTTCCCATGAGAAACCAAACCCAGAGCGGGTGTGCAGGATCCGGCTGGCCCGCTCCGACTCGCGGGACGGTACAAATTAAATTACCCATCCACAAAGAGGGGATACTCTCCCCCCTCTGTTCCGATGCCATGGCAGTCAGGAGACAGGGAACGGGGGGCTAACGCTCTTTCATCTACTTCCCATTCATCGTCCCAAACTGACAGGATGCGGTCTGCCCTGCATGTCCCCTGCTGTCTGCCCAGCAACCAATCACAGAACCCGCCACACGATGACATCACTAAGGAGACCTGTAGCATCAAGCCCCCTTTGTCACATTGCTTTTCCCATCTGCTTTCGCCTTTGACCCCATCCCATCTCTCCACTTTCTCATATGGATGTCAAGGAATTGTAAGGAAAATAATGGGTATATCTACTCAAATTGGGGTTAGTTTCTTAAGGGCTTTTCTCCAAAAAATACACTCAGAAACTGATGTTGTAATAGTAACCCTGTTGTGACTAAATTTTATATCCACTCAAAAGGAGCCAAATGTAATTTTTTCCAGAAAAGGTGAATAATATGATGTAATAAAAACTCGGTGAAAGTTGAGTTGGATGTGCAGAGGAAATTTCCTGCCAATGGCTCTCACAAGTGCTAATTTACATCGCTTTGGCACTTCTGATCAAACACTCCCTGTGTTGTATTTTGTCACAGGACTCGGAGAGGCCCGTGTGTGTCAGGTGGTGATATCCCTCCTGCTTTTGTGACCCATGTGGGGTTTGGGCAACACCCCAGGGGTGATGGACACAGGCAGAGGCCTTTTGCAGAAACTTCTGAACTTTCCAAGCTACAGCAGGGCCATATCCACCAGCCTAAGGCTCTCAGCCGAGGTGCAGTTAGAAAGTAATCACATCCCAACAAAACTGCACTTCGCAAAACATGTCCGAGAAATGAACCAGCACACACACACAAACACACACACACGCGCGCACACACACACAGACAAACACACAAGAACCCCCTGCTCTTCTGGGGGAGAGAAAACAGATGGAAAGCATCTAGTGGAGAAGGAGAGCGGGGGCCGGTCTGAGAGTTTGGGAGTTTCTGTTTCTTCTCCCACAAGAAAAGCGAGAACACACAAACAGTCAGAGAAAGAAAGCGTCACCCCCCTGTCTCTTCTTCCACCCCCCTTCTGCTACCCCCCCCCCCCCACCCCAGGGGCAGCCCGGCCCCCACTTTGCCTCCCCATTCTTCCTCTGCCCACACAAAAAGCGTCCCAGGCACTGGGAGGGGGCGCAGAGTAAACAGAGCCTCGGTTTACTGTTTGTTTTATTATGCTGGGAGAGGGATTAGTTGTTATTGATTTTTTTTTTTTGGGTTCCATGGAAGTGAAGGATGTGGTAGAGAGTTTCCCACTGTCTCCTGGACATCCAGTCCCTCTGTCCTCTCTTTCAACCTGTCACCCCCCTGTCAGTTCCGATAAAACCGCCCCACCTGAGGCCCTTCTCAAGCCGCCTTTTGTCCGAGCCGTTCCGCCATTTTCCGGGAACCCCCCAGCCGGGAACTACCCTCCGTATTTAAAGGAAATACATCAAAATATGCAGAAATAAAACGTTTTAATAAGCTTACAATAGAAACTTGCAGCAACGAAACTCCTCACAATACATGAGGGCATGATGCAATAGCTATGGGTTCACATGTAGTGATTTATACATATACATTTCAGGAACATAATAAACATTAATATATTGAAATACAGTCCTGATTATATCATTATATTTACAATATACTACAGCATATTTCATCGCTTTAAGAGGAACCCTGGCTTTCTGATCTCAGCGCTCCTGGGGGGGGTTGTGGCCTTTTGACCTCGGAGTCATGACTTTTGCCATGGGACTTTGACAAACCGACAGCCCGTCCCGGTACGAACAAAGGACCCCGTTTAATAGCGTGAGAGCAGGCTGTGCCAAACCGTTAGCAATAGCCGTTAGCGCTGGCAGACTTTTTTTTTTTTTTTTTTTTTTTTTTTTTTTTTTTTTTGTCCTGAACTCATAATCTAATTAAAATTTAAACGACAGAAGTTAACGAGAGAGGAAGAAAGCAGAGGGGGAGGAACAAGAGAGATATTTGGATCCAAAGAATGCCGTCCTGGGGGGTTACATGACAGGGCATTCTCCTACCACTGTCTTTGAGCCCAACACACACACACACACACACACACACACACACACACACGATCAGCAGTATCCGTCAGTATGCTTCAGTTCTGATTAAGCGAAACCAGCACAGCGGTTGTGAGTTCAGGTTCAGGAGGTTTAGAGTTTACCTCTCCAGCCTCCTTAAGCGCTGAGGCTTACTGTACTCACCCTGCTGTTTTTCAGCTGTGTAACTCTGCAATTTTCAAAATGGCATTTTGATTGACATTTCAGTGAAAGCATGGCTATTTTGGCCATTAAATATGTTTTTGGCTTCCTCCTATAATGAATTCCTCTGTGCAGTGATGGACATTCTTGTATACATTACAGATGTGATGGACAGCTATCCTGCTCTTAATGTTACTAAGCATATGGGGAGATGTCACACAGGGATTGCAGTGAATTGTAATGGTTATGGAGCAAAGCTTCAAACCACCAGGGCTGCAGGTTCAATTCCCAGGTAGGGCAATGCTGTTCTATCCTCCATCAAAATACTTAACCTGAATTGCTTCAGTAAACACCCCGCTCTATAAATGGATATTGTGTAAATTGCATTCATCAATCTGGATATGAGTATCTAATAAATGCGCGTTGTAATTTTACATCAAATTTCATGAATGCCTATGTCACTGCTCTCTGCTTCGAGTACATTCTGGAAGCAGATTTGACAGGACTGGGCCTTTGATGGCAAACTACCCAGTGAGGGTTGTTCTAGGTTTGCCAGCCAGGATGGCTTTATTTAGTATAATTTTGTACCCAACCCCAGGCAGGTCACATCGCCATCGCATTTAAGGCTGCGCTGTGCCAGCATCACTCTTGGCCAGCAGCCAGCGCACTGCGACTGCACTTGGCATGCATATGTCATTTTAACGGGCTTCTTTAACATGCTGGCATGGGCGCGATGCGGGTCAGAATCTGTCTCCCAGATTAAACGCAGTCCGTGTTCCACCAGCCAGCTACATGTCTGGGGGGTGGGGGTTATGGGGGGGTGGATAAGTCTGGATGCCAAGTCTGCTTTTAAATTCAGACTTTAAAAACAGAAAAACAGGATAGTTTGACTAAGCAGCTGTAGCTCAGACCTGCTGCATCCACTCATGGTCTTGCTCTGTTCCATGCTGCTCCGTGTATAATAAAATAACGCAGCTGATTTAATGTTAAAAATAAATGAGTCATTGTCATGTGAGGCTATTAGACGGTCAGCCTGAATGACAACAACATACAAACGCTCTGTGAGGAGGAAACCCAAATAAATACACCGCCCTCGGCAGAACCTCACTTGTTGCGCTCATTCATGACCATGTGTTCTGCAATGCTGTTCTGTGTATAATGTAATCGATTTGAAGATAGATGTTGATATATCCAATAGGTAGCTGCAGGTGTGTAAATAGTGCATTGAAATAAGTGCATTAAAATGAATGTCCATTGAAAGAATGCTCTCACATGCTGAAAAATATTTATTTTTAGCGCTTTAACACATTCAGTCCCCTGACCAACATCAGAGTATTTTAAACGTTCTAATGATGGTCACCCAAAGCTGAGTTTTCAGTGCACGACAGCATTCTTTATCTTTGATATGCTTTGATTTAAATATACATTTTGCATTACTTAAAGACAAATCTGGCGGCATACATCTGGTGTCATAAAAAAGGCCCAGTGGAATTACACAGTTAGCGAAGAAAAACAAGCCTTAATTGGCTTACATTGTCTTGCTTTGATGATTTCTTGTACTGTTAATTTTCTGGAAAAGGCTTTCACTTTGGTGCAGGGAGTATCGGCACATATCTGTGCTACAGCTGTGCACCCCCTGGCTGGGGGTTTGAGTCCCATCTGTGCCAAGATCAGTTATGGACTGAGGTCCCTTTTCCAAGGCAACCATTTCCTCAACATCGCCAGGGTAGATAGTGGATGAGCCAGTCAATCTCACCAGGTAGGTGGATGTAAATCAAATTTAAAAACAATTCATTTAAAAATGTAAATTAATTTTTAAAATTTAATTTCAAGCTGAAAGGTCTGATACATATGTACTGATTTTTTTTTTTTTTTTTTTTTGACAAGGCTGTCTGCAGGCTTATTGGTGCCCTCAATTAGAGGGTGGATTTGGTTGGCCCAGAAAACCTTGCCCATGTTTATATTTATTTTGGAGGGACCATCGTAACATTTTCACGGTCTGGATAGCTTCTTCTGAATGGGTTATCACCTAAGCAAGAAGGTCAGTGGTCAGAAGTAATAACTGACCGTTGGTTTATTAGCAGAGATCATCCCTGAGGTTGGGCGGTGTAAGGACACAGAGGAGACAGGAGTTCATCATTCTCATTCTCAAGTGAGGCTACAGTACAGACAGCCTGAACGGCAACCGCATGCAAAGAGGAGAAAAGCCAAACAAACACTCTGCTCTCCCTGGCATCTCGTTAAAGATGTTTATACATGCAACACTGTTAGAGATTATGCTGTGGACTTCCTGAAACAATTGTTTACAGCCAAGCACATTAAAAACCATTAACCCTGGCCCAACAAAGCTGCAAGCCATATGACTCTGTTTTCCAACTGTCCCTGTGCTAAACCCACAGGGGGAATACCTCCTTTCTCTTAAGGATGCGGTGTCATAATGAGCGGTAACCAGAGCAGGCTTTCAGAGCTACCCGGATCAGCCGTCATACACAAACACACAAACAGCATCTCCGGCCTTGCATGGTGTCCACACGTTTCCATGGCATTCTGATTGCCCTGTTTCTCCTTACCCTTTCCCGATTGGCCAATGATGACCTGAATTGGAATGCTGGCCCTGTTTCAACATCCAATCACACGTGTTTCAAAGACTAAATGCTTTATTTTATGAACATGTTTTATGTGCGTTTGTGTATGTATGTGTGACAGATATGTGTGTACATTTTCAGCAAGTAAATAATAAAAAGATCAAAGACGAAGTTGCTTTCAGTCCATAAATGACAACTTTGTGCATATCAAAAGAGTTTCAGGTTTTATATGTCTTGTTTTTTTTGATTTTATATGTCTGTTTTTGCTTTCAAAAAGCATTATATCTTTATGAACATATTAGTGACAGATTCTCATGATGATTCTGGCCAGCTGGGGTCAGCAATTGGACAAACGGGAGGAAGCTGGTTTATTTTGGTCTCGAATACATTAAAAGTCATTAATTCCTATGAAAGTTGAAGTCACAGAAGAGGAGGGGGTAGGACTAAATGAGAGGGAGACAGGGAGGAAAAATGCCATAAAAATAAAGATCCTTTCTCATATATTATCTCGGCTATTTTTAGCAATAACATCTGGACACAGTTCAAGGGCAGCCTCCACCCCAAAGAAGTCAATGGCTTCCCCTGCCATTCAGACCCTGCCCCTACACCCCCCCACCCCTCAACCTCCCGTCCCTTCACTTCTCACTGTCATGTGGGTGTTCACTCCCACACCTGGCTATATAAGTGAAATAATTATCTGTATGCCCATATTTGTGTGAGCGGAGCGCAAAGGACTCCTGTTTGCACAAAGAAGACAAAGAGACTCATAGATATTCCACTGCTTGGGACAATCTCAAAGACTTATTTCCCTGTGAGGAATAGCGATTGCAAAGAATATTGCATTATTAAACAATATTTACTCTTAGTTTCTCAAACACAAATGGCACTTTCTGATTGTCATCTGACATATGAATGTAAAATCATCAGATTATGATTAATTGTTTTGATATTTTCTCTCTCTTAACTTCTCTGCAAACATTATAATAGACCTTTAAAGGTTTTCTTTGCAGACAACGAGAAACAGCTTAAAGTTAAAACTAGTCAATCAGCAAAACAGGGACAATAAACTCAAGTTCTGTCATTTACACAGCCATATTAATCATAACCTAATATTTCATTCTCTTTCCATAAAATGAACTTTATACACAGTGAGTTATGATTATTAACAAACTGCTTCTCTGTTTGTTCTCTCAAAGGCCACTCCACAGCCTCGCTCTGTAAACTCTCCCGTCCTTCTGCGGAGTGATAACTGCGTTCATCCTCGGGAGAATTAAAAAAATGTGCCTAAATGACTTTGCTCGGAAAGAATGGATTTCGCCAGTTCACTCAACTTTCCGTGGAAAACTCGACAAAGGCCAGAGGAACCAGCTGTCACATCACATTTCGGAGTAATCTTTCATGTGCCTCCACCAACTTTCATCTGCGCCTCCATTTCATGTCTCTGTCCCCTCTTCCTTTCCCTGCACCGCCTGATTTTGATCTGATTCCTTAAACTTAATCATATAAAAAAAGAACATCTTCTCCTGTCTTAGATCAATTCAGCTTCACATTTCATCCAGTTGAAACAGCACACTCAAATGCATTGTGAAGAATTGCAATTACACAAACTCTCTGAAATAACAAAAGCAACAAAACTATTTTATGTTATAACAATATATATGAAATCTCTCTCACTTTTCTGTCTTTAATATTTCATGGACTTAAATAAGTAAATTACCTCTCATGTTCCAAAAAGGAGCACAAAACATCAAAGGCTCTCTTTCTCTCTCTCTCTCTCTCTCTCTCTCTCTCTCTCTCTCTCTCACACACACACACACACACACACACACAAAATTCACTTCTCTGTATGTGGTTTGTATTGACCGAAACCACCAGCAGTCCCATTGTCATCTTGGTTGTTTAATGGTAGCTGCTGTAACCAAACATCATTACCATAACTCTTCAGTTAACCAGTTTTAAAGCTGACCCTGAGTCAGTATGCGATGCTGCATCATTTTTGCAATTAAAACTTTTTCATTTGCTTACCAAGAGAAGAGACACGTACTGGTGTCATTTTAATCTCAAATTCACTCATTCATTCAAGAGACATCTCCTGAGTAACTCACAGGAACACGGTGAGCAGTACTGCCGAGTCAGTGAGGCACTTCCAGGAACACAACCTTGCTCCAATCGAAGGGGAAAGCTTATCAAAAATGACAAGACCTAAAGGTTATTTTTCATTTATTAATGGTTTCTTGTTATTTGATAACTATGACAACATGTTCTTGGTCTTGATTTTGACTCCTCAGCCTGGGCTCTGTCTTCCCAAAATTCATCCCCCAACCCCACACAGCCACGCCCCTCAAAGTGAAAACCTTCCATCAGTTACAGCTCAGAATGTTGAAGAATTAGAGTTCTGTGGAGCATGAGCTGAAAGAGCAGCTTCACATCAGTTATGGGACACCCGCCCCCACACCCCAAAAAAACACACACAACCCCCAGAGACTCTGAGATTACAGACCTACTGGGTGGAGTTCCAATCACAGCCAGGTACTGGTGGGCTTAGCTGTACCCCCCCACAACACCTCCCCCCCATAAACTCAGTTGCATATACACCTTTGTTTTGACACCAGGCACACTATCTCACATACAGGGTGTGACTGGCTTCATGAAGTTTTCTTGACTTTTTAAGTAAGTTCTGTGCTTGGCTCCAGCATATTCTTATGATTGATCTGGTTGGCTAGTCTGTCATTTCACATCCACCCCCAAGCTCCCAAACCCCCCCCCCCCAACACACACACACACACCCCGAGATCCTGTGTTAAACCTCACGAAATTGTGATTCGTCTAAAGTAGTAACCGATAATTGGCTTATTAGCAGAGCCCATCTCCTCCAAAGCTGGGCACACGCATCGCAGCGAGAAGCAGGAGAGCCACACAAGCCTCCAGAGAAACACTGTCATAAAAGGTTTCTTTCCCAGCCAATTGGAACAGCGCTGGAAAGCGTCACTCATATCCACATCCTTCTCCATTCATTGGAGAGAGACCTTTCGTAAAGTTTAAAAAAATGCTTTTAATTGAGTACAGTATGCCAAATGCCTTATAATCTGTTCCTTATGTATTCATTCCCAATGAAGACATTGTGTAGGGGCTGCTCCAGCACTTCAGCTGGGATTACGATCTGGATTTTGAGCTTGGATTTTCTCCAGTTACGCACACCATTTCACTGGCAGCCATTTCTCTCTCGGCCGAAAAGGCAGTAATAACTTTTAATTACTGTAGATGAAAGCAGTCTGTCGCTGTTAGGCCTGGCTTTGCTTTTCGTCCTCGCCGCAGCACACAGTCTCAGTTCTGGAGTAAAAAAAAACCACGTGGAAACGTTACACATTTCTGACTCGGAGGTGCGTGACTGATAAAAAATTAGTTCTGGATCAAGGACTCAAATAAAGGGTAAGATTGCGGATTTCCAGAAAGTCAAGCTTATCGTACCATCACATGGGCTGAATTAGGAGCAAATGATTGGCAGGTCCAGGATTTGAATGAGATTCCTTACCGGCCAATGAAAATAAGTTATCAGCGACGGCATCAAGATGGTATCGGGGAGGAAAAATAGTCTGCCTACTTATTTGGATTTAACGGATAACCCTTTCCAAATATGCAGGGGCCTCTGCAGGAGTGCAGAAGGAAAGCGGTAGCTCGGCTCGCTCCTTTTTAGGTCGGATACCACCCATGCATGAATACTGCCGTGCTGCTATTATGTCACGTTAGAAAGTCAAGAACTTTTCTTTTTATTGTATGATCCATCTCCAGACAGATTTTTTTTTCTCCATCATGGTTCTGTTTAGCTGTTGAAACAGGAACATACTCAGATAAACTCTTTGCCTCTATGCAATGTTGACGGTGCCCAAGTGAAATTGTCTAAACAATTTACCTGTAACTTTGGCTCCTCTTGGACAAGGGCTAGACTGTAATTAGTCCTGAAAATGTACACAGTCAATATCACTTTCAGTTCAAGAAAGAGTGTAGTTTCTTTTCTATGTTTACATCTTTGGATAGGGTACAAGTAAGTCTGTGATAGAGGGTCCTCAAAATGTGAACAAATACAATCACAAAATTCATGCTTTCTGCACAAAAAAAAAGAAAACAATGATAAAAATCCCAGCTTTTATTAATGCACCATTTTCCTAATGAGGGTCAGATCATTGTCAGCAAGCCTTAAAAACAACACCGAGCAAAATGTCTAAAAATTTATTTGACAGAATTAAAACATATATAAATTATTATTAGGAAATAATATGGTGTTAGATTAAGCACTTATAAAATCTTTGAAGCTGTTTGATCTTTTGGTGTAACATGTTTTTATCCCCATGTGATAATTATGCACATTTATCTCAATGGTCCAGCTTATTATCTCCTGGTTTATGTAGCAGTCTGTGATATGTTCTTGGGTACCTCCTTTTTAGGCCAGGTTCCTAAAACTAATGCAGTGTGAAGGAAAAGAGAGATAGTTGGTGCTGGCAACATGGGAGGACACAAGTCTATAAGCAGAATGCAAAGGGAGGGGCCTTGGGTTCCTCTCACAGACAATTATCACAGTTTAACTGGAACTAGAATAAGATCACCATTACCTACGCTTTAAATGGAAGGATTGTTTGTGGAATAATAATAATAATAATAATAATAATAATAATAAAGTAGTAAACTGCAGATGCAATACACTCCAGATTTTGCCACCAAAATTGCACAGTCTGAAAATAAAATGCAATAATATAAACAAGTAATAAAACACAATAAAAAGTAATAAAATACAGCAAAATAGTAATACAATGCAATAAAAACACCTCATACCCCTCTACATTCACGCACTGGCCTGTATTAAATCAGCCGTTGTCTCTAACTCTGTCTTACAAATAAATGCAAACTTCATATCTGTTTTTTCCTGTCTGAAAAACTTTGTTTCCCATTGGAATTTCTATGTGGTATATCAACTTGCAGCATAACATAACAGAACAAAAAATAAAAAAAGCATCAAACAACAACAGCAGAGCTACTCAAGCAATGGTTGAAACAAACACAGAATGCAATCACAAAAATGGTGCAATACATACATAGAAAAAAAAAACATGTTGACTGACCATTGCAATGCCAGACGTTGGTGATAGCTGAGTTTTTCTTCCCCTACTCTATGTGAAAATCCTTTAAAATATTGTAAAGCTGGTGAAGTTAACAGCAAACTTTGATTGAAACCAGGCTGTACTCTTCCCCTCGGCTTGCCTGCATGCTGTTTCCCGGTTCAGCTGAATTAGCACTGCGCATTCATGGCCGAGAGAGTGAGAGAGGCTTGGAAAGCAGCCAACAGCTCGAGTGAAGATGTTTCAGGGACCAAAGTGACTGGAAAGCGAACGCTTTTGTAAGCGGTACCTTCTCTTTTTTTGTGCGTGCTTGTTGTTTGTTTTTTGGCTTTATGAGACTCCATGTCAGACTCGGGCCTCTCAAAGTCACCCTCTTGCGAGGTCCTGGCACCCTCCCGCTGCGACTGAGTGGTGCCTATCGTGGAGGGGCGCAAAAAGCTAAGCCGCTCATTTACAAGGAACCGGCGGGAGGACATAAAACTCATTTCACAGTTTTCAAGCACAGTTTTTTTTTTTTTTTTCTGCTGCCGCCATTTTGTCCCTTTTCAGTCTGCGGGCACGCCCGATTTCTCCCGCCCCGTGGACTGTGCCTTGTCACATGACGATGACGAGGGTGAAGGGCAGGGATGCTGCCAGACTTTAGCACTACTGGGGCACAGGCCCCAGTGCCTACATCCTCACACTCACAATTTATGATACATTTTTAGAAACTAGTTATTTTCCATGATCATTTACTGGGGCGCAACAAATTATTACTGGGGCGTGTGCCCCAGTAAATAGGGTCTGGTGACGCCCCTGGTGAAGGGTGGCACTCAGACTAAGGAATAAAGAAAGCCACATCTCTCCACATAAATGACAAAGAAGAA
>CM040741.1:65330046-65457546 GCA_022829145.1 Albula goreensis
GCAGGACCCTGACAGGACCCCCCACCACCACCCCCTCAGAATCCGATTGGAGCGATAGGGCCTTAATCAGTGCTAATCTCCTTACCGCCCACCCGCGGAGCCCGATCAGCCCAAAGCACATGACGGGACGTGAGGACACGGAACAGTGCCACAAGGTGCGCTAGAGCAGTGCTTTTAATTAATCTGATTCCCTGAAAGTTTAACCGCGTATGACGGACCGTCGTCCTCTCTTTCCGTCCCGCTCTGCTCTGCCTCAGATATGCCAGTGAAATCCTACTTTTCCATATGTCGCTGCGTAATTCACACATTACACTAACATAATGTCAAGAAAAATAAAACAAAAAAATACTCAATATTAAAATATAAATGCTAAAAATGTAGTGCTCCTCAAAATCCATGATCTCCAAGCACAACATTATACAGATGCATCCATTGTTTGTTTCAAGATTTGGTATGTACGCAATACTTGTGGCTTAAATCAAAATTCGGCATTCAGGATGTACATTATTAGCGCTGAATCCAAGCCTAACAACTCACCACATGGCATTGCTGTTTACTTCTCCATATCTAATTGGATAAAATCTATCCTAACACTTAGCATCCTTAGCTGTGAGATGTGGGTGTCCAGCCACAGCCCCTGGCTCAGGTTGGGGATTAACCTGAGATAGTTTCACCTGTGTTCATTTGACATTTTGTCCTCAAATGGCTGTTCAGAACAAGTGCTGCCTTCTGCCCAATGCACCATTTGAAATTGACTTTGGTGGCCATGTAACCGTCTGAAACTAGTGAATGTGGGGGACAAAAGTAAAGGACAAATGTTTATTGAGTCTATGCCTGTTTTGTTGATTGATTTGTGCTCATCCGTCAGATAATTATGAAATATAAGTATGAAATAGCCATGCTTTTCATAATGCTATCAATGGCCATATATTTTGCAGCAGTGTACCTCATAAGAGATCTGAGTGCCATAGGAAGATGCTGAAAAATATCCAGATACAAGCCAACTGAGCGGAGACCGAAACTGGAGCTTTTCAATGTGAAAAAAATCATCTTTATTCTGGGTGTGTGAAACAAGATGTAAAAAAGGAAACTTTCACATAAGGATAGCCTCAAAGGTTTCCATTTTGTAGAGGGATGCAGGCAGATGACATAGCGATCTCCAAAAAGCAGAGAAGTAGTGTCATATGAATTTCATTATGGGATCCTATTGATGGTAGTGCAGGCGCACAGCATGGAGGGCCCGCGGTGGGAAGACTCGCATACACTTTCCCAGATAATGGGGTAAAATTTTCTTTTGAGCTCATACCAGCTGAAAGTTTGGTGAGGGAATTAGAAAGCAGCTCTGCTTTGGATGGATCTCAAGGCTTTCTGAAGAGAGTTTGGTGGTCAGTTTTCACCCGCCAGCACTTCTGAAATAATCCCCTGGTCGGAGTGACATCACTGGGGAACGCCGTTGGCAGCATTGGTGTCGGAATACCCAGAATTCCGACCAGGCTTCCCCACCACGGTTCCATTCTCTCTCTTAACCTTTGCAGAAGTCCTTCATCCGTACTCACCGAGCTCTTCCGAAGCCTCGCTGGCACGCCCTGTCCTTGGTCAGACCAGAATGTTACATCTGTGAGCCATTATCCTTTTCTTTTTCCTGGCCTCCATTTTGACAATTTGAGCTATCTCACTGTCAAGTACCAAATCTCTCAGTTCCTGCCTATGAGTCATTTTCATGGTGATGTTCAGCCGGTAATCTAGGATTTCCTGCATGCCCCCCACACCCCCTACACACACACACACACACACACCCCGTCCCCAGAGACCACTCCGTCAATGGCGTCAATATTGAAGGTATCAGTCACTGTGAAGCCCCTCATCGGCCCGAGATGAGAGGGGATTAGCATCTAAGCGGCGCGCTAAACCTGTAAACAGGGCATACGGGCACCCTGTTCCCCTCCAGGGTTCATGCCCTCGGTCACAGAGGTCAGGGAATGGTCATGGGCCTGCAGAATGCTAAGCCCACCCCCCCTCCCCCCCACACCCCAGCCCTGACCCCCCCGTGCTTACAGTGACCTGGCAGAGTCACCCCGTGTTAGCCACAGATAAGCCCACTGGCTGGGGAGAGAGGGATGGAGAGGTGGGGGGGGGGGGGGTGGGATTATGGCCCATGCTCAATAACACAGGCTAACAGCCCACTTAGAAGGACCATTATCAGTATTGTGGGTGGGGTGGGGGGGGGGGGCAGGGGGTTATAGCAGTTGCTGCTCAAAGCTATTTTGGGGCAGAAGATGGAGCCTTCCCTTTTGATGGATGCTCCTCGGATCCTGTCCATTTGCAGGAGGGGTAGGTGGGAGCCGTATTAAACAATATCACATTTCAGAATGGAGGATGGTCGGTATTTTGTAATAGCTCAATATGACAGAAAAAAACATCATGCAAGAGCTCAGCTAATAATGCTGATTAAACCAAAATGGAACTTTTTTTTTTTTTTTAGCC
This sequence comes from Albula goreensis, assembly GCA_022829145.1. Lineage (NCBI taxonomy): Eukaryota > Metazoa > Chordata > Actinopteri > Albuliformes > Albulidae > Albula > Albula goreensis. The sequence continues at coordinate 65,332,531 of CM040741.1, forward strand.
CTTATTTATCTATTTAGTGTTTACTGTTTGTGATTAATGTTGTCTAGAGTGACAACTGTACTTGAGCAAAAAAAAAGAAAGTGATTTTTTTACACTAAAAATGTGGTTTTGGGTTTTTCATGTTTGACTTAAAAGTTGTAAAATTTCCGTATAAGCTAAATAGCATACACACATGCTAAAACCAGTTACAGAGATCCATATCAGTTTTTCATTGTTCAGTACAAAAAATAAATTAATGAATAAACTGGACTGAATCCAATTCACATTCTTCCTTAACTCTGTTAAACTCTGATAAACTGTGTTAATCAGAGAAAAGCGCCCTCGTGTATTTTGTTGGGAGTGAAAGTTTCGAACAAATCTCAGCGCTGGTTTTTGTTGTTATTCAGTATTTAATTGACTAAAGTTGGGTGGATAACTTTGGTAAGCATGCTCAAATAAAAATTAAACTTTGATAAAAATGCTCAAGTAAATGTGTTTAACGGGCTGATTCGGTGTCCAAACATATCACCATTTGCTGTATTTAAAGCATCTGAAAATAATTTAGAGCTAGTTTAATTAACAGAAAAGCCTAGTTTTCTTCATAATACTTACCAAAGGGATCCGCCAAGGGCTTTAAATGTGGACCCGTGTACAATAAAATCAGAATGAAATCCAACCTCTGTGGCTGCAACAGGGCATTGGGAGACTGGATGGAAAAAGCTATTTCTTATTGTTAGAGACATCCTGAGTCATCCGGGATGAATCAGCATCCCAAAAGCAGACGATTTTATTGGTCAAATTATCTGACAGGGAAGGGTCATGGAATGGGAGGCTACAGAGAGGTGAATTATGGGACGTTAGCGGTCTGCAGCAGCTGTGTTGTGTCATTAGCAGCGTAGTCTCTGCGATGAATCTGCAGTTCTGTCACTCCTGACAGGAGCAAGGCTCGTCTGCAATCTGCAAAACCAAAAAAAAAAAAAAAATGACACCACGAAAAAGGAATGCAAAGAACGAAGGCAGAGTCACAAATGAAGAGATAGGGAGAAACAAGAAGTCTGTTTTTGCCTGGGGGTCAATGAAAGGGCAACTGAACTTGACACACGATTTCCCATTTTTGCCTGAGCAAAGCTCTCTGGCATCTCTCTCCCCTCAATGGCTCACCCAGCGCCCGGCTTTTGTTCTCTGTGTGTGATTACGACCTGCAATCTTCTGGCACTGCCTTAGCCTTGACTGTCCAACCCCCCCCCCCCAACCCACTGTGAAATACTGAGAGCCTTGGCAGGACTTGCTCAGTTGTTCCTGTCCCAGCGGTCCCACATATGGCTGAGTCATGTCCTCACCTTCTGTGGTGTATAGGCCTATACGGCCCTGTACACACTTTCCCCCCATGGCAATACTTCCCACTTTTTCATGATGGCCGCAAACTTCCTTTTCAGTGGAACCGTGCGGAAGAGGAAGGTTACGGTAAATACCGCAACGTGGCCTCGTTCCAGATGACCAGAGGCCAGGGGAATGCTCGGCCCTGTGTGTCATCGACGCGCCTTGTCTACATGAAGCTGAACAGATCGCTGGCAATTCATTCCATCGAAGTGATCAGGCCCACACATGAACATAGATTACATTGTGCAGCACCAAATTCATGACCAGTCCGCCCCCACTCCCCTTCTGGGAATGAGTTCTTGTGGATTTTTTTCTTAACGCAACATGTTCCTACTTTTCTATGGGTCAGTTGGTGACTTGTCTTACTTTGAATGCTGTAAAATAAATATACATGAATAATAATAATAATAATAATAATAATATGTACAACTAACTGGATGCACAATAGCAATTTAAAATTATTTAGGTGACTAATGTTTTGATGACTATAATAAAAGCTGCCACCCACATGACCATTAATGGATAGGTTTGGGTCCAGTCTCCATTAGATCACTCACACACACAGTAAATATGTAGGACACAAAAACATTGTTTGTCTTGTTTTCCCGTGGAGAGGCGCAGATAGTCACAGGCTACAGGAGCTCTACATGAGCATATAAGGCTTTGATAAGTGCAAATTGGATATGGTTGACAGCCAGATCTGCAAAGACTCCTGGGAAATATTTGCAAGCGAACAGACTGTGGATATTCGCTTCGTATCGGGCATAAACACGCACATAACGCATAATGGATTCAGTGCAAAGATAAGAGGTGTGTGCGATAAAATAGCGTTTCACTCCAGCTGTGTTTTTTTTAAAGAAAAAAAAACATTTTGTCTTCTTGGGGAAAAGCAAGAAAAGGAGGGAAAGCCCAGCATTAAAAGGGACAGAAGAGGCGATCGCTTACACGCCATAGACCGGAAAGTAGTCCCCATATTGATTCACCAGTACGGATGTGGTCAGCGAAGGCCGCTTATGAAACGTTTCCTCAGTTTATCTATTGTTTTCCCATGCCTCATCCACACATTGTGAACGGTACACCTCCCAGGCTGTCAGCGAGGCCCAGCCACCCCTGCGGTCCAAGGAAAAGCAGCCACACAAAGGCACCGTGACTGTCAAACTGAGGGAAACCAACCAGGGCCCGACTATCAGAGGGTAATCAGTGCTAATAGGTACATAATGGCTAACAGTGGGGCTGTTCTCCAGCAGATTTGTCACTCGCGGACAGAACCCAGAAGCCCGCGTCTCTTTCGCATTCTCACGGCCGCTGAATTCTGGCTTAAGAAAAAAATCTTCTGGAAAATGAACGAAAAAAAGGGGGCGAGATATGTTTTACTTCATTCAGGGAGACACATCAAGACTTTTCCTTGTGGACAACCTTGAAGAGGTTTAAAATCTGAGCTGTGAGGAAACAGCGCTTTGGATTGAAGTTGTCACAGAGAGATGCTCTTCTGAGAGCAGGGTGCAGGCAGACAGAATACAAGAATCAGCTTGTAAAAAAAGCATAACTTTTGTGCCTTCTTCTGTTTTTTTTATGCTTTTTTTTGTATCAAAAAAAAAAGTTATGCTTTTTTTGTTGATACCTCGGCTTGGATTCTATGTCCCCAGTTGAAGTCTGTTTGACTTTCTTCAGATTCAAAGCGCATGTTCTGGAGATGCACAAGGTGAGTTCTGGCTGACTGTGTCAAGCTTGACAATTCTGAAATGCGCTAGCGGTTTAATCAAATTCCATGTCAGTCCAGGTGAAGTGAAACAAGTGAAGAGGGATTCATGTTTCACTTTCGATCCACCTAAACTTCAACCCATCACAACTCCAACACGGTCCCATAGTGCATTATTTTCCATTTGCAGCAAGGCAGTCATAAACGATAAACTGCGTTGAAAGTACCTTCACAAACACTAAACCGACACATTCTCAAATCCCCGTAGTGGTAAAGTCGTCTTATAATTAACTGCAATTATCATTGTTAATTTATATTCACTTTTAATGAATACCAAGTTTACATATCTCAGTTGATGAAACATTTTGAAATCAAGTGAGGCAGAATTGATTGGAATCAATGTTCTGCTGTTCAGAATGTGGGATCAGAATGTTTGAAAGATGCTGACTTTCTGTATCTAAAGCATGCAGGTGTATTTGTTTAAAATAAACTGCACTGACTGACGTAAGGATTTAATTTGAACTTGAGTTAATTAACTTTTTGTTAATTAACAGAAAGAAATTTCTGTTTTAATTTCATTGTGCATTTACATAAAGTCTGTACTTTACGTAATATGTGCCCTGTTGATTTTTTTTCAGATTTTTTTTTTTTTTTTTTTTCAGAAAAGAAGAGGTTGACAACAGATATGGGGGTGGAAATTATACAGCATCCCAGTATGCACTGCTTGGCCGGGCAGTGGAAAGGGAGGGGGAGAGTGAAAAGGAACAGGTGAGATTCTGATTGGACGATGGGTGTGATTGACAGTGGCCTCTATGACATCACAGTTGCCTGGGGAACTGGGTCAGTGGAGCACATCTGGTTGTGGCTGACAGAGTGCCCGTGTCCACAGGGCCTAATCCAGCACAGATAGCCCGCATCTGGGCTGTCCCCTCGCCCTGGAGGAGCGCAGGGTCATTGGGCACATCCAGGTGCACCTGCTGGAGGACGGTTTGACGGACAGGGCCAAACTGATGCGTGCCCTCTGCCAGATGGACAGACAAGCCCCTGCCCTCCCCCCAAACCACCGGCATCGATGGTTATCCGGGCACTCCCATCTCATCTCCTCATTTGATTTGTTTGGCTTTGCTGTCCATGCAAATCTGAAACTTAAATTCAAATGTTAGCCATGTCACATACATTTAATGTCAGATACAAAACTTGAAAATGAAATTGTAAGCAAAGATCTTAAACTAAAGCTCTTTATGTTTTTCTTTCTCTTTCTCTCTCTCTCTCTCATCACACACACTCACACATATGGAATGTGTAGTTTATCACCTCACCTCACTCCCAGACAAACATATTAAGGCTTTTATTAATGACTACTCTGTCCATCATCAGGGATGGGGTTTACTGAGTTTCCAGTGTGGAAGTGAACCATGTTGCTATAAAAACCCCCTCAAAAAACACAAGTGACCAAAAGTCTATTCAGAAAACTCCTTTAGCCCTGTTAAACCCAGTGCTGGACTAGAGTAAGGGGATTTCAAGGGAAGTTCAACAAAGATTGGATTTTAAAATCTGCAACAAGTTGATCAGACTCCCAAGAACAATAAATTAAGAGATAGGCTATTTCATGAGTAAGGCTAATGACACCATTATAACTGTGTCACAAAACTGTAAGAGTGAGGTGTCATGTTAGCAACAGGTTATTTGAAATAGCTTACAAATGTATCTTTAAATATTCACTGTAAGAACCATGTAAGCTAGCATATTTCACTTCACATGTCAAATGGGTGTCATACTTGAAACCTATGTGGAATATGTGAACATTCGGCAGGGTACACAAAGAGCTTTCAGCCCAGTTAATCTACACTGTATATTCACCATAAGCAATATGCCTCCCAAATCTTATGCTCCATGTATTTTACTGCTCTGATCCAAGAGGAGGACCTCATCAGGAGGAATTATTATAAGCTTATTAAACTGCATTACCACATGGTTTCTAGGTCATGTGACCAAGCCAACAGCAAATCACAAGCAACAAGGCACATTATATAATAATAATTTAAATAGTCAGTTTAATAGAAAAGTAGTCTGGCTGTAGTGGGAATTTATGCAAAAAGAGAACATAATTTTACTTTTGAATTGATGACCTCTTGGCCTAAGAGGCTGGTGACTTGCAGGAAAGCATTGAAAATGAAATGGCGTCAAGTAACTGCAGGTCACAGCACTGGTCCTCAGGTGACACAAGGGAAACCTGGCAGTAAGCATGGTCAAGTCACAGGTGTGCTGACGCCACCACACCTGGCCGCGACTAATTTCTCACATGATGTCATCCTGACGAGGACTGGTTTTATTTTATGTAGGAATGCTTTCACCATAAAACCTTAAATTTGGAATTTCTAATTACATTCCTTTGTTCCCTGTGAGAGTTATGAATTTTAATGGAACTGTCCAAATGGCATGCAAAGGAATTAAAGCACATGATAAATCGTGAAATTTTAGATAAACAGTGAGGTTCACTTTAGCTACGATTGGTGTAGCCAAGGGCTGAATTATAAATGCCCTTAATTTAAACTTGGATTGAACTCAGCATTGGGAAATAATAATAACACGCCTATTGCAGAATGAGGAAAAGAAAAACAGTTCAGTATGTTATCGTTTCATCTCTTACAAAGCTATGGTTTCCGCCTTCATCTACCCCATAAAAAACTGATGTCCATTTTCTATGAAATTCGGAGAGAGTCTGGTTCAATTTTTGTCCAGCAGAGACTGAGAACAGAAGAGAGAGATTCACCCATTGAAATCTTTGGGTTGACAAAACATGCCTATGAAAAATGAAAACAATTTGGAGATTAAGGCTGAACCAGGGAAAGAATCAGCAGGGGACGCGAGGTGAAATGAAAACATGTTCAGCATTTAATTTCAGAGTGGCAGCGGCATTATTATGATTATTATATGTTTTTGCTGAGAGAGAGAGAGAGAGAGAGAGAGAGAGAGAGAGAGAGAGAGAGATAAAGAGAAAGAGAGAGATAGAGACATAGAGAGAGAGTGAGAGAGAGTGCTGGAGCAAAAGAGCAGAGTGTCCCTGGGTGACCCCATGCCCTATATGTCAGGCAGTGTGTCACGCAGACCGACCTGTATATGCCCCTGGTGCCACTGATCTCTGGTAATCTGTACTGTCTGGCCTGAATGGTTAGGGTAATCCCCCCCCCCCACACACACACCACCACCACCTCCCCTACATTTAAATACATGACAGGATTGACACACATCCAGTCACCATGTGGGGATAACAAATGCACCAGTCTACTCCTGCTCTCTCTAAATAGCCCTTTTTCTACATATTTCTGTGTGTGTGTGTTTGTGCAAGAGAATGTTTGTGTGTTTTTGAGTGTATGCGTGTATATGTGTGTGTTTTTGAGTGTATGCGTGTATATGTGTGTGTTTTTGAGTGTATGCGTGTGTGTGTGTGTGATATACTTGTGTATGTATGTGATGTGCGTGTGTGAGTGAGTGTATGTGTATGTATGTGTATGAGTGAGTGTATGTGTGTGTGTGTATGTGGTATGTGTATGTGTGTGTGTGTGTGGATTGCATTGAAGATTCATTGTTGCTTTTTTTATGAAGAGGAATGTCACATTGCTTCCGTGTGGAACGTCCTTGCTTGAGGCTTTCGCACACAAATCGTCCAATTATCACCTCTACCTTCCTTCCCTTTTTCATTTGATGTTAATGGCTGTTAATGTAACGTGTTTCCACTTCATGGTTTATTTTTTTCCCCCAGTGTTGTGAGGTGCTGTGATAGCATAACAACAAGTAAATAAACACAGACACGCATATTTCAATGCAACTCCAATAACACATTTTTTAATGAGGAAATAAGAGCTCTTAACCACAGGCAAAATCAATAACAAAAAAAACCTGTTGCAGACAGACTATCCGACACACGACAATATCGTCTGCTCTCTACCTTTTTCTTTTGCTATTCTCTCAGCAAAATCTGATCAAGGGAAATCCACAAATGAGTTTTCTTTCTCCCTGTTCTTTTTTCTCAGAAGCCTTGGTTTACCTCCTCTCTACTGAATTAATGGCCCTCTTCAGCTGGATGGCTGTTTCTCTTGGCAGACAGTCAAAAATGCCTCAGCGAAGGGAGGAAAATCTCCTGCTTAACAAAACAGCCTGAGCAAATTGTAGGATGTAGAACAGTGACAATTATCTCCTCTGAGATCAAAGATTTCTTTTCTCTCTCTCTCTCTCTCTCTCTCTCTCCCTCTCTCTCTTTGTAGCTCTCTCCCTTTCCCCCGTGCAGAATTGGAATGTCCGCACACATTCGCAGAAACACTTAAGGACTCCACATGATAGGTTTTATGATATGTTTAAAGTACTTACATGCACAACCCCTATCTTTCCTACTTTATGATAAAAAGTATGCCTTACAACCAAATACAGCTTTTAATTAGAATCAATTAAGGGAACATTAGACACATCCGACTGAATGCAGAAAAAACACAGGTATGAAGATAGTTTAATTAGAACAGGGTTTGTTGTTTCTCTTAGTTATCTTCCAACAAACCCTTGTAGAGAAATAGTGTACATTCTATATTTTGTTCTTAAGCTACAAAATATCTTTTATCATTATTGGCTTTTTATGTAGTGATAATATATTTCATAACAATAACATTTTAAAAAGATGTACTGTAATATGCTAAAATTGCAGATTGCAGTGCATCGGTGGATTGCAATATATATATATATATATTCTGATAATAAATTTTATTATATATATATTCTGATAATAAATTTTATTCTTCTTAGATGAGATATCTTCTGTTCATTAATGATATTTTTTTTTCATATGTGAGAGCACTTCAGAGTCATTTTAAGAACATTGTTTAGGAATTCTCATTTAAACAACTAAAATTGAAAGGATTAGGAGGAAAAAAAATATTGTCAAGTAAATCTTGCTGCTCAGCCTGGCTGAGAAAAGAGGGAAGTTTATCCGCTCAGAAAAGGAGTCACAAACCGAGCTCCAGACGGGTAAATATAAAGTAACGCTAAATGAGCCAGGGTCAGTGGGAGGTCATGCCAGCAGGGTGGCCTGGCAACCTCAAAGCTGTCCTTACCCCTGGGGTTACCCGCCTCCCCCACCCCCGCCCCCACACCCCCACTGCTCAGACCAACCCTGGCACAGACAAACCATTCCCCGAACATGCTGTACGCGCCACTCTACTGACCTGCAGGGCATCTGTCCCACTTGGCAACGACCGACATTACAGTTTGATAACAGTGGTGACAAACACTGGTTTGAGCCCCGACCTGTTGAAAAAAAAAAAAAAGGGAAATACACAGACCAATCCACGGATAATGCAGGAGACATAAACTTAAAGCTGTGTTACAATCTTTATTTTGTTTTGATGTTTACATTGGTATGTGGATTCCGCCAACATTGAGGTCAAATTCAGGCTTTAAAATGCAATTAAATGGGCGAAACTCTTGATGAGGTTTGCTCTGTTTTGTGCTGTGCTGTTCATGTAGAGCTGAAAGTATCATACAGTATCATGTGGCAGACGATTTAGTTGAGCGGATTGTTATTGTAATAAATAAAAAATAGATAAAAACAAACAAAACAACCACAAAGTTTTAAAATCTGAGAAATTATGTTTTTTTTTCCACTTGAAAATGCTAATGTCCTTAGGCTGCTCATGGCTGGATCGTTTTCACTGGACATGGTTTTAAGGTGAAATCCTCCACGTGAACTTTTGAACTTGCTGCACCAAAACAGTGCAGTACTACTTAGTTTAATGCCATCCAGAGTTAACTTTAAGTCTCCAGTAAGCAGGATTTATGCGGCAATGTCTTTATCCATCAGTCCATCCTGTTCTCTAGCGATCCTGTTGCTTTTGTGCCGGCAAGCCACCGGTCCTTCCCTGACTAGCATACTTAGTGTTGGTGGAATACATTTGACTTCATAGTTAGTAACAATATAAGGGGAAGGTATCAATCAAAATGTTGATTGCATATTTTTGACTTTGTGATTGGCCACATGCAGGCTATGGAAAAAAGGATAAATGAGTGGCAAATGAACGGATAAATAAATAAACACAGTCCACATAATGAATAACAATTTAGCGTCGCCGTCGTATCCAGATGGCTGCATTGCCAAGATTAAAGGGCCCGACCAGGCCCGTCACCCGCACGGCTTGGCCTGGATCAACTCCCATTTTCAGTTAAGCATTCCACTAAATCTGGTCAAAATAGTATTCCACATGTTTTATCAAATTTGAGAATTACAGAGGCGAGGGGTGGGTGGGGGGGGGGGGGTGGGGATGGAGAGGAAAGAGCTGAAAGCCAAGAAGAGAACATTGTGTACTCGCAGAAATCAAGGTCCTTGGCTCCACAGCTCACTTTCCACTTCTGCTAGACCGAATTGAAAGTGTCCTTTTTTTGTAGCTCCAGTGCTCCAGGCATCTGAATTAGGATATGGGAAACTGAAACTGGTTTCATTGTGCCAGACGCATGGAAAGGTCAAGCCCCTTATTTTATATTATTCTATAAAAAATAATAATAAAAACTCTCAAACATCAAATACTTTGTTGTAATTTAATGTCCAACTTCGGTTAAGAAATTAAAATGTACTATGTGGATATGTATAATGGGCATTTATATGCTCGATTGAGTATCGCACATAATATTCTGTACGTTTGCAGCTTTAGTGTTATCCTCCACACTCCTGCCAGTCGGTGCTCTCTCCACTAGCATCTGTAGGCCTGGAGTGGGAAAAGTCTTTCTTTCCTGAGAAATAGCAGGAATTTTTCCAAAGAAATTAGATTTTTTTTTACGATTACAAACAGCAGCAAGGGGTTGACCCCATACTATGATTAGTGAATAAAGCAGTAAACAATTAAAAATTAAAAATAGAGGCCTACTCTTTGAGATATGGCATCACATGAATGTTACAGGGCGTTGAAGGTCTGTAGTTATGGCAAAACACTAACAAAAAGCTATATTTTCATTTTTTTTTACATATGAACAGGGTCAACTTAAGAAAATATGCTATTGTAGTGGAGAATTTATTTTCATCCATCTTGGTAGTGGGAGGCAGACACTGTAACATAAAGTTTTTTAAAAAAAACCTGCAGTTTTGAACCATTTCACTTAACTTTATTTCCTAGAATCAGCTGTCTTGAGTTGTCTTGCTGAGTTCTTCAGGAAGGCATTAATGTAATCCTGAAAAGGTGATTGAAGACTCCCAAACCTGACGCCTGTCTGTGAGATGGATGCATGAGGAGCAGCCCTGGGACCTGTTTCTATTACATTCCACTGTCCGTTGTGTGCGCTAAGTAACAGAAATGAGGACACCGCAGAGAGGGGTGGAGCCAGACTCCGGGCAAAGAAATTACTCAGCAGAAACTTGATATCACACAGCTGTCTGCTTGTGGTTAAACCAATGAAAACCAACAAGGTACCTCAAAAAATAACAGCATCTGTGGTTATGGGCACAGGAATAAAAGTTTTTATGGCATATTTACTATGAAAATCAACTTAAATAGGGGAAGCTTTTCTGCAAATATCTTGTATTTGGCTCAAAGACAGTTTTATGTCAAGAAAAAAGTTATGTTGCCGGTTTGATGTGTGTTATAGCTATATAACTATAGATTATTGATTTGTATAATACCTGTGATATAGGAATAGGCCAGTTTTTCTTATGGGAGTGGAGGCATGTGATCAATTGACTTGTAAATCTTTGGGCGTTGCCTGAGAGAAATGCAGCCAATTGAGATGTCATTATCGGTATGTGAGATGCGTGTCTGTGGGCTTGGTAGAGAAAGGCTTTGTGCCCCCCACCCCCACCCACGCCCCCACTGCGTCTTATCTCTGCCTCAGCTGTGTGGATAGGGGACAGACCTGCCCAATGGGCCGGTTATCAAAGCAGGGAACGAGAGAGGCCTCTACCAGGAGAACAAAGCCGCCCCATTGACACTCACTGCCAAGCCACGGCATGTAAACAGTCCTCACGAACTGCGGATTTGAATCAAGGACAATGATTATCTAAAGCTTACATACAGTAAACAAGAAGCAGCCACCTAAAAATTATACTCTACGTCTAAAACCCTTCTGAGTGCTTTCTGTTTTTTGTTATCAGTAATATTAAAGCAATAACGCTTTGGCTATTTTTTTTTATTATTCCTCGATTTGTGAACAAGGGCAAGAATGTTTGACAGTTGTGCATTGCCCGTGTAAGCCGTAGTTCAGAATTATTTTCTACAGAGGAGAGGATTTTAATGTTAACTACAATGCATGATGTGGGTGCTACTGTAAGAGGGCTAGCAATGTACTCTGATAAAAATCACATGAAATTGAAATCAGTGTATTTAGCTATGACTATGCACACTCAACCAATACATCCTTAAGATGAAGCAGTAGTCACCACAGGTGAAATGTATATTTAAGAACTACTCATGTCCATGATGGAAACGTAAGAATCAGGTCTGGGTTTCTGTGCCACTACGACAGCAGGATCATGACTTATAATGAGCTACCAATGTTCTGAGTCAGAGAAAAGTGGTACGGGGGGGGGGGGGGGGTGGTGGTGGTTTACCAGCTCAAGCTCATCGCCTCTGCGTCAGAATCCTCCCGCACATAAAGACACGCTCCCCCTGAGAGACGCTTTCATCAGAGCATCCGAGGGATGCCATTACCCTCTTCTTTTGCCTCTTAGAAAGTCGTCACACGTTCGAGGAAACCAGTGAGGTTCTTTTCCAGGTACTCTAACCACACGTATATCCAGTAATTGGTTCGTCCCTAACAGATCGATTCAGTGTTCACACTGGCTTAACATGGTTAAAATGCAGGGACATATGGATATTATTTATCTTTTATATGCTAAATGTATATTCCTTGTCTGTGTGTCCCATAACCTGGCAAATACTAATCCTACATTTAACTTCAAATTAGGCTTTATTTCCTCTGGGTATTGCAAATGGCTCTTTTGTATGTTCAAACATCTCTGTGACACGTTAGGTAGCGCAATGATTTACAAAATCTGACTTTGATATCCTTGTTCCAGATGTAAGACAGCACTGTATATGTAGAAATTGATGAATAATATGGGATCATATATACTGTAGACATTACGTGCGTATACTCTGAACAAAAATATTCCCAAATGTGAAGGAGTGGCTCTTCCCAATTGGTTGACGCATTGTAAATTGCTTCGTTCATGATGATTGTTATCAATTAACCATGGTCAATGGTGATGGTTTATTTCAAAATAAATTATTGTTTTAACTGAATCTTTTACTCAGTAGTTGTTAAGCCTTTTTTTTTTTACACCAAACCAGAGTAAAATACAAATCAAGAAATTTCCTCTTCCTTCAAGGTTTTATACTGAACACATAAAATCAAAATAGAATGCTCATGAATGTGCACAAAACATTCTGAAACCTGTTCCTTTTTAAAGTAACAAAAACAGCTTCAATGCAGTAGAATATGACCATGCTGGTGCAATGTCTTTTCAACAAATTAGTGCACTTTCAATGACAGATTCACTGTCACCATGTCGAAGGATTATGGGATTTCATCATGGGGATAGACAGTTACAAATAACATGGCACAGTTGTTGGGAGACATGGAACATGGCAGGGGCAGTTTGAATGAATGCAATTTAGTGTGGGCCATTTTCACATTAGCCTCAAAGGGTAGAGAGCCGGGTAAAGAATGGACCCACTGCTCCAGGTCATAGGTAATATTCTGGTCACTCTGTTTTCTTTTCTCTCTGAAATGGGGGACATGGGAGCATATTATTTTGTGCTTGACTCCAATTTTTATTTCCCTTCTTCTGTATCATTACTTTTTAACCTTGGGAGTTAGTGCCCCCGGATTTAAATCAATTTTCATCCGTTATCAGGCTGAACTTATATGGTGACATTCGGACCACGAGGAGCCGTCTGTCCCATGAAAACCCTCTGCGTGGTGGGAGATGTCAATACTCCGTTCACGGCGGAGCAGGGAAATGCCGGCTCTCCCCCTGTCTTTGTGTACTCTGTGGTTCTGAGTTTTAGTCTCGGTGTGTAATGATTAAGCCCAGAGCTGATAAGACCTGATAAGCGTCTACCTCCATCTCTCGACACATAGATGTCAAAGAGGGGTCACCAAAGGTCATCTGCAGGGAGGAGACCTTGGGCTGGCTGGAACCTTTTGACCCTTTCCTGCACAGTTATGAATGTTATTAGAATTATGCCATAGTTGGGTTAAAATCTTCACTTAACATAACACCACAAAATTTTGATTCAATGTGTCTGAGCAATGATGAATCTTTTGTGAGTGCCATAGTATTAGTGTAATAAGACCCTTGGAGCCATGCAGTTGGATGAACACAAACCAGTTCTGGATGCGGTGGATTATTTGCAAGCAACTGCACAGCCTCTCCTTACTCAGTCTTTAAATAGCCCTGTAGAGAACGTTTTTAGCTTAAATCTCCCCTGCATTTTACTCATCTGTATCTAACAGACAGTGCATTGGTTACTAACAAAAGGCAATTCATTTTCACCTCCCCGTGGCATCACAGAGCAGCAGGGCCTAGACAGGTCGGAAATAGCTGCGCCTTAAGATGAAACCTCCGCCTGCAATAGCCTCCAAATGCCCAGGGTGCATTGGTACAAGGTGATTGCGACTATTAGGATGTCTGAGCTGACAGAGAGAGAGACATCTGGGGAATGTTCACTGCAGATACAGCAATCTTGGAAGAGAGAGAGAGAGAGAGAGAGGGAGAATGCAAGGGGGAAGAGAGAAAGTGAGAAGGAGAGGGAGATAGAGTAAAGAGAGGGAGAGAGAGAGAAAGAGAATAAATTGAGCGGATCCCCCTGAAAGTGCATGGCGGATAATTGCGGCTGACAGCCCAGTCTGTCACGCAGTTAATTTGAAGCTGAGCCCGGTCTTGGCGCCGCTCAGCAGAATTTTTGCGCAGGTGGACTCGGGTCCTTCCTCTCCTCGCGCGACTCGGCGAATGATGCCACTGGGAAGGGATGAGTGGCTCTCAATTACATAAACCCCCCATCCCACAAAGCCCCCCACCCCCTCCCCTACACCACAGGCGCCGACCGTGGCACAAACCAATAAAAAGCCTGTTGCCAAATTACGGCCTATGCCCTCTAATCGGGCGCAACACTCCCTGACGTTTCCTGCCAATATGCCGGGGGGGGGGGAACTGTCCATTTCCGATCTGGTGAGGAAGCCATTAGCCCCCATCCCTCCCTCCCCACCCCCACTCTGTCATTTACAGGGGCTGAGACGTGGATATGTGTGACCTTGCTCCAGTGACGGATCATACGGTCTAATATAAAATGTGTCCACAGAGCACCATGGAGCTCCTCTGTCTCTTGTATGATGGGTGTGTTAACACCATTCTCTGAGGAGGAGGAATGAAAAGGCAATGAGCTGGTGCTCCCAGACATGACAGTACAAAGGTGTATGATGTCATGCCAGCTTGAGGTAGATGTGGACGACATTTTCTTTGGAAATAAAATACAGTTTTGTGATCGGTCATATCTCAGGTATTTTTGGATCGATCTTAATGACATTTTGCACACCACCTGCAAATACAAGGGACAATGCTTCCTCCAAATTTCATGAAAATCCATACTGTGATTTTTTTCATTGAAAGTGTAGTTGTGAAAATATGCTCACACTTTATAATGAAGGGCTCCTCACCTGGACAACCTAACGGGGACTAACCCGAAATAACGAAGGCTGGAACTCATGAATCTCATGAAGCCGGCATATGTAATGAACACATACGGCTGACGTTTCGACGTCTTCCTCAAAGTCAAGGGAGACGTTGAAGCATCACTCTCCCCGTTCATTAAAAGAGCCCATTTTCTGATCTTTGACGAAATGCATGAAACTCATTATTTAAATATCCTAGCACATCTGTATGCTACACAAAACGGTGCTGCCCGCACAATTCTGAGACAGGCTTTCCAGCTCCTACTGAGATGAATAGACTATCTCCTCCCGTCTGGATCATTGTAGTATAATTGTCAGACAATTTTGCTTGTAACTGATATTGCAGGTTGAACTTCGAGGTAGGGCACTGTCATTGTGCCCTTGAACAAGGAGCTTAACCTGAATTGCGTCAGTGAATCTCCAGCTGAGTAAATGATAGTGTCGTTTTTTTATATAGGTAGGCTATGTAAGTCACTCTGGAGGAGAAACAGCACACAGGAGGACTTGCCCGCCTTCATTGCAGCTTCAGTTGCCAGTTTCAGGTTATTTACTTGTTTAAGGATGGATGAGGTTAACCTGAGAAAAAAATGGAGTGTACTGAACATATCACAGCGTCTTCATTGTGCTTTGCTGCCAGACCAGGTCACATTACCCAGGATCACCTAGCTGACAAATCAAGCACAGCCCTTATGTTTCCCTTTGGGATCAAGGTCTCTGCTCCACCATATCTCCTCTGTCTGTGCAGAATCCATCCATGCCTTCACTCGACAAGATCAGTGATACAATTTAAATTTATCAAAGAATGTAGGTCGTTTATGCCCGGTTTCCTGGAGAGCTTGAGAACGTGTGTGCGTCAGTGAGAATAAAGGACGCTGTGAGGCCATTATAGGCAGCCTCTCCTTGTGCCCTTTCTTGTCTGGCGTTGGAGTGTCTGTGCTCTCACCTGCCTCTCTGTGGCACAGACACATTCCCAGAATGCCGAGGGCTTAATTGGGATGCTGAGCTGTGACCTGTGTAACCTCACCTCCATTGGTGACCCTTAAGGGATTCTGTGTGTGTGTGTGTGTGTGTGTGGGTTGGTGGAGGGGGTGCTTTAGGGGGACATACACAGACTCTCTGCCCTTATTTCTCTTCCTCACTGACAGCCTTTCAAACCTGTCCCAAGCCCCTGAATTGAATTCAGCTGAAAGCGAGAAGCTTAGTGTCATGCTTAGTTTGATGCGCACCCTTTTCAGATGTGTTTTTTCCCCTTTTCCGCCAAGATTTTGGAATCATACAATAACTTGAATTCATGAGCCACATTCATTCCTGCAACATCTACTATCTGCTACATGCTCCTCCCTGAAACACCTTTATCCACAAGTTGAGCTTACACAGGCATTAGTCAAAGTAAGCTTCTGCAAGCAGAGAGTGGCGACCTAACTGATCAGCAGGGGTCGCCTTAACAGGGTGATACCAGACCATGGGGCCTATCGTCACACTGGAACAGGTCCTTAACAGGGTGATACCAGACCATGGGGCCTGTCACACTGGAACAGGTCCTTAACAGGGTGATACCAGACCATGGGGCCCATCCACACACTGGAACAGTGCCTTAACAGGGTGATACCAGACCATGGGACCTGTTCGCACACTGGAGCAAGAAGATGAGCCCTCCAGAAGCTTCTAGCTCAGCATTTACACCCCACAGTACATCACTTACAGAGCTTCAGCTAGTTTTCAGTCTTCACGTGTGTGCATGAGTGTGTGAGTCTGTGTGTGTGTGCATGAGTGTGTGAGTCTGTGTGTGTGTGCATGAGTGTGTGAGTCTGTGTGTGTGTGTGTGTGTGTGTGTGTGTGTGTGTGTGTGTGTGTGTGTGTGTGTGTGTGTGTGTGTGTGCTATTTTTACTATTTCTGGCCCCTAAGCAGCAAGTGGGCCGAGCCTCTCTCTTCTTTGCACAGAAGCATGCTTAAACGTGCTTAAAGAACGAAAGTTGAGGGCATAAGATCACCCACTCCCTTTTTTCCACCCTCTTTCTCTTCCCCACCTCCCCCTCACCCTCAAAAAAGAAACGGGTACAGCTGAAGACCATAATTAGTCTTGATCTCGGGAGCTGAGGAGCGGCTCCAGCTGTAGTCTCGTGATTGTTATGTGTAAGAAGCTGGTCAGGGGACCCCAGCAGAGTAATTAACACTGTGCACCCGACTGTGGAGGAAATTTAGAAGTGAATGGGTGGTTACTTCATTCCTTTTTCCCCCCTCCATCTCCCCCACCTCCTTACGCTCTTTCGTCTTCTGTTTTCATCTTTTCTATGTTAGCAGAAGTGATGAGTGTATGTATTGAAATTTTCACACTTGGAAAGTGGGTTTGTGAAGATGCTCTCTATCTCGCTCTCTCTCTCTCTCTCTCACACACACACACACTACTCTCTCATTGCATGGCTGTGTTCCCTTTTCAGTGTCTCCCTTTTCATCATGTCTCCTTTATTACAATGAAGTGAAAACTGTCAGCAGCAGGAATGCATATTTTTTGCCATAGCCAGTGGAAAAATGATGTATGAGAACTTTGCTGCATTGTTAGCTGGTCTCTGTAAGAAGGGAATGAGTGAAACATTACATTATAGTCATTTAGCAGACGCTTTTATCCAAACAGACTTACAGTTGATTAGTCTAACCAAGGGCCAGTCCCCCCTGGGAGCAATGTGGGGTTAAGGGCCTTGCTCAAGGGCCCAACAGCAATGGTGTTCTTAATGTGCCTGGACTGGGACATGAACCACCAACCTCAAGGGTCAAACACCCAAAAAAACACATTACATGCACTCTCCATGGCAGTTTATTGGGCAGGAGAGTGTTAATAAAAGCAGGCCCATATACCCACCTGTGAAAAGGGAAGCAGAGTGAGGTGGGATGTGTCGGTGGAGTCTTCATGGTACCGGCCCTTTCATCAAAATGCCAGTCTCCCACAAAAATCCCAGAGAATCCAAAGTCTTTGCACGCAAACATGTAAAATCTTAAATTCTCCAGTCAGGACGAAAGCACCTTTGTTTTCTATTCCGTATGTGGTCGTATCAGTGCTTGAACAGTTAACATCTGAACCATGAATTAACTTTAAAGCATGTCAGCCGAATGCTAATTTATACTTAACCATGAACCAGACAAACCTGGTTACTGAGGGAAATTGTCCATAGAAGTGACAGGTATGGCTAATATATTTTGGTTACATTACTGAGTTTTGACAGCAAATACAGCCACACTGTCCACACCAGTGTAGTATCAATATATGACTTAGCATTTTACCATTCCTTACACTAGAGATCTATGCTGATTGAAGAATGACTCAGCTCTAGAGGTGGTGGGCTGATGGGACTGAAAGGCTGCGTATTAACCCGGTAATCATGCGCTTTATTGCCTGCGCTGTTCTCTGCTGAGCTGTGCGTGAGACAATGGGCACTTTAAGTCTCTGCTCCAACTTCTGCTTTCATGAGTGGGGGCTGGGTGGGGGGTGGGGGTAAGGATGCGTTAGAGAGAGCTGTGCAAAGTGCAGTGCCAGCCTGCAATAATGAAATGCTTTTTTTTAATATACTCTAAAACCCCTCAGACACCAAAAAAAAATCCCAGCAGTGGATTGACGTCTGACAAAGCATCTCTTTTTAGCAATATTCAGATAAGAATTCCCCTTTCTCGTGATTGCACATACTGGTTATTAGCAGTGTTTGCTGAAAATTATCCTGTGGAAATGCTTATTTTCCAATTTTATCAGCGCGCAGAGTTAAAAGTCATTAAAATCTGTATTTGATCCATTGCCAGCAGTGCTGATCACTCTCTGCTGTTAGTTCTACAGGGTGGATTTCTGAGACCTGCTCACTCCTCTCCAGACTGAGGAAGGCTGCCCAGTGAAATTCTTAATTAAGACGCCACCTTTCATAAATTCATGACCGTCATTTCTGATCCTGGAGGGCCGTTTTTTTTTCACCTGAAATTCCACCCCCAACAATCCTGTGTGGTGAGATAACTGTTATAACTGTTCATTTAATTGGTCATTAAGTGATTATTATTAACAAATTCATAAACTATTATCCTCCAGGACCCAAAATGTCTATGTGTGTGTGTGTGTGTGTGTGTGGGTTGGAGAGTAAGGGGGTTTGCACCCTGCACCAGTTAGCAGAGGGAGTAAAATAAAACCTGCCCACCAAATAATGAAATAATGTGCCAGTCAGCTGACCAACAATCTCTGCATGAGATGCCTATCAGACGGGCAGTGAAAACTAAACAAGAATACATTTAAATGAATGTTTAACAGGAATTAAGTAAAGGTTATGTCAAAAATCTGACAAAGTGTTTCCTGTAAGTTAATGTACGGCTACACCCTGTTGCGGTCCATCAAAAAGTTCCAAGCTTAGCAAACAGACAGAGAATATATTCTCTGTTCATAATTCATAATTCATAATTTTTATCTCATCGCATTCATTGAAAAACTGCAGTCCATTTGTGTGTGCGTGTACAAACCAAAGGAGAATCTGCTGAAGGGCTGTAATGTAATGTGACCCAGACTGCACCAGTGATTATTCCATCGTATAAATGGATTGTGGGTATAGCAGAATGTAAACTGTGCAGGTCACTTTGGATAAGAGCATCTGCCAAACACCTAAATGTTAATGTAACACAGAGCTTTTCGGACCGTTCTTGGCATGGTCCAATCCCCTGAAGGTCCTGTCCCTTTTGATGTTGCTTGTTTGACCTTGCGAAGTGCATGAAATCCAACCCCCCCCTCCACCTTCAACCAGAGAGGAAAGGAGAGGGTGGGGTGGGTGTCTAAACATACCATCTCGCACGATGGCATTTGTCAAGTAGGCTCGCTATTTCGCTGCCACCTTCAGGGGTCATCGTAAAGGGTAAGCGCGATGCGTCTTCTTTTTCACATTACAGTAACAATCCCCAGGGCCTGGAGAGTTATTTTGGAGTGGGGGCACGACGTTGTAGGAGTAGAAATCACACACCGTACCCTGACCCGCAATCAAAAGCTTCCTGTGGTCGGCAGCTAAAATCACACCAGTGTCAGCACAAGGCTTTAAACATAGGCCTGGATCCGACGTGCACATAGTTTATTTAGTGATAATATAAACTGTGATGGCAGGTCTGTCATAAGCTAAGTTATGGGTTTGTGGGGCAGAGCCCAACGGCAACACACCAGTGAGAATGAAGAGCCCTTCAGAGGTTTCCATAAGGAGTACCTTCATTAGCCACAGACTCTCAAGGCCAGACTACATCAACAAATGCTGAAAAACTAAGCTTTGGAAAACATTGTTGATAGTTCCTACAAAACACATTCCTGCACATCTCACTTTAATTTGGTACCATATTCATATCAACATTTTGAAATTTGGAACATTTACAGATTTTGTTTTCACAGATGTAGAGAGAGAGAGAGAGAGAGAGAGAGAGAGAGAGAGATTTTTCAAATGTTAGCAGCTTCATGGTTTTATGTTGAAATTGATTTGGTTGACACACCTGTAAATTAACAGACATTTCGCGCCTACATTTTGACAAGTCACCTCTTGTGCAGAGCTCTTTTCTATTGCAACGTGTCCACGTGGATATTTCCAGTGTCCTAGTGCATCTGCGCTGTTTTCCTTTTCTTTCTCATCCCTAATGCACATGAAGGCCATCTCCGAGAGATCATGTGACCTCTCTGCCCCTCCAGGCTGACCCTGCGTGCGAAGGAAACTGTTTTTTTTATTTTCGACGAGCATGTGAAATAGCGCTGACCTTCTGAAACCTCTGGCACCGGAGTATGGCATGTCACAGGCCTGCCCAATGAAGACAGGGGTCGCAGTCAACAGGTGGTCCTTACTTTACCGGTGAGCAACCGACCCATACCCCCAACTGCGGCAACCCCCTCCCCCCCACCTCTTCTGCTCCGGTCCTTTACGGCCCCCTACGGCTTACGTGGAAGCCGACACTCTCAGAATTCGCACCTCTGTTGGTTCTGTTTAATCGAGAAACCTCGTTAGCCACTCTTCAGTTCCAACGATCAGCTGAAACCTTTTCGAGAAAACGAACCGATCACTGCTCTTTGTACGGGCGACAAGCTCACAGGCATAAGCTAAAAAAAAAAAAAAAAAGAAGTGAGAGATAGCTCGATGTTTGGGGGAAGACTCCTTATGGTTCTTGAGTGGTGCATGCGGCAATGAAGCCTATTTAAGCAGGAGTGCGAAAGAGCGGTTTGAGTAGCAGACGTGTTTGCATTTTGCCACCACTGTGCGAGTATTTCCTAAGGGGAGGTCGCAATGGTGCGACACGCTATTGTTAATTATAATAGCCAATCTGGGTACTCTTGTTCTCACTCTCTCATCTGCATTCAGGGAATCCTCAAGAGGTTTGCTTTTGAAAAAAAAAAAAAAAAAAAAATCTGTATCAGTTAATTGTGGGGCTTGCTTGATTTTCATGCTAATTGCAGTAAGTTTTCCACAAAACGGGAATGGCTTGGTCCTTTGCCCCAGCAAAACCAGCATGGGTGCTTTTTCTATATCTGTCAATGTTATTATTGTTCGCTCATGAGTGAATGAATTGAATTTATATAGTACCTTTCATCCCTTTTCAAGTGCTTCACAATGAAGCTGTTGGAGGGTGAGACTCATTTCACCACCATGGCAGTTCTGTGCCCACCTGGGTGATGCACAGCGGCCATTTTATACCTTTA
The DNA here is from genome assembly GCA_022829145.1 of Albula goreensis. Taxonomy (NCBI): domain Eukaryota; kingdom Metazoa; phylum Chordata; class Actinopteri; order Albuliformes; family Albulidae; genus Albula; species Albula goreensis. The sequence continues at coordinate 65,353,972 of CM040741.1, forward strand.
TTCTCACCACTCATCAGCTGAGATGGAGAGGAATGCTTTTATTTAGTAAAACAAACATGATTAAGATGTTGGCTTGCGAGTGCCAGGGCAGGAATTGAGCCAGGGAACTGGGGGAAACCCCTTTGCGGTAAGCTCTACAGCAGGGACGTCAGGCTCCAGTCCTGGAGGGCCGTAGTGCTTGCAGGGTTTTGCTGTATCTTTTCAGTTGGCAGCCATTTTAGTTCTTGGAAACCAAGTGTATCGACTCTAGCCAATCAGCTTTTTGCTTAATAAAACAAACCAAAAGCCAGCTGAAACTGCAGCCCTCCAGGACCAGTGTCTGACACCACTGCTCAACAGGATCTTTGATAAGACAGAATAAAATACATAAATAAGGATGCTCAGAGCTAGCATTCTGCTCAAAATTCTTCAGCAACTCATTCTGTTGTAAACGTTCATTTCCACAGCTCATCAGTAGTGGGCTGCACAGATGATGGGATATACCTATGGTATATAGGTCAAGTTCCTGTTTTTTACCCAAAAAGATGTCCATTTTTTTTAATTCATTCATGCCATTGTGTTATTATAGTTAACCAACAGGAAGCATATTCCAATCATCTAAAATATGGTAATTGAATAAAAGTTGTGCTCATTTACAGACCAGGTTTACAGAAGAGACAGTATGTGCTGTCATTCTGACCAGAGTGCCGATCAAATCTGAGTGTTTGACTGTCACAGACGAAGTGTGTGTGAGCACCGTTCCTGAGTGTGCATAGCTAAGTGCTAGCGCTAATCTGGGGAATCCAAAGACTGCATGACAGCAATGATGGGGTAAGCCCCAAGCTGTCACCTCAATCACCACCCTGCACCCCTGTGTTAGCCTGTTTTCTCCAATGCTTGGGTGTTTGTAGAGCACACATGGACACTCACACATATACATTTACTCATACACTTTCACATTCGCGCACAGACACAGATGCATGTTCTCAATAAAAGTCACTTGATTTAAAGATGAGGTTTCAAGAGATACATATCAAATGATACTCAAGCAGATTCCTCTAACATAGAGCGAGTCAATTGACTTCCGAAAATGTAACTACATTAATGCTCAGACTATGTACAGTATTAGTCATTACTGGAACATTTTTTCAAGCCTGAAATAGATTAAAGGACCAAGGTTGCGGAGATTACAGATAGCTTTTCTCTGTAGCTGAAGGTTTTGCAGTTTACTGAATGGGTGCCAGTGTCTCCGATGTTCCCCTCAAATAAACAAAGAATCAAATTCCATCAAATTTAATTTTCTCTAATGTGCTAAGAAGTATTCCGGCTCAAAGGATGACTTACTGTAAATGTCAGGGGACATTTAGGTCAAAGTCATGATCATGTGCTAAAGAGAGGGAGCGAGAGGAACAGAGAGCAGAAGAGGTTTCATGGCGTAAACACAAAACATAACACTGACTGAATTATTCTGCTCATTTTTATATTCTATAAACATTCCCTGGCTGCTGTGTCCTCTCAATGAACACTGCTATTTACAGTGACCATATAAATAATCTGTCACAGCGTTTGCTGTTAGTGGTTGTGTACTAGCGTTGGCACCACCCGTGTGCTTGTCATTCCATTAAAGCAAATGCCACTGAGCTGAATTGAGATAAAAAGAGACACGGGAAGAAACGGTGACAGGATGTTGAAAGGCCATGGGCTGACATCTGTGTCTTAATCAGTTCGCAGGGCAATTTACAGTTTGTCACTGCAGACTTTGGACCACAGAGGTCCCACTCTGCAGTACGTACAGGAGCTATTTGAGTCAACTAAGGCCTGGGTTCAGTGGGGCTCATTTAACAAACATTTCCACTTGTGAAAATTTACATTTTATTTCTTAGTGTTATAAATTCAGAGTAAAATGAATACAAAAAGAACAGAATTTATATAAATGAACACAATTTACTCAGAGGTAAATTACTATGAGGAAAATGTTAATTAAAATAAAATTTCTCTTTTATTGGATTCAGAAAACGGGCGTAAAACTGCATGCAAGTGAATGCTTGATTATCGATGCCCATTGGACCATTGTCCAAACTTTCACTCATAGCTGCAAGGATGTCTAATGGCTTTCCCTTTACCAGTACAGGCGGACTAAACAAGCTCCTCAAACCATCCTTGCGTAAAAAAGAACACTTGATTTGTATTTCAAAACAAACTTAAAGATAAATGTTGCTTTTGCTGCCCATTATGTTTTATCCCCACCAGTAGTGTAACTGACAGCTAATTCTTTCCTTTTTTCTGACTTTTTCCTAATGGGGTTACACTCTCAGGTTTGATCAGGTAACACTGAAATGCTGAGTCAGACCTTAACTGGATTTACCCATCACATACAGTACAATGGAGAGGGAGGGGTGCATTTTACTAAGGCTTTGAAATTGCTGACACTGGCAAACTAAGTCTGCTGAATTCGGCTGCATGGAGATATTTGGAATAAAGTAAAAATAAAATGGACAGAAGGAGAGAGCGAGAAGATTCCACCTGACCGTACTTTGGGAAAAGGCCACAGGATTTATGTCTGTTGTGGTGACACGGGCACTTTGTGAAATGTTTAAACACCAGCTGTGTTATTTTAGAGCAAATGTTTAACCGATAGCCCACAGATCGCTTTTACCCATTCCGAATGCTCCAAATTCCTGAGTTAATAATAGTCAGAATCCCCGCTGCGAGATGGACGGCCTGCTCTTCGAAGCTCGGGCGTCTGATAGTTCTGCTTAGCATTTATCATTAACAGTTTTAGCCCTGTTACAGCGGTGACCCTTGACCTTTGAATGCTACGATCTGACCTAGGCATAGATTCTGCCCTCAACTTTGACTTACAAAAAATTCAGGCCTTGTTTTTTTTTTTTTTTTTTTTTTTGGCAAGCTCAGCATTCACCAGATTTAACTAGCTGAAACACTAAATTATGAATCTAAACATTTTTAAAACTTACAGAATCTGACTCTGCTTCAAATGGAACCCTAGTATTTCATTAAGTTTCTTATTGGATTTGCTCATAGCTATCATGCAACAATTTTTTTCTTAATTCTGTCAGCCTCCAGTTCTGAATGTCAGTCTTGCCTGTAAGGCCATTGCATTGCTTTAAGTGAGTTTTGGGAGCGTGCACATTAGCAGGAGAAAGATACATGTAAATGTGCAGTTCAAACACTGCAGTGATGTCTCAAAGGGATGCGTATGACCAGTTGCCGACTGTATTAAAAACATTTCTGCAGCGCTCACTTGCGTGCGTGGCTCATTGTTAGCCATCAGACCCAGTGTGTTTCTCCATTGTAACTGGTTCAGTGTGCCTCTGCCTAATTTCACTGCCAGACACCGTTGGATGTTTACTTCTGACAGCAGAGCATTGTTGTCCCGACAAAGAAGATTAAAGAGGGCAAACGGTGGACTCATCTGCATGTGCTCGTTACCTCATTAGGAGTTTATTGTGCTCGTTACGAGCGAGGACCAGCCATTGTGTTCCTCACTCTTGCACCAAGTTGACAAGTCAGGGCCAGTGTCGTATAGTTGAGAGAATTACATGAAAAGTGTAAAGCTCTCAACAGTTCAGTGTGTGTGTGCATATCAACATGTGATCCTAATGTTAAAGTTAGGGTGACATGCAAGTGTGCTCCTTATCTCTGCAAACCCAATTTGGTGTGTATAGCAAGCGTTACCAACGTTGAAGCAATTGTTTGTGCTGAATGTTTGTATTGTATTGATTGAATCTTGATTTTTTTAAGTACCTTTAAATGGGAACTTGAACCCAAGGGGAAAAATTCATTGCTGGTGTCATGCAATAAATCTTTGGTTATTTTTTGACATCTTTGCCCGAACATTTGCACGAGAGTTTGTCACGTTTGATTTTGAGTAGGCAATTGACGGGCTCTAAAATTTCCTAAAAAATACAACTGTTTATAGCAAACCGCTGTTATGGCATGTAATGTTTTGTTATTTTATCATCGCTTTTAAGAGGAGGGACGCAATTATGGGCAATACCAGAAAGACAGCACGGTTCCACCACCATATTCTGGAGCAGCAGTTGACTTGGAAGTTGACATTATCAATATGTCAGCTGTCGGGTGAATACTTATAATCTCATTTGAACAAAATCAGATCTTTGTAAATCATAATTGCCTTCATGTGCTACCATGTTTAATCCAAGCTCCTGACCGCTGTCTGTTCTGAGCAGCCTGTGACGCAGTAACGATAAGCACTGACCTTTATATTGACAGCATACAGACCAAACCCATCGTTCTGCAATGACATTTATCACAGGCTTCTGCCTAACTCAATACATATTTATTCACAAAAGGAGTCATCTTTGGTCATCTAAATGTATGTTCGTGTGCTTCACATTTCTATGTTCAGAAATAATGTGATAAGCCAATGGAGGGCAGTGATAACTACATAGAGTGCACCAGCTCATCAACTAATGGATAGGGTGACCAGATATTCTCTTTTTTTTTCCAGGGACAGTCCATTATTTCAGCCTTTTCCAGCAGTGTGAACATGCAGTTATTTATTTCTTTAGTCACATCTAAGCGTAGCATATTTGACAGCCAAACTAAAGTTTTACACTGCTTAGATGTGAAATCAGTTTCATCAGCAAACTCATCACAGCCTTACTGGATATTGCATTATTAATTATGATCAGTGACCTTTATTTCACCTCAGGAAATATAACGATGCTGCCAATGGCCTGAACCTAACCATCATCACCGATCTCTCTTCCAACATTCATAAAACATTCATAAAACATTCATATAACATTCATCTCCTATGTGCAGTTGTTGCCAGTATACTAATGTGAGAGTGAGGCTTCATGAACTTAATAGTGGGAGGGACTATCAAGTCCTGTCAATCATGCAAACTAGCACTGCTCTCCACATCAAAACACTGCCATTTGCTCAAATTGAGAGAGTCACTGCCCACACATGATGCCGATGGCCATTTTGTGCCTCATCAAGCCTTATTTTCCCATCACTAATTGTATATATAAAAAACAGAATCCAGGTAAAGTTTTGTTTTTTTTTTTTTTTGGTTTTAATGGAGGCTGATGATATTTTGCACAAGTTTTCCAGCGCTGTTGGCTTGGCTCTGAAATCTGTTTAGCTCTGCGGTCTCTGCCAGCGCTCCTTTTCACCCTGAATGAGAGTAACTGAAACCTCAGTCATAGGACTGTGAACTTCAACAAGCCTAAAACACAGATGTTTCTCACTTACATTCGCGAACACATGCACTTCGTTTGCATTTGCACTTCACGTTGATGAAGTAGATGAACATTGCCTACCTTACACCATCCATGATACACCAAACTGCCTGTTTAGTGGGGTAACACCTGTACATCTCCAATTCACAGCAACCCCCAGGTGCAAAACATCCCTGCTGTCTTTGCTAGGCCCCAAACTGTCCGTAAACTATGCCTACATCCACTCAGAACATACACACTTTCAGTACTTTACCTGTACTAGAAAACAATTTAGGTATGTAAACTATTTTTTAAAGATTTTATTGCTTCCTGGGTGTACATATGCACTCTGTTTCCACTAAATACTGGTAGACATCTGGATACGTTGTTTATTTTTAGTTTTACATCACTAGAAAAAAACGAGCTCAGTCTAACAGCCTCTTCCAAAGGATCAGTGAAAGAACAGGGGTTTAGGTTTGATTAGTGTTCGTAGATTTTTTTCCTCTATCCCTGGACATCCTCTAAAGCATGATAGAAATTGCTGGACGTATTCTGTGTCAGATCTGCTTGGTTAATCTAACCAGAAGGCCCAAATCATTGCATGGTATGCTCAAATCCTTCGCTTTATTCTGTAATTTTCTGCTGCTTGACTGAAATTACTGGGCTGTGCTGGATTCTGGGCATGATTGGGGGTGGGGCTGTAAAGCATGTATGGTGTCAAAATAGTCACTGGCTCTCCTTTAGTAAATGTGTGCGCTGGCTCTCCTGTAGTAAATGTGTGCTCCATATAGGATGTAAAATAGTCACTGGCTCTCCTGTAGTAAATGTGTGCTCCATATAGGATGTAAAATAGTCACTGGTTCTCCTGTAGTAAATGTGTGCGCCATATAGGATGTAAAATAGTCACTGGTTCTCCTGTAGTAAATGTGTGCTCCATATAGGATGTAAAATAGTCACTGGCTCTCCTGTAGTAAATGTGTGCTCCATATAGGATGTAAAATAGTCACTGGCTCTCCTGTAGTAAATGTGTGCGCCAGTAAATAGTGTGCTCCATATAGGATGTAAAATAGTCACTGGCTCTCCTGTAGTAAATGTGTGCCATATAGGATGTAAAATAGTCACTGGTTCTCCTGTAGTAAATGTGTGCGGGATGTAAAATAGTCACTGGTTCTCCTGTAGTAAATGTGTGCTCCATATAGGATGTAAAATAGTCACTGGTTCTCCCATATAGGATGTAAAATAGTCACTGGCTCTCCTGTAGTAAATGTGTGCTCCATATAGGATGTAAAATAGTCACTGGCTCTCCTGTAGTAAATGTGTGCGCCATATAGGATGTAAAATAGTCACTGGCTCTCCTGTAGTAAATGTGTGCTCCATATAGGATGTAAAATAGTCACTGGTTCTCCTGTAGTAAATGTGTGCGCCATATAGGATGTAAAATAGTCACTGGTTCTCCTGTAGTAAATGTGTGCGCCATATAGGATGTAAAATAGTCACTGGCTCTCCTGTAGTAAATGTGTGCTCCATATAGGATGTAAAATAGTCACTGGCTCTCCTGTAGTAAATGTGCGCCATATAGGATGTAAAATAGTCACTGGCTCTCCTGTAGTAATATAGGATGTAAAATAGTCACTGGCTCTCCTGTAGTAAATGTGTGCTGACCATGGATGTAAAATAGTCACTGGCTCTCCTGTAGTAAATGTGTGCTCCATATAGGATGTAAAATAGTCACTGGTTCTCCTGTAGTAAATGGATGTAAAATAGTCACTGGCTCTCCTGTAGTAAATGTGTGCTCCATATAGGATGTAAAATAGTCAAAAATGTGTGCTCCATATAGGATGTAAAATAGTCACTGGCTCTCCTGTAGTAAATGTGTGCTCCATATAGGATGTAAAATCACTGGCTCTCCTGTAGTAAATGTGTTATAGGATGTAAAATAGTCACTGGCTCTCCTGGAAATGTGTGCTCCATAAATGTAAAATAGTCACTGGCTCTCCTGTAGTAAATGTGTGCGCCATATAGGATGTAAAATAGTCACTGGCTCTCCTGTAGTAAATGTGTGCGCCATATAGGATGTAAAATAGTCACTGGCTCTCCTGTAGTAAATGTGATATAGGATGTAAAATAGTCTCTGGTTCTCCTGTAGTAAATGTGTGCGCCATATAGGATGTAAAATAGTCACTGGCTCTCCTGTAGTGCTGTGTGTGACCTGTAGAGTGTAAAATAGCCACTAGCTCTCTCCAGTGGTACTGCATGTGTCCTGTGGAGTGTACAATAGTCTCCTTATGTAATGTGTGAGGCCTGCAGGGTGTAAAATATGCACAATTTCTTGCCGGTATTGTGTATAGTCTGTAGACAGTGAAATAGTCACAGCCTCACAAGTGAGGCCTTCAGAAGATGCTCCTACTGGAACACTGGAGCAACAGTACTTCTTGCATGGGTGTCACATGACTCAAGCCATAATTGGCAAAAAAAGGTGATTCACAAACTTTGAGTGAATTAGAACAGTCATAGTTGGTTTAAAGGTAAGTATCTCAGGGGAAGGTCTTCACAGAGCCAAAGTCTGCAATCCTGACACCTAGCCTTGATTAAGATGTAATGAAAACTACATCTCAATATTTAACAATGGTGGGTATGGGGGCATGCAGACCAATAAAGGAATTACAGTTAAGACCAGGCAGAAACACTGACTGGCTTTAAAAAAAAAAAAAACCCCACAATCTGCTTATCACCATTCAGTCCTCTCCAGACGTTGATATGACACTATCAATGTTCAAAGCAAAACGGAGCATCACTATGGAAACACTGAAAGCACTGTTTACTGTAGAGGGTGATGGAATGTAGTGACCAAACATTAAATCAACAAATGTAACCCATAATATATCACTTGCAGTAGTCTCTATTTTATTGGAATCATAAAAAGCCTCGCATCTCCAAAAAGAAAACTTTTCAGGAAATGAGTAAAACAGTTTTATTACTAAATTGTATTACATAGGTCATTCATCACATGGCTTTCTGAATAAATGCTATTAGTCACAGAGCCAAGAAACGCCATGCCACTCATTCTACAAGCTTCCTTTTTATCTATCAAATGCAAAAAATGCCAAAATGGAGATGCTAGGTATTTTCTTTGAAATTGAAAACATTCAAATAAACGATTCATAGGCACAGATTTTCACATTGCCACAATTTTCATAATGCTGCCCAATGTTGAGTATATTCCTGGCAAGTGAACTAGCTTTTACTTGGAAATTAACAATGGCAAACTTCAGATTAATATCTGCAGAAGACCTGAAGTCTTCATGAAAATATTTTCTTCAGCAAAACATCTTTAATATCATGGAGCTCAAATTAAGGTCTTCAGTTCCTCCATCCATGCTGTTAATTTTCATTGCTTTTTTACCCTCATCTTATGATCATACACTCTTAGTAATTCCATGTTCGTAATGCAAGAGCAGGGATTTTGAAATTGAGGGATTTTGTTAACAAATTAAGGGTTTAGGAACAGAAATCATGGATTCTGAATAGTAATTTCAGGCTTGAGGTTCGTAATGGGAGGGTTCAGGGCAGCCATCTGTGTGTACTAATTGGTAAATGGAGGGTTCTAAATTTTAATTTTGGGGGAACATTTAGAGGTCATTTATTTATTTAACATTTTATTTAACATTTTTGCCGTAGATTTATGTTTTCATATTACAATCTGGCATTTATCAACTGTGACTTACCAAAGTACAGTTTAGGCTCAAAGACTCAACAATCTTCTTTTTGCCAGTGGGCCTGAGGTATGTCCTGACCTGGGGCAGTCTCCCACCGAGAGCGCAGGGAAAAGAGGGGAGAAAAGTCGAGGACGGAGGGCATGAGAGAGACAAAGAAAGAACAGTTCTGCTTCACACAAGACAACCTCTCCTCTCATTTCTGGGGCACTGCAGATGTTTTAACAGCACTTATAATTAACAGCTATTTTTAACCTGGACAAAACGAAGAAGAGGAGGAGGAAGAGGAAGAAGAGGAAGAAGAAGAAGAAATAATAATAATACTAAATGGAGCAGCGGAGAGGTAGGAAAGCATTAAAATTGCCCCAGATTCTCCGGCTGAATGGGAGACACCACAGCAGTGAGTGTGCTGGGGGGAGATCAAAGTAAGAGAGCAGATCTGGGGGGATAAATCTCTCCCATTATAATGGGGCCTGAATAGGCCTCTTCGCAGCCGAAACACTTTAATAACTGCATTCATTACAGTCATGTCCAGCCTGTCTACTGTATCTGCAGGCTTAATTGAGTTCTTTTCTTCCCGCAAATTAAGATGTGCTGGCAGTAGCAGTGACAGGCTAAAGAGAGAGACCAAGAGAATGGGTTTTTTTTTTTTTTGGTGTTTTTTTTTTTTTTTTTTTGTCAACGGATAGTGGTTTATCAGAGACCTCCCTCTGGACTTGGTACAATATGTCTACCACTCATTATGTCGAATGCAAATGTGTTTTTGAAAAGAAATACAGGAGAGCTCATCTGTGATCTGTCCATACCTCTTTTTGTCTTCTGTGAGTTAATGATTTAATTCATTTATTTATTCTTGTTTCGGATCATGCTTTTATTCATTTATTATTTTTAATGGAGCTGGTGATTCAGCATTTGGATTTTTTCATGTTCTTTTTTTTATTTTAAGAATTTGATTAAAGCACAATATGAAAATACAATACAATGCAAATACGATTCAAAATACTCAGGTCTCTGAAATGATTCTGTCTTCTTTGTGGCTGTCTGTGAATTAGCTGATTAGTGCAGTACCAAACATTCTGTCCAATTTAATTGGTTGTTTCTTGGTGGTGCCTGTCTAGGAGAGAGCTCTATGGATATTTTGCTTTCTCCTTGAACTATAAGCCTTCTTAACAAGGAACTAAAATCTGATTCTGTCAAATAATAATTCCACCCTTATTGTGTGAGACATAAATTCAAAACTACATTATGTACTTACCATTTCATTTTTACTTCTTTTAGTCTCATTGTTTGACTTGTCAACACATTGCTTTATTGTATTGACAAATTACAAGTTATTTTACCATATTGGTCGTTTATTCAGTAAATTAATAAATTATTGAAAAAGTGAGTGACAGAGTTAATTAAATTTACACACTGGAATTTATTGTATTTCTCACTTTTTAGATTGGTATTTATCTCTTATCCCAAAAAGGAAAAATTACTTGCTTTAATCTGTGAGTTTCAGTGTAATTTCCACTTTGATGTGTGTGGCCTTGGTCATTCTGCTCACACAAAGCAAACCCTTTTTGAAGCGCTAGAGGCCTGCTAAATGAGGTTTTTTGCTGTTCCAAAACACAGACCATAACTCCATCCCTCTTTGATGCAGTCAAGCTAAGAATTCTGGGTAAGGGTAGAGGATGGAGCTTAATGTAAATGTTTTTGCTTTGAATCAGGAAGCATGGTTGGACAAACTAGCGTGATGCTTTTGAACTCATGAACTTATGCATATGTAGCTTTAGAAAGGCCGGTCATATTCACAAGCCATGCTTACTGCTGCGTCTACTGCTGTCAGTCGGGAAGAATGCTCCTCCGAAATACGTAACATCGGCTGCAGCTAGTTTTCACAGCGCCCCCACAGGCTTGGCTGACAAAAAACATGAGTCGTAGGACACTTCATGTAGTGATGGAGGAATGGGGTTTCATTGGTTCAAAAAAATGGGAGTGTCTACTGTACAGGATCAGCAACCTGATGACCTGATGACTGCGTTGGCTATGTGCAATAATTATCACATGATATAATGTGCCATAAATAATGTTGACTGATGTTTTTATAGTTCAGATGAATGATGCAAAATCATACAGATTGCAATATTTTGATTGTCTGTCTGTCACATAACATCATCTGAATTTTTATAAAAAACAAAGAAAGTGTACTCTTAGCATCATGCAAATCTTTTGATTTTACAATGACACAAACTGAACATTTTTATTATTCATGTCTCATATTAATAAATAAAAGCTATACATTTTAAGCTCAGTTTTCATTTCAGCCCCTTTCCAGAAACAGTTGCACAGAGTGGAAATATAAAAATATAAGACATACATGTTTTGCTTTTATATATTTGTACTTTATATCTGTGATGCAAAGTACTGCAGAAGACAGTTTGGCAGTGGTTTTTGTAAAGTCCAGGTGGACAATAGCCTTCTTAACCCAATGGCCATTGTTCACCTGCAGCTGATCTTTCACAGCGCTCTCTGTGAGAGACAGTGAGACAGAAAGCACCCAAAACGAAGGGAGTTTCTGAACTGTCTCTCCTCTTTGCTCCGAAGTGAAGCTGTTGTCTCGAAAAGAAGCTTTTTGGCACTCTGTCCCCGCCCCCTGTCTTCCCTCCGAAAGCATCCCCCCCACACCGCACCCCTACACCCACTTCCTTTTCGGGACTGAAGCGCACCTACCCGCTAAAGGTCGGGGGGGGGGGTCACACATCTGCATGTGAAATGTGAACCCTTTGACATTCCGAGGCCACACTAAGCCCCATCAGCCTTTTGTTTGCCAAAGCACTGGTGTCAGTCCTAACGGGCCAATCTCGGCTTGCCTCGCCTCACCTCGGACCCAGCACCCCCACTCCCCCTCCCCAGCCCCCCTCCCCCTCACCCAGTTCAGTGAGGGCTGGAAGGGTGCTCTGAATTACTCCTACCCCCTAATCCACACTGTGGAGGGCGGGCGGTAACGAGCCGCGGGTCCTGCCATAGACACCGGGAGCAGGCCATGCTGCAGGGCTGGGATAGGGTTCACCTACACAGCAGCACCCCATGTGGGGCCTCGCCTTCTCCAGGCTGCTGGGGGTCCTGAGGCCCAAAGCCTGTGCCCAATTCAGGTGAGGTTCACTGTTCTCATGTCCTCCAACGGAACAGACAACCACCCCAAAGGAGCATAGCAGAGAGAATCCCTGCAGCTGGTGGAGTTTATTAAATCGAAAGAAAAAGTACACATTAAACATTTGAAATAACATTTTAAACTAATGACAGATATAATACAAACACCAGTTCCTGCTTCTTCTTATATGCCTCCTCTCAGTGCCACATCTTCTCATTCAGAACACTTTGATAATTTAACTGTTGTAATGTAGCATTGTTATTGTTACTGTATTTTGTGGTTTTGATTATGGTACATATTTACCTGTTTTGTTTTCTTATTAAGCTATATAATACATGTAATTTTTTATCCTCAGGATTTTTATGTTTGCTGTTTCTGGTTAGCATAGTCAACTTGAATCACTACTTTAATTATGTAACATTTATATTTGTGGGTCTAGAAATAGTTCTCAGACAGGTCTGTCACTATTGCTCATATTAATCAGGTGAAAGCATATATGCTCCCCCACTTTGTGAGTCAGTCTGTCTCAGAGTATCCGCTGAATGACTGTCCTGTGAAAATGGTCTTATTGAGGATCATAAAAGCTCTCTGTACAGCAAAACATTTATGAGTGAAGAATCCAATTCATTCAGTAGCACCAGCCAGGGCAGATTTTAGCCACATAAAAAATCAACCTTTTATCTCCTCAAAGACAACTTTTCAGGAAAACAGAGAAAGGACCGCACTGTTACATTAGACTTTACATTTAAGACCGACGGCATTTTGAACTATTAATGAGTGGAGATGATGATGATGCAAGTTAGAGAATGCCACATTGCCAGAACACATTGAGGTTGGTGGTTCAAGCCCCAGTCCAGCCACAGCAAGAACACCATTGCTGTTGGGCCCTTGAGCAAGGCCCTTAACCCCACATTGCTCCCAGGGGGAATTGGCTCTTGGTTAGCCTAATCAGCTGTAAGCTTTGGATAAGTGCGTCTGCTAAATGACTGGAATGTAACGTCTGTTGGAGACTGAGAGTTTATATTACACTGCTGATGGCACATACAAAACTTTTGGTTTTTGGCTAAAAAAACCAAACAAATAGTATTTTTGTGCTGCTGCCCAAAATGTAAGGAGTGTCTTTTACACTAACAGAATCCATTCTCTGTTGTCATCATCTACTCTCTGCTTTTGCAGACTTTCTACTCCATTTTTTGTAAGGCATTTTTTCCCCGAGCCTTTGAAGAGATAATGCAGGGAGATGAGACAAGCTGCACCCTGCAGAGCGATGTGCTGGATGAGGAAACCCAATCGGGTCTATGTGAGAGATGACCTCAGCCTGAGCACAGAGTCAGTGGACTCTCACTAACTAAGACTTCAAAAATAGAATTTGCCAACGTTCATAATTTTTATTCACCCTTGAATATCTTCATCGTGAAACTGTTTGAATAACCTGTTTGTTCATAGTGCTATGTAAAAATACAGTCAGCAAATTATCATTTTGACAGCTATTTTTAAAAATTCAGTATTCTTGATTTGATTCCTGTGACAATGTCTGAGAATACTGCAGTCAGTATGAAAGATATCTCACAGAAATAAAATATGCATCATTTGAGACAAATTATTCTGCACTAAAAAGATATCCACAGTTTTATCATTTGAGACAAATTATTCTGCACTAAATGGTTTTAATTGGAATTACAAATAATTTCAGGTGAAAGATGACTCAGCGTAATTCCAAAGCTTTCAATTAACAGGCAGCAGGCCCTTAAGTACTCATTATGGTGAATGGAATATCAAAACCAGGGCAGGGAAGGACCTGTGTTATCTCTGCGTCCTGACTGGACATTTAATCAAACCGAGCATCCGACAAGAATATCCCCTGGGACCAAAGAAAACTTTTGAGAAAAAAGTTGTGTGCAGTCTCACGCGATCCTGTGATAGTTCAGCGTGTCCTCCTCTACAAGAGACGTCCCCAGAGTTCTTAGCGGTACAAGCAGGGGAGGACAAAGGAGACAGAGAACTGTGCGTGACCCATGTGACTGAGTGCAATTTCACCATGGCCGACCCTCCCAGCATCTTCTCCACAGAAACCCGAAACGAAAAAGTCCTCCTGTACTTAAAAACGCTGTAGGTTTCCATCTTCCTTCTTCCTTCCCCCACGCCTTTTTTTTTCTTTACGATGCCCATAAAACGGAAGAGCGAAGCTTCGCTTGAACTAATAATATCAGAGCGCAGGGAGGGGGTGATTGATGGTCTCGCTGGCGAGGCTGAATGGGTTTCATCTTTCTTTGGGGTTTTTTGTCACTGACTTGTTTGGAGTCATGTGCAGCCTCTGGAACCAGGGGAGGCAACAAGTGTGTGATTTATGGCATTCAAGCCACTTTTGTCATAAGTACATTTATTTTAAGATGGTGCTCATGTTTGAAGCTTCACAGGAGCTAATATAAATATATAAGGTGAAACAAGTCATTTGTGTAAAGAACATTTTATATATGTGTGTGTGCGGGTGTGTGTGTGTGTGCGTGTGTAAATGTTTGCATGTGTGAGAGTATCTGTATAGTATATAATGTTATCATTTGTGTTTGTGTTATTAACACATTTATACATACACACACACACTCACTCACACACACACACTCCTATTCTCTCTGTTTGTTTCCCTAGCTCACAGCTCTTTCAGATGGTGGGAACATGTACTCCTATGGGACTAGAGGCAAAGGATGAGCTGAGAATTTCCCAGCATGCCTAGAAATATAGAGCAAGCCCAGCGCTGCGGCCCCCCTGCACACTCCCACACCATTCCTCCTTTTTAACTAACCCTAACTCCTTCCAGTGGAGATTACGAGATACATCAGCAAGACCAGGGACGGACTCCCCTGGGTGTTTACTGAGCCGTGCTCAGTAGCCGTGCCAAGAGAACGCTGTTTGTCTTTTTAAATCCCACAAATCACTTTTATCCAACTCGTCTCTCCTCTCCTTTTAAGTTTTTTTTTTGTTGTTGTTCTGGTCAATGCAGACATGGACATTTGCTTGGGTGGAAATTGTCCATGAAAAAGGAACGTGAGTCTTTCCGTTTCTTGCTGAAGTTTATGTTTCCTCTCATGTGTGCTCCTTGTTTGGTTGGCTGAGGAGTTTAATGCATAAAAGGAGGACTGCTTTATAAGTTTTAAGAGCTGTGCAGTTTGGCTTTATGTTGCTAATAACAGATAATGGCCCCAGCTGAGTGCGTGTGGCGTGTTAAAAACCGAATGATGTAAAAACCGAGGAGCAGCAAAAATGCGTCCTGGCCTTTTCTCTGAAACCGTCCCCCAGTGCTAGAGTGACCTTCCCCAGGCAGTCAGCATGGCAGAATGACATGATGTCATCCATAAAAGACTTAACATAGGTATTCTATGCCTTACATAAACACTGCGTTAAAATATTTTTTGACATGGAACCTTTATCTACCTTTGATACTGTAACACCACTCATAAAACAAGCCTTTTGTTTGTAGAAATATTTAGGCCTGGTCTGCGAAGATAGACCTGTTTATGAAATTATATCAGGTATTCAGTATTGTACAGGGTTAAAGAGCAGTGTGCATTTCATGTAAAATAAAAAGGCACCATTATAGCATATGAACTTCTTATAAATAGTTAATAAAGCATGAATACATATAATGTGAATCATTACGAATTTAATGTTTGATAAAGGTGGTTAAGGATTTTCAGTTTGTGCTGCGAGTTTGTGTTATGTGCATACGTGTGTGTGTGAACATCCTTATATGTTTGATTGTGCTTGTTGTTGACCATGGCAAATAATAAAAAAGAAGGAAGATTGATATGTGTGTAACTGAAGGCACATGTTTACTAGCATGGGAGTGCAGATATGTGATAAATTTGATTGTAAGTGGCTTGGTATTCAGCAACATTTACACGCTCCCGGAATTCATTTTGGGTTAAACAGAAGTCTGTGACAGTCACATTCCGTATGCCATAGCGCTGGGGTTAACGTGAGCAGCAGAGCAGTGATTTTGGATCCTCGGTCAAAGGTACCGCTCCATTGCTGTGGAGGCATGTCAGTGGTGTAGCTGTCAAATGCTTCCCCCCCTGCTGAGACCAGGCACAGCAGGGCCCCAAGCAGCTGGCACAGTGCTGGGAGGAAAATTGGCAGCGCGCACACTCTGATATATCTCAACGCCCACCAACACCAAACACACACACACACATAAACACATACAAACACACACGCATACACACACACATATTACACACACAGGGGCACTGAGATGCAGGATCTCAAAAAAATTGCACAATACAACTGAATAACCAATGGATACACAGCAGAAAACTGCAGAAGTTATATATGTGGTATGCATATATATATTTTAAAATAGTCGTTTATGAGTTCCAGAATGCAGGAAGAGAGCACTGCACCAACCAGTCTTATCATTTATTCATTTCGAATTATTATTGCAGAAATGTCCCGACTCTTACATTATTAAACGTGAAAATGTCTTCATTGAAAATAAAGCGTGTTTGAGCCGTTCCACGGCAAAGGTAATGGGAGACTCAGCGTGAACTCTGTGTGAAGCAGCCTAGCTAATAATTACACGCAGCGACTGAACACTTACGGCTGATCCACGGGCCTGAGCCGTTCGAGCCGTACGAGTCAGCCTGAGCCGCCCAGGGGAGCACATTAACTTCAGTGGGGAATTCCCACAAGAGACAGAGAGAGAGATAAAGAGGGAGAGAGCAAGAGAGAGACAGGGAAAGAAAGACATAAAGACATAGAGATAGCAAGATAGATTGCAAGACAGAGACAGACAGAGAGAGTGAGAGAGAACAGAATGAAGTCTTCACTTGTGGAGAGGAGGAATCTGAGCCAAAAGCCGTTTCCCCATACAGACGGATTTATGATCGATGGGGTTTTATTGGATTATTCACAGATAGATTACGTGATGAGACGTTCAGTTGCCGGCCCGCATCAGCGTTGACTGTAGTAAAAGCATGAAAACATTGACTTTTGTCTGGTTAGGAGGGAAATTTATTTTTCCCAGACTGACAATCCTTTTAGTGGAAATCCAGGCACCCCGCCAGCCCGTCGTGTCATACATCGCCATTTGAAAACACAACACATATCTTAAAGCGCTCTTAATGTTCAGCATGCTCATAGATCTTGGTGAATTGTGGGCCAGTAAATAGGCCCCGCTTTGTCTAATTCTAGTCACTCCATCGTCTGTGGAGGAGGGAAGAGGATTAGTGTAGCGGGGAAAGGAAAGGAGGGAGGAGAGAGCCAGCAGCGATGATAGAGCTATGCTTCCGAGCTCGCGCTGAGCGATCATTTCCTGGTCCACGGACAGATTACGGTAGTCTCCCCATTCTTAATCAATAGGAATGTGTTAGGAATACCGTTTGTGGGGGAGGCTCGGCGCTAGCATGTTAGCGCAGTGCTAACCGGCACTTTGAGTGGGGTAACTCTCAAGCTGAAATATGAGCCCTGTCAGGAGACGAGGCATCCGTTCTGGCCAGTGGGATAGAGAAATCGATGGGAGAGGAAGGCGAGGGGGAATCATTCATCCGCGCCAGTTTCAACATTAACGGACTCAGTGGCTTTCATTAAAATCGTGTACCTGCGTGTGTGTGCGTGCCTGACCATCCGTGAAAGTGTGTGTGTGTGTGTGTGTGTGTGTGCCTGTGTGCGTGAGTGTGTGCCTGTATTTTTGTGCGTGCGTCTGTGTTTGTGTCTTTGAGCATGTGCATTTGTGTGAGCATGCATGCATGTGTATGCCTGTATATTTGTGCATGTTGTTTGTAAGTTCCATGTATTCAATTTATCAGATTCACCCATTTTCAAGCTGCCGTCTTCAAATGATCCATAGAATGTAATTATTAGGTACAAGTCGTCTATGGATTGCTTGTGAGACACGATTAATATGTGATTGATCAGCCTTACAATGGATAACTATTCTCTGGGAAAGCATCACTGGGAAAACATTTTCTAGTAAATCTGTGTCTTTGGGGGAATGGTGACCTGGCAGTGGTCAGAAACACCATGTTGAGGAGTACTCAGAAAGCCTTACATCCTCTGCTCCTACTTCACACATTAACACTTCCCATGCACCAGCCAATGTTGTCCTGAGGGACTTTCTTAGTTCACACAAGGGTGTCACACTCGGGTCCTGGAGGGCCGTGTTATCTGCAGGTCTTTGTTATTACCTGCCAATCACCAGCCTGTTTAGTCTTAGAAAACCAAGGTGTGTGAGCCCTCCAGCCAATCGGTGACTTGATCACTAAAGTGCTGAAGTGCACTAAACAGCAGCAGATCGGCAGCTCTCGAGGACTGTGGAGGGAAACCGTTGACTCACACAGTTTCAAGTCTTTACAATATTTTGTGTAACGTATAAACAACAATTTATGAACTGAAACAATTGTGATTGCACACTTACTTAAGGCTTATGTTGTCAACATTCTCAGACTGAAGCCCAAAATACTGCAGAATCCATCAAGTTATGTCTACTCAGTTGGTTTGAGGAAACCAGATTACCTAAACTGATTAAGGTTATCAGTCGTAGTTATCACTTTTTCCTACTTTAATAAGTCAAGAAAATGGGCTTCTTCAAATTATTTTAGTAAACCAGACTCAGTGTGTTCTACACCACATAAAATAAGAACATAAGAATGCTTGATGAAAAGAATAAGCCATTAAACCAAACTAGGCTTGTTATTTAACCACAGTTTAGTTATTTGTCCTTCCTTTAACCGAGTTGAACCAGGTTGGGTCAATTCTCTTTTGCAGTGATAATCCTGGGAATTTATGTGTTCACCTTCCTCAGGTGGGTTCGGGATCGTAAGGCATTGCACAGCCAATGAGATATAAGGGTTGTTTAGGTGGCCTGATGCCGACAGTCAGTTTTTATTTTTAAGAATTTCACCAGAACACTGAGGTTAACCCCCTACATTTTCAAAAAAAAAAATGTCTTGGGATCTTTCATGACTACATTTATAATATAATCCAGTATCCAGCACAGCATCGAAACTGGATTTGAAGAGTTTCAGAGATTCCCACAGAGAAGAGCCCACATACCACTGGATACTACAAGAGTCCAGGTCACCACAGATGCTCTTCTGATTGGCTGGGATGACTTATAAAAATGGAAACCATTTTGAGAAGGAGGCTTTTGTCATGGTTTCAAATAATGTCTCATAATGGTCATTGACTTTGATGATTAACAAAACAGACAACCATTTCTTCACAGAGATCATAAAATTCTTCTGAATTTACAATATACCCTACATGCATCCAAACCACCCCCATGTAAATCATTTGTGTATGGGAATATTATTGTAGTGGGTAATAAAATATTGATGGTAAATTTGTAATTCACTTTGCAAAATTGCAAGCCATATTTTAAGAGACATTTCAAAATGCGTGCCAAGTTTATTGTACATAATTGCTTAAATACTCCCTGCTCGGGCTGTAAATATGGCTTTACTAGGCCCAGAGTGGATTAAGCAGTTATCCATTAAGTGTATATAACAACTGGCTGTAGCGAAGGCTACTTGGCAGCCACTGAAAGTGGAGTTCTCCTTCCTGACGGGGTCTCTGCTCTGAATAAAACACTTTTGACATGGAATAATTGACAGTTCCCATAAAGAAAGGTAATTAGGGTCAACGTGTCTTTGCTTCAATTCAAAGGAAACGGTCATTACAGGCTACTAATGTTCACAAGCAACTTAATCTGTTTAAAATAAAAATAAAATCAGATACCCCACCCAGCCCGTCTGTCCCCTACTGCTAAATTTGTTATTCGAGTGTGACCGCAGTGAAAATGTTTGTAAAACGTCAAAGAATAAGACGAAACCTGAGTAACAGGACCTTAAAGGAGAGGGAAACAGATGGAAGAGAAACAGATCCTGGAGATAAAAGCCAGCGCTATGCTGAAGATTATACCACTTTCAGCTCTGGCAGGCTCTGCAAGGAAATGCCACACACACACACACACACACACACACACACACACATACACACACACACAGAAAAAGTACACACACACACACACGCGTATGCATGTGCGTACACACACATGCACATGCACACATGCGTTTGCACATTTAGTCATAAAAATGCACTCACATACACATGCACACACACACACACACACATTCCATTGCAAATCAACACAAGCACAGTCATGCACACATGTATCGTCACACAGATACAAACACTTCCGCTAAAATAGATGCACATACACACACACACATACACGAACACCACACATATACTACACACTTGTGCATGAACATATACAGACATGCACAAACCCAAACATGCAGCCAACCACATTTCATTACAATCATTTAGTGGATGCTTGTATCCCGAGCAACTCACAGTGTGGTGGAACATGAGTGTATTCACCTGATTACTGTGAGCAACAGAGCCAGACCTGGCTAACCACATTCCCAAACACAATCACATGCTTCTGTGCACACACACACACACACACACACACACACACACCTAAACACACACACACACATACTCTTGCATGTATGGATATACAGACATGCACATACAGTTTGAGGTTTGCCTCAAGTTTGTTAGCATTTAGCATTTTTCCCATTAATTTATTTAACTATTAATTTTGTTTATATATTTCATTTTTTGTGTTCACTTTTTAAGAGTGAGGGCTTTTTAAAAGCACATCCAGGCTTCCACTTCACCTGCACATTTTGTCTATAACATTTATATAAATAATGACAAATAAAATACACTCACGCACATACACCTTCACAAAAATAAACATACGGACATTATACACATCTGCACTCTGGCACACATGCACACAAATGGCACATACTTGTATCACCTTAAAGTGATTTAGAATCCATACATTTAAAATTCACTTAAAAACAAATTCATTTTACCCATACAACCCCGAAATGCAGAACTACAGTTTCTGAGTGAAAGGACACCCAATCGGGACAGACTGTTCATGGTACCGTGAACATTCTCTCTGACTACCCACTGTAAACTGTGTCCAATAAGATATGATTATATATAATTATTTCCCTCTCTGTATTGATTCAGGTGTACCATGGACTCCACTTTCCTGTCTTTCTCTCTGTTTCTCTCTCTCTCTCATTCCTTCTCTCCTCATTTTTCTCTTACTCTATTTTCTTTTGATTAAGACCACTCCGCTGAGAACCTCAGTGATTACGCTGGAGTGGCGTCTATGAGTCATTCTGCTGTCAATCTCACCGAGCTGCTTCTGCAGGTGTAGGGGAAAATCATGGACATTCAGACATCATGCACACACACACACACACACACACACACAGACATACACACACACACACACACACACACACACACACACACACACACATACACACACACACACACACACACACACACACACGCACACACACACACACACACAGACACACACACACACACACAGAGACATACACACACACACACACACAGACATACACTCAAGCACACACACACACACACAGTCACACACACACACAGACATACACTGAAGCACACAAATGCATAGATGATTTGCACGCTTGGAATCACACGCACACAAACACACACGCCATGTATGCACAGTTTCAAATGCACCTGCACACACATGCTTTGGCACAACAATATACACACATATACATACTCATACATATACATACAGCCACATGTATTGATGCATATCCACACACACTCACACACTCACACACACACACAGATCTAGTCCTAAACCCAGTGAAGTGCCCCTCCCCCAGCAGCAGCCTCTACTCAAGGCACAGTGCATGTCCCTCCAAACAGGAACGGATGGGAAATCGAAGCTGCCCTTCCACGTTGATCAAGCGGCCGCTCTGTCACGGGGCCCAGGCAGTCACGTGTGGACCCCGAGCCCCGGGTGCTCCCTGAGAGCTCCACGCGCTGTTACTCAATCGAGGGAAGGCCCCGCCTCGGCCCACATCCCCGTGAGCCCTGCAGCTCTTAATGGGGCAAGGCACCTTCAGTGAGACCGCGCCCTGAGCACAGCCGCTGCTGAGAGGGGGAACGCTTTGCCCAATGCTCGACTCAAGCTTATGGGCCGCTCTGTCTCACCTAACAAAAGCCCTGATTTTGCCCAGGGACACCTGTCTCTGTGTCATCAAGGGGAAGTGCTCAGGTAAAACCTGTTCAACCAATCACCAGCCTTCATCACATGACATCACAATGTTTTTTTTTTTTTTTGTTTTGTTTGTTTTTTCCATTTTCATCCTCCTCTGATACGAACTTTAAAATGATCAAAATCCTTTCTGCTGACAGAGTTGTAGGAGTCACAAAAATATTTTTCTTGATTTTAAGTTGAACAGGTTTTTATTTAAGCAGCTCCCTGGTTGACCCACGGACGGGTGTCCATCAGCAACACCAGGATGTAACTTGCCTCGCTTGCTGCACAAATCAGTCCACACAGTTAGCAGTCTGTGCAATAAAGACTTTTTTTCATTATTTGTCTTCTGTGAATTATAGAAGCAAGTTTGGCTGGAATGTGCCTTTAACTCATTAGGGCAGTGGTCTCAATAGCAGAGCCGTGGAGGGCCATGGGTATCCTGCTTTTCACTTCAACTTCTGCTTTTCATTAGCTCCAAGTTTTCTAAATTAGTCCTCTTGGTTTACACATAATACCTACAAAGTGAAATGAGTTATGTGTGTTGTCTAAATAACAGCTGTTGCCTATATTCTGGCCTTTAACATGAGTTACATGCATGTAGCTAAATGAGTAATTGGACAAATTATGGCATTAGCAGTAATTGGTTGTAATGAAGACCAGCATATATGTAGCTCTCCAAATGAAGGGATTATTCCATCTGTATGTGTATGTGTAAAATTGCAGTATGACCTGTGGAAACATATATAAGTAATTTCTCCATGTTAACCATGCTGAGCTAGTCCCCACCTCCAGTGAAAACATGACACCCGTTGACAAGTTTCACAATGACACCTGCCATCAAAGCGCAACACACCTCCTCAAAATGCCGAGAACATGTTGTGCTAAAAGTCACTTTTGAGGTTCAGCACGAGCAACTGTGAACTCATGGGAGAGGAGTGAGGAGAAGAGGAGGAGGAAGACGAGGCAGAAGGGATTGAGAGATGAAGAATAAAAGGAGCGATGGGCACGTTTCGGAAAATCACTCAGAAAGCAGAGCACAGCTGCAGATGTTTGCGTTTCATGGCCCGGCAGGGAGGAGCAGGGAGCGGCGAGTCTGGTTTCAGAGAAACCAAAGCAGGTTTCAAAAGAAGACAACTTCCAAACCAACCCAACCCCCCCCCCACACCTTCCGCACTGCAGAACTTCACACCAAAAGAAAACAGCCACCATGGATGAAGCTTACTCCTCCGCTGGCCACTTCCTTTTCTTCCTACGTCTCATAAAAGGAGGCTTTGATAAGCCATGCTCTTTAATAAAACAGCTACATGACCGTCCCCCATCCATATACCTGTACCTCCTGCTGCTAACACGCAAGGGACACATGCTCACGAATAACAAATAATGTGAATAATAATTTTGGGCTAAACAATGCAAACATTATACATGTCTAACTCCAAGGACTTAACAGAGAGGCCCACTAGCATTTGTTGACTATGTTAGGCTTTTGCAACGGGTGAAGATTTAAATTCTTTTGTCAGAATTCATGGAAGTACAACTGATGTGTATTGTGAAGGGGCTTTACAAAGACAAGTTGTGCATTGCATTTGGAACGTGCTGACTTCCGCTTGAAGTCAGGGGACAGGATCACATGTAGCCGTGAGGACGAGGTTGCTGTCAATCACATTTGGACATCAATGACGGAGAGAAGATGAATGAAAACATAAAATAAAGGTGAAGATGACACTAGAGAAATACAGCTGACGCAAATGAGATCATGTGACTTTTAGGGCTGCACAATTCATCAAACAGCAGTCAAAGCAACATCGGTGACCTTTGACTACCAACTGAAACAAGCATTTGGTTGGTGGTGGAAAATATGAAATCATGTTGGGGGAGTAATTTTTACTTTAGAGGCTAACTTTATCAAAGCCTGAAGCACATGATAAAATTATTTCACATGCAATTTTAGAGACATGATTTGCGATTGGAGCGAATGAACTACCTCAACCAATCACATGCTCTTTTAGTCTTTTTTGTAACAGCAAAAGAGTTTTTCAGCTACTAAATACTGTTGTAAATCAGACCCTGAGTGCACTGTGTTTCCCTGGAATAATCCCGATAGATTTGCATTTGATTTAACTGCACACATAAATAGAAGTGTATGGTATATAAGTCAACTCATATATAGTCACACAGAACAAAAGCAAGGGTTGTTCAGGGTAATTCATTCCGCTTTATACATCCTCACTTACCTTGACCTGCATTGTGTGCGTGGCTAATTTATGCAGGAATGGAACTAATTATCCAATCAAGAGCAGAAGCTAGAGCTCCAGCATGCCCATGGATTACCCTGGCAGTGAGTCTAGGACCAGAGCTTTAGAATAGGAACATCATAGGAAACCAAACAATACAGCTCACCTACATCTCCCTCCCTCTCTCTCTCTCTCTCTCTCTCTCTCTCCCCTTTTTGACTGCCCCACCCTTATCACAACAAGTTACATGTCCTTGACAGAAGCATAATAAATGTGGGGTTACTGCATTATCCGTATGTCTTTGACATACACCAGGATTTCCCACCAGTTCAATGGGAGAAGAGTTACTGCTGGCTAAGAGAATCCACAGGGTCTAAAACGCGTTCTTTAATAACTCATTTGAAGAATGTCTATTTAGTCACTGACTTGATCTGCAATCACAAGCAATGCCAAAAATGACATGACTGATGAGCTGTAATGAAAACACTCACTTTTTCCTGCACTGTCTTTTAAGTAAGATTGGCAGAACGGCTTCTCGTGGGAGTACGTGGCACCTGCCTCGATGAACTTGTAGGCGTATGTGTGTGCGTGCGAGCGTGTGTGTGTGTGTGTGTGTGCATGCCCGTGTACAATGTGGGTGTTTCATTATATACACTGATTCATCCTGATTATTGACCTTCATGTTTAATGAAAACAGTCATTTTGTATTTATCTTTTTAAAACAAGTTTAAATATGATCACTGGTGCATTGGTTCACACAATATGTATTCATGAGAACTTTTCTGTTGCATGTGAATTTAAATCTTCAATATAGTCAATAAGCGCTCAGCAAACATTTCCCTTTTCATGCTTTATCTCTGAACTGTTTCAGTCTTTTATTCTGTTAAGCAGACATTTAAGTTTATGACACGACAATATTTAAACTCATTTTCATATCTAAGAAGAACGTAATCCAAACACAACATTATCTAAAGGATAACTGGCTTTAACATCGCTAACAAGGTCATAGATACTTCGGATTTCCCAATTATCTTTGATTTACTTATGTTATTTTATTTATTTATTCTTATCATTATTGCTTTTTTTTATTATTTTGGTCTGGTGCAGTGAACTTGCGTGACACCCAGCCAAGGCCAGCCAGACACAAATCGACTGTTTGCTGTATGGAATGCTCGATACAATGTTCCATTTTCTGTTCTTAGTGCCAGTGTGTAGCTTTAGCAAATTCAGTATATACGTTACACTATAAACATGAGAACTGAAGGCCCTGCTTCAATATTCCATGATGGCATTCACATTCATATGTCTGCAAACCATTATATGAATCATGGCGCTTTGCAAATGTGCATACAGTCAAGATGTTTTTTTTTTTTTGTTATGTTTGAGCAGTGAATTCTTAAGACATCATTAGAATGAAATTCTTTCTGCTGTTTTTTTGTGAATATGCTTTTATTTGCTAAATGAATTAGCTGAAATTCTGATTTCTTCTTTCACAATGTGGCCATGTGGAGGGGGCCAAACGTGTTTGTACATAAAGTGTTTTTATTTCATTTATTTAAATAAGATACCTTGTGTTTTAATAAACAAAGTTAAATAGTGACTAAATGTCTAAATAACAGATATGTAAATGTATAAATTACTTGTGAGTGATTACTGATGACGATAGCAGGGCTACTTATCCTGCTGTGATCTTTATGTGGAAAAACATAATATACACGCACAAGGAAATGACTAGTGTTGTTATTAGAGTAAAGATAAATATTGTTTTTGTGGGTTATGTTGAAATCCTAGACAATGTTTCCACTTTGGCATTTGCTTGAAAAGCTTTTATTGTAAGGTCTATATCCACTCTTGCACAGTAACCATAAACGGCTGCTCGATAACAGAATTTTTTTTTTTTTTGGTTTGAGTGTTTGGTTTCAGTGTCAAAATGGATATAGACAGGTGGAGCCGTTTCAATGATTATAACTGTTATGAACCAGTTTTAGAAGAATATTCTTTATATTTTCCAAGAATATTTCTGCTAAACCTGTGTGGATATTCTTGGCTCTGTTAAAAAAAAAAAAAAACATTTAAAAAATAAATAAATATGTATGGCACGTTACAGTAAATGAATGCCCTCCTGACTGAGGGTGTCGTGTGTGCAGCCATCTTGGAATTTCATTCACTGGGAGTTCCCCATTTCGGTGGGGGAGTGGGGGGGCATGGGAACATTGTGAGAACATTGTGAGAACATTCACAGGAACGTTGGGTTATATGTAAGTGAGGAAAACATGTCCTGCAGGCTCCCAGGCAGCCCTGACAATGCTCACAGCCCTGAACCAGACTCCTCAAGAACTTCCTCCGGGCTTTAAAAATGCATGTGCTGGAGTCAACGGCGCCTGGTACTTTCCACCCGCGGGCCTATTAACCCACATCAGGCCTGGATAACCACACCGAGGCATAATGCCCTCCAAACATATGGTGGCTTCACACCGAAATCCACAAAAATGTGTATGCAGTAAGGCTCTCCCACAACCTGCCGTGGCCTCAATTCTCCTCATTTAATTTGGTATGCGCTGCTGCTGCTTCGCTAAATACTCTGCTAACATGTTAAGTACGTCTGAATCTGTTTATATCTGCAGCTGAGTCTGTATGTGAGTGGGTGAGTATCATTTTTGGTTGTTGTCACTCTGGTCAGTGCTAGTGACGTGCTTTTTAGTTATTGTTATTATCATGGTTTTCCCATTCATCATCTATACCTTTTCTCAGAGGGCAATGAGAACATTACTAGACATGTTCAGGCTATTCAAATTAGCTGTCTTTCTCAAGGGTGCAACAAGAATTCTTCATAAAAATTTCAGGCCTAACAAGTCCATTTCTCTACAATTACTACTACTACCACACTGCTACGTCACCATCCAATTACTACAGCACACAGTCACCCCTCTGTCTCTCTATTGTGATCGCTGTGCTTTCATCCTGTTTTAAGCCTCAGTGTTGATAGTTGGCACGGAGGTCACACAGCTGAGAAATGGCGTATCGGCACAGGCAAAGGGGAAAAAAATGGCCATCCCGGGGAAATGAGAGCAAACAAAGGGAGATGTGTCTGGCAAATGGGGACGACACAGACGGAGCCCTTTAATCTATGCTGAAGGCATACAGTAGCGATCCGCCGTGACACAGTGATTGATACGAGAGCCGCAGAATTTACGGAGGCTGACAGGATTAGAAAAAGAGAGCATTTTCTTCCCCCTTCTGTACCCTTATCTGCTGCCATAAATCACTGCCAATGGGAACGCACCGACACAGATCGCTCCGCCGTGCTCCGGCAGAAGACGCCGGTTCCACTCTGACCTTTGCATTTGACCTTGGGCGCTGATGCTAAGTGCACGGCGAGACCCCCCCTGACCTTGGCTATTCATATTTCATGGCCATTAGTGCAGCTGGCCCTTTAAGCAGGGCACGCATACCTTGTTGTCACATGAGAGATGATGTAATTATCAACGTATCCATCATAAGTAACCGGACCATCCATAATATTAGACATCAGAGTGGAAGATTGAATTAGCAAGCTCTGAACCCAGGATGTGCCCCAACCCATCCCCCAGCCCCACCCCCCCCCGACTCTACCCCCACCACCCCTCACTACAGAACATGCTGGTTTCATTCTGGATGAACAGCGCAGTATCGCTTTGCATGTAAGCCCTCAGGGTTCTGGACTAGGCCTTACAGTAGCTTTTTATTTTCTTAACTTTGTCCTCCCTCTCTCTCTCTCTCTCTTCCTCTGGCCTGCCTGAAGTACACCTTCATAATCTCTGCGATGAGGATTTAGACGTCAGTTGGTGGAAGTCATGGGAAAAAGGGAACCGAATCCGCCCAATCACCTGTTGACCTTTGGTCGTCCGTGGCAACAGCTGCTTTCATAAGAGTGTCACCAAGCAGATCAGGTCTGTGTTAGTCCACACGCCAGGGGTATTGATGGAGCCTGAAAATGTATCCGTGACCTTTGACATAATATCTACATGCAGCAAAATGGGCCTATTGGATATTACGCTATTTTGGCAGTGAAATGAGGAAGCAGTCAATGAAACATTCGTGTTTATCACTCATTCAAAGAGTTACATTCTTATGTGCACAAGTTTGTCAGTTTTGCACAATACATGCTCGCTGTGTAAATAAAACTGTCAATTGATCAATTTTATGAAAATTTAACCCCCCACTATTTTTTGCTTTGTTGAAAGGTCAAGGAAATGTATAATAAACCAGTATAGATGTCCGATGAATAGAAACAGTTGCAATTCACCCAAAAGACCCAAACACAGCATGCACAGAGTTTCATTCAAATTCAACCAATAAAAGAAGTCATTGCTCAAAAATTTCAGCTCTGTTTCCCTGATGGAAAAGGTATGTGGACAACCTGGGCTGGATGTTTTACTGCAAATTAACAGTGATTCTGTTCAAGAAATCTAAAGCATTATATAAAAGACTATTTTATAAAGACATTCTAATCACAATGTAGCTGTTCGCTGAATGCTTTACTCTCTCACCCACTTTCCCTTGAGAGGGAGCAGTTCCATAGACTTTCTGTAGGTTTCAGTAGTGATCTGATTTTGAAAAATGCATGTTTTTATATAAAATGTTGCATGGTAATGACCTGAGCTGACTCACCAGCTTAAAAGAGGGCATTTTAAACCTGGAATCATGTTTCATTGTTGAGCTTATTTTTCTTTTCTTTTTTTTGCTAGTTGTTGCTTTTGTGATTAACTAAAATATCAACTTAATTTCCTCTTCCATGAACATGAAAACAAAGGTTAAGCTAATTGGCTGCAGTGATCTGTTTGATCTTTTAGCCTTCGGCGCCTCTTTCAAGAGATATGTTTTGTAGTATGTGTGATGAGAATATTCTCAGTGTTAATGAAAAGTGAAATAACACCTTGGGTGGAAGATGGGAATGAATGTTAAATATGAGTTCAGTCTAATCACTTTGCTGTCAATCCTGAATTTATAACAACAGATACAAGTCATTTATTTCACAGACCATTCAAGATGGGTGAGCAAATGAATATACAACTCTTACATTTTCTCCATTTTATTACTCAATTCTGCAAAAATAGAAATTCAATCAAAATTAATTCCAGCCACAGAGTAATGTTAAAATCTTAAGATGGTGCTTTTTCTCTCACGTTAAATGCTTGAATTTACGTATGCACATATACAACCTAGTGCACATCACAAGTACCTTTTTAAAGAGAAGACATTTGTATCTAAGTATGACATTTTCCTGTAGTTTGATTTGATTGTTCAGAGAAATGTTTAGGACTTCCTTTATTGTTTGGCCAAATAGAATGAATGATGACATTATGTTCTAGGGGTCTGCTTTCTATTGAGCTGGGTCATATCCCACTTTATAGAATTATGGTTCATACCTGTTTTAAAAACTGTGTTTTAAAATAATACAATGTCCATTTTGATTTATGCCTGACCCATTTCAAAAGTTGTAATTGTATTTTTATTTTAAGCCACAGACATGATGTGTTTCATAGAATAACTCATTAAGGGTTTCACTTTGTTACAAGACATACTATTTTCGAATAGAATATGCCTTTTATAAAACATCAATGTCTTCAGTTTTCTTTATTAATTATTTTAGCTTGATGTTGATATGGAAAGTGTGAAGCAAGTATTTGGCATAGTTCCACCATTTGCTTGGAGTACTGACTGTGCCAAGGGCTAAGAGAAGTATCTCTGCACTGTGAACCTCTTCATCGTGGGAATTATCAGTTACCACGGTACCAGTAATTAAGATAAAACCCAACCACAGCTGAGCAATTACCAGACAGATGACCTTTTGGGAGATACTTAGAACATGGAGGAGATCTGAGAGGAAACCCGGTTTGTAAGCGCTGTACTCACTTCATGAGAGATTGAAAGTGTGACCCTTATCACAGTGTGATCACTTAATCTCTGGTAAATATTAGCCTTTTCAGACTGCGTTCAGGGGGAGGGCGGTTCGGGGGGGTCTTCACCCAGGAGATACAGAGGAGGCCTTGAGCAAGCTCTGGCCTTGCATGTCATGAAATCAGATTTATCTCTGGCTCCATATGTGTATTTAATATAAGGATAGTAAATGGCACCAAGCTAATGATGATCCTTTGAAAGTTTTTGAGGTATGTCTAATTTCACTGTTTGTTTTGTCTTCTCCGTCAAACATGTGTTGTGTTTAAACTTTCTTTATTGTACTCACCTAAAATATTAAAATATAGACCTGTAAGTTCAGAATAAGCAATGCAGAATAAGTTCAATTTGCAGATGCAATCTTCCATAAGGGGAATCTAAATAAAGAAGGTCAGCAACGGAATCAGTCATTGCCATGGTGATATTGTGTTGTCATTATGATTCATGTCTCAGCTTCGAGAAGCTTTTCTTTGCTAATATGGATTGCCTTCAACATCAGTGGCAGAAGAATCAACCCCTGGGTGTCCCGAAATGAAACAGCGATAAAGAGCAGAGAAAAGAATGAAAATGAAATGACTCACATCGAGTTTTATTGTAGACAGATTGAAATGCAATTACTCTGTAGTTAATAAGGAGTTTGCAGCCTTATAATCGTGTGTTAGACGGCGCAGATTTCAGTGTGATTTAAGCTATCTCTCATTATTCTCTTAGTAACAGACTGGAAGTATGTAGTCATTACACCTGAATTGAACAACACAATTATCCAAGTACCACTCAATTTCCAAGTAATTGTTACTTTGTCCTTTGTCTTTACACAGTCATGCAGGTACTCTGGAAAACCTCCAGGTGATTCTGATGTAATTCTGCAGTGTTATTACATTTCATCATAGTATTACTCGCTAATCATGAGCTGTAAACTACAGGCCAAAGTCCCTCCCGTTCTCTCGTATTTCCTGTTAGTGAGATCTGGATATATGACTAGACTTCAATAAAAGAACAAATCTTTTGTCCTGCAGTGTTTGCGATATGTATACATTCATTGTCTTGTATTACTGCTTTATAACAATAACTATGCTTTAATAATGTAGCAATTTGTAAAGGTGTCCTCCTCCCCTTGTAAAAGAGACTTGTGGCTGAATGGGTCTGTCCTGGGTAAGTGTGGTTTAGAAGCATGCAGGTTTTGGCTCATTTAAAGAAAGCTTTTTTCTCTGGCAGTTGGAGAATCAGGGCTCCCTCCTTCACTGTCCAACTATCCGGGCCCCTTAAAGCACCTTCGTGGATTCCTGTCAGTTTCCATGGAGACATCATGTGGTGTTCTCAATGAATGACCCCAAACCCCCCCCCCCCCACACACACACACACACACACACAAAATAAACCAGACGGTTTATTTGGGCTCAGTTTATTAACACTGCAGAAGAAATGCCTTTGTATTTATTTGTAAAAAAAAAAATCCCTCACAAGAAGACAACTTACATAATACAATTCATGAGATATCATACACAGTCAGTTTAACATTTCCCAAGATGCCAGTATGAGTGTACGTTGCAATGCGTGTGACATCAACCAGCAGGCAAATCAGCGTCCACCAGCTGATTCTCGCTTCCACACTCCAGCGCATACCGAGTGCACATTGAGCAGTCAGGGGAAATTGAAAGTGGTGTGAAAAGAGAATAGGGGGAAAAGAAGCACAATCACAGCGCAAACAGAGCAGCACAAACAGCCTGGGTAGTCAGGCATCAAGGATCCATTCACAGGGGCCCGTGACAAAGTGCCGAAAGTATCCCAGACCTACGGCTCTGTTTCCACTCTCTCTCTCTCTCTCTCTCTCTCTCTCTCTGTCTCTCTCGCTTCGTGTCAATGCCATTACCGCTCTGTGAGGGACGAAGCTAGCGCATTCCTGCTCTCGCTGCAGGCGGGGCTATTCGCCACTATTTTTACAAGAAGAGGTTGATTTGTCTTAGGCTATTATGGCCTATTACTTCTGGAAGTCTCCCGCAAAGGTTGGGTTGTGGGGGGTGGGGTTTGGGGGTGGGGGGTGCGACTGGCAAGCGCTGGCACTCGGCCTAAAGAGAAATCAATGAAACAAATTAATCCTGCGCCCGGCTACAATGACCCTGCGATCTATCATTCAGAGCCACTTTTACACAACGAATCAAGGAGCTTGAGGAGGGAGGGAGGGAGAGAGAGAAAGACACAGAGAGAGAGGGAGAGAGAGAGAAAAAGAGAGAGAGAGGGAGGAAGCAAGGGGGAGTAGAGAGAGCTGAGGAGGGGGAGAGAGTGTGAGCAGGAGTGAGAGAAGGAGTTACAGTGAGTGTGAAAGAGAGAGGGAGAGAAGGAGAGAGAATAAGAGGGAGAGAGACCCAGGAAGAAGACAATAGCACTTGGACAGTGTTGCCGCCCCAGAGGAATTGCGAGGGATGTATTGTGACTGACTGCACAGACAAAACCAAAACCAAAACCAAAACAAGTGCTTACTTTGTGTCCCGAGTGGCACCTAGCCTGTGGTATCACTCACCTACTGTGAGGACAGGATACACGTGTGCAACAATGTGTGTGTGTGTGTGTGTGTGTGTGTGTGTGTGTGTGTGTGTGTGTGTGTGTGTGTGTGTGTGTGTGTGTGTGTGTGTGTGTGTGTGTGTGTGTGTGTGTGTGTGTGTGTGTGTGTGTGTGTGTGTGTGTGTGTGAGTGTGTGTAGTTTTATGTGTGCATGTGCATGTTTGTTACACTGCATTTACAGATTCGCAGATACAGCACTTACTAAGTTTTACAGACCAAACACAAATAACTTACATGACTTCATTCCCATACACCAGTATCTTTGCTTTCATACATTTCCCTTTTGCACTGTGTCGTTCTGCCATCGAGGAAAGGAGATGTTATAAGACAATGGCGTGTCTGATGATGTCATAATCCAGTATGCTTATTGTGTGGTGCAGCTCTTCATTCCATTGTGAGGCAATGTGCTGTTAACATCTCCGGAAACGTGAACGATTATATGCAAGACACAAGATGGAGGGGGAAAGGAGAGTCAACACACTAAATCCCAACAAACAATGAGCTCGCTGATCCATGCCTTCTCCAAGTCACGCATTGTGTCACATCAAGAGGGACATGAAAACGGCACCACACACACACACACACACACACACACGTGCGTGCGTGCACACAGAGCAAGGGCTCCAAACTCGTATGGTAAAGTTTATTTCATCATGTTTCCCTCTGTTTGTGCAGGGAGGCAGAATTGAGTGAATACTGCAGTATGAGATGGAGGTCAGTTTCCTAGCTTGCCCATATATGGAAGCAGAATCCTGTGGTAACAGGAATAATGGATATACAGGGATACTCTGGTATTTACACTGATGCAGGAAAAAAACTTTTTTTATCACCCTTGCCAGTCTATATGGAGAAAACAAACATAGCAAAAAACCTGCTGTCTGAGCATTTCTTTTTGTTTTTCCGAGACTACCCGACAAAGGGCAGTAAACAAGACACTTTTATTTAGCCAAATATATCTCCTCTTCCGTACCCTGTAAAAGGAAAACGCTCTCAAACTGAACACCCACCCACACGCGGAGTGCTGTGTCAGGTTCCTCGACACATTAAACCCATCTATGTGGGGCCTTTATGTGTTGGGGCCTTCCCTGGCAGCTACATGTGTTGGTAAAGAACCTTGATGAACAGGCTTCACCCCCTGCAGAGAGGAACGGGATCGTTTCTGCGGGAAACCATAAATAAGTAATGTTAAGCCATGGGACAACATAAGCAGCGATGCTGTCTGCCTTGTTAGCTGTAATGGGAGATGCCACTCAACCAGCGGCCAAACCGAGCACGCTCCTAAAAAGACGGGGGAACGTCAACGGGGGAGACCTGCGGCTCTGACTCAGGGAGCGGTGGGTGAGGGTGGGGGGCCAGGGGTGGGGTAGAGCGGGGTCCCACTGAGGGGAAGCAAGGCTCTCTGGGAGAAGAGATGCATGCTGGGAAGGTTGTGGTTGTGGTCAATGAGAGGCTGAGTGCCATCCTGAGAAAGCACCAGGGTGCTAGCTCTCATCAGGCAACACGCCTAAACCCCCCACCAACCCACACCACAACCCCCAAAATGCAGAATTACCCCCAAAACACCTAGAAAAATGTTCAGCAAAGTCCTCTCTGACTGAGCACATTTTCATCCTGACAGGGTACATCCAGTCTCACTGGGACTTGTGCAAACTCAGTCGCGATTCAAATAATAACACAGGACACATAATTGTGCGCAGTGAAATAGAAGCTGATGTCCACCTGTAACAGAATAGTAAACTCCCCTTGTCCTCTTTGAGAGAAAAAGGGCCGTTGAACTCAGGAGCATCTCCTGAGAGACACAAATGGATGCTCCTGAGGAACACAGATTCATCTCTGACCTGATAATGAGAAAGAAAGCGGAAAAAAAACTATAAAACAAAAGACCTTCGCACTCTCCAGCGGAGAAGAGAGCCCGGTTCGGGACAGAGCGTTCATTCCTCTTAGCTCACGACAGAGGACCAGGGATTCACATCCAGCCCAGCGGCTGGGCTGCTCCAGATTGCTCTTAGGTAGAGTTATGTTCATGTCGATATACATGCAGTAAGTGAGATTCGCATCTGCAAATAGACCAAGGGTTTGCATGAGGCCAAGGTGTCATAACCTGTGGACGTGTATTTAATCAGGCAAAGATGGACTGCTCAAATTAGATTTCACATTTGCATTTATTGGCCTCCGTGAGGAAATTCATTACACAGCTCATTACAATGCATCTTCACAGGCCAACAATTAGCATCGGGAAACAAACAACTGTACAACACAAATTATACATTCATTTTTCAAACACCTAACATGCACTTTGCTGAAAGGACATGCATCAAGCACCAATGCTGAAACATTGCATTACATAAAAACAAAAAAGGCAAAAGTGAAATAGCAGTAATAGAACATTATTGATTTTCTTCGGTGAGTTTCACAGAGTTTCAGTTTCACGTTGTTTCGCGCTCTTTCTCTTCTACGATATATTTTACCTTAAGAGGTACAAATCCTTGTCACTGGGGTGGAACCTGCAAGGCACATCTGATGTGCGTTTTGTTTGGGTTTTTGAGAAGAAAGAGCACAGAGCAGCGCTGTGAAGAATCACTGCTCTGTCTCAGCAGGCACATTTAACACTTTGGTTTCGCCAGAGAAGAAAAATGCATCTTAACTGTACCCCACTTTTTTAAGAGTGGATATCTTACATATCCTACATTACGCATCGCTGTGGAAGAGCAGGAGCCTTGCAACAGGGGAATCCTCCCAAGATGCAAATCTGTAACATCTAGGTCACAAGGCTTGGACCCTAGAAACATGGCTGCCCGGGAAACAAGCTAGACACTGAAGGTGTCTTCGCCAGGCCCAGGGATGTATGTATCTGTGTATCAAAGACCACATTCTGCTTCCTTGGAGGCAAGTTGCCACTACATTGTTTTTTGTGAACAAAATTTATAAATAAATAATTTGAGAAAAATTAAGAAACAGCACTGCCATCTGACTCTGAACTTCATGCAACTCTGAGGTGTGTCTGTGTGCATATGGATCTGAAGTCTCGTGAAGGGTAGAGAGTGAAAGAGATGAAGCTGAAAGCTATGACTGAAAACACTTTCATTTCAACGAAGGAAAGCAAGTCTAATGCGCAGCAACGCCAATACACAACTGCCAGCGTTTAGGTCCAGATGACCTCTATCAGAGAGCGAAACACTGGCAAGTGTGTCATGTCACAAACTGGTGACGTATACCACAGAATAGTCTGCTGCGGATCATCAAACCACGGCACACTGCAATATTAGAAACAGATTAATCGTCCTTGGGTGGAACTCTTCTACTGCCCTGGCCTGCCTTCGTCTTTGGTATCCTTAACCGTATTTCATGTCCCCCCGCTATTTTGTATGTACGTTGAACACTTACGTTTTTCTTTGGCTCTCTTCTGCTTCTCGGTTCTTCCTCCTTACACACCTCAGTTTCCTGCACATAGACAGTAACTCTAAAAAACTAAGTCAAGCTGAGCCCAAGTATAAATATATCTCACATTTCCAGGCTGGCGATGGGATGCAACGTTACTCAATATGAACATACACAAAAATACTCAAACATAATCAAATGTAAGTAACAATTCACAAAAACAGCATCTCAAAAAAAAACTTTCAGTTGTGCCACTATTTAAAATATTCTTTTTTATACTGTGTAACGCGGATTCCTTCCTCAGCGACTACTAAAAAATGTATTGGTCCTGATCAGATGTTTGATCTACTACGCTACCTTTTGTGATAATGTATCATGGAAGCGAATACGACGGTATGCTATCCTTCAGAAATAAACCTCAAATGTATTTTTAAAAATTACCATGGCAATATGCTTTTACTTATGTATATATTGTTATGATAAAAAAGGTTTTTCTTCATACCTCAATGTGTAAAAGAATATGGCAGAAAAAGAAAATCCAGTAAAAAAAAAAATTAAGAAAGAACCAGGTTCATTTCAAAGTCACTATTGAAGTGCTTTCAAAGATTTAAATAAACCAATAATTAAAAACGAAGCCTGAACATTTACTCATTTTAAATTGTATGACTGACATTGGTTAACAACATATGCAGGGCGTTACGTAGTTCAGGATCAGAGTGTTATTAATGTTTATATTTGCATGAGAACAATCAAACACACCTTTCCAAAAATGTACACAATAAAAATTAGTTTCAGTTTCTTAACATCAATGAATTTGATTTGATTCTTCCAAAAAAAAAAAACGACAGGTAATTGTAATTAATTGTGCATAACTGGACAGTGATATTAAAAATAATAAACACATACTTTAAATATTAAATATAAAATAAAGAGTTTCGCGTTTCTTTTGGCTTTTATTTAATTACTTATTTTTTTATTGCATGGCTCGATCTCTCTGTACATTAAAATAGCCGGTGATAACGCCGTCCTGAAAGGTGAGATTTTCCACCACGGCCTAGATTAATGAAATAGTGGTGGTGCAGTTACTCGTCAGTATAAGAACATTTTACACTTATATTTAGGAACAACCCAGAGGTTATATTTTCTTATTTGTAACCAGGTCAATCCCCATCACGGATTGAAAGGAATGAGAAAAAGAACACTAAAAAATACTCATACTGAAAATAAACTTTTTGTTTGCAATTTATTTGTTGGCAAACTGCTTCAGGATGTTAGCCTAGTTTTTGGAGCACTTAAACAGTGTATTTACATTTGCTTCGATTTTATTAAATGTTTAGTTGTTCAAATAAAACTCACAATCTTCGTGTTCACGGGTACGTAGTCTGTGTGTTTGTAGCACTGATGTATCTCTAGGCCAGTTAAACATCTAGCAAGGACCGTGAGCGCTAATTGATTTATGACTTTGGTTTCGGATACCTTCCAAACTAATTAGTAGTGGGCCTATACACTTTCCGCGAGGGGTTTTGTTTGCAGTGACGTATCATGACAATCTCTCTAACTTCAACCACAAGTCAGGAGAGTTTATATCCAGTAGGAGCAATTCATCCAGCCCTGGCAGGTTCAAAAGTTGTGGGTTGTTTATCCTCCCTTGTGGAAGGCGAGTGTTGTTTCAGGATAAAGGTATAGCTTTCTTTGAAAACAGTGAGGCATACACCTACAACAATTTAATTACCAAATTACCCAGAATCGTGATCTCATAAATCAACGTTTTAAAGGCTGGTTTTACCAAGTCTGGACTCCCGAATCTAGACCCTGCATCACCATTTAGAATCGGATTCAGAGTAAACAAAAGTCTCTCTCTCTCTTTCTCTCTCTCCCTCTCTAATGCAACAGACTAAAATGATTCTTTTTCATTTCAACTTCTCCCGCAATCCACAGTACACCCACAAGCACGCATATACACGTTCTCTGGCTGAGCAGAACATAGTTTGAACTTTTTAAACAAAAAAAAACATACTTTTTCAAGCAATCTTCTTGTTCCTTTCACTTCAGTCTGGGCCCCGCATAGCCTCAGGACCAAACCACCCCCGTATTCACTTTCAGCTTGTGGAGCCCCTGAGCACGATTAGCCAAGCCTACTATAAAAACAGAATACTTTTATATTTTAAAGTGGCTGTGTGATGGGATTTGTTACGAACAGACACACACACGCGCGCGCACACACATGCATACACGCACGCACACACACACACACACACACACACACACACGCATTTAGAATTTCCAAACAATTCGAGTGTGTATTTATTTCAGATTATTCAAACGATGCTTAACAAACAACGTGAGTGCTGATTCGGTTCCTTCAGACCAGTGAACATAGGTTTTTGTTGATGTTAACATTAATTGGCAAGGGGGAGTCATGGACTTCAACGTGTTTGGGGTTGCACTTTGGGATTTTTATTGTAAATACTGTATTGGAAATTTCTAGAGATGCTTCCATTGGGTTATTTTGGTCATATTCCTCAATTACAACTCAAAAAGTGTTCTCAGCTGCAGCAGAATGTGTTCAGTCTGTATTATACGGAGATAATTATTCTTTTACCATTGGTTTATTTGAAGGGAAACATATTTTATCCTCGGAATCTGCTAAACTAGTTCTTTGCTGACATGCATATAATGTGAGTTGGAATGTCAGACGAAATCAAGATATAAAACTGAAGCAGAGGATTCACTGAGGAATGTACTGACACGACATATTACTTCGTTTATGTCAACGAATTAACCAACCCCAAACGCGCTGAAAAACAGGCGACACAGTTCAAAGCAGCTGAAAAGATATAGGAAGCATTGTTTGACAGAGGGGAGGAAAAAAAACAACACTGGGGATCGTCTGTCTGGGTCATTTGAAACCTTTTCACATGTTGCAGAAACATATGACTTGTTTTTACAGATGGCTTCTTGACAAGAGGCCTTAAAACTTCGCGGAAAGCAATTAAAATACCTAGGTTCCTCTTTCGTAGAGGATGTGGAAATGTAAAATATTTTGTTAAGTTCTGCGTGTGACAACTGGGTAAAATGTAATAAAACATAAATTGATTTGAACAGGCCTACAGTAAGCATTATACAAATAAGTTATACAACAAATTAGATAATTTTGTACATCGTTGTCCTTCATAATTGAGGAAAAAATGAAAAGCTGTCCCATACATGTCTCCCTTCAAATATAAAATATTTGAATATTTGAATGTATATATGGCCTTTAGCCGTTCAATGGGAATAAGTATGTGTATATGTACATTACTTTATAATCAAGTTTATTCTTACAAGTCATATTGCTCAGCGGACCTATGCGTTTTGGTCCTAGAAAAAAGTTTAAATCATCTACAGTCACCAAAGGCACTAGTTTAGTCTTTCATGGTTTATAACATGTAACATATATGACTGTGTGCGCACACACAAACATACACATACAAACAGAAACACGGCTATAGGTAACATGCGATCCGGTGATGCGTAGCGAATAGCATGGGAAAACCAATTAACGAAACAATAAAATGGCAACCAAATACTTAAATTATGCGCAAGTTTACAAAATACCATGAATATTTAAATTTCCCTCGGAAGACAAGTACATTCCATTTCCCGTTTTTCTCAAACCTTTATAAAAACATATCAAACAAGTAATAGTCTTCACAAAAAATGTTTCCTTAAATGGCATGTCATTTGTCATAACGTCACCTTTCTTTGGCATAAACTAGGACCCTTGTAGTTTATTAGAAAGTTGCAGATAGACTATTACTTTACTGATTCTCTGTGTCTCCGGATTATAATCTTGCAATTGACATGTGCAGTGTTTTATTTTGATCTGGACTGATAGTGTGCTATACGATCTCGCTTGTCTTATTTTAGAGTACCGACAGGTGAAAATATCTCTGCAGCCCTTGTATAGCTGCCCCCCTTCTATTTCAGTCGATCGTATAACTTTCCTTACTCGTTGACAATGTGGCTTGCAAACAGGCAATTGATCTTTTGACGAAGCCATCAACAAGAAATCTTACATAATAGAATCATGCATCACGGGAGAGGATCGGGTCTGCCAAAACGTCCACAAATTGCGATTTCTAACAGAAACGCACTGCAATTTCGAAAATAAAAATACTAATGGAAGATAAAGACTCATAGCGCAAAATGTTTGACCATGCAAGCTGAATAGCTACTCGCCGATTTATTCATCTCGGCTAAAATGCATCTTAACAGAGGTGTCCATGTGCATATGTATTTGGCTGTGAATATCGAAGAAAGAGATTGTGTACTTGCCTGCAGAAATGAGTTTCAGTGTTTCAGGAGCATATTGCTATCGCTGAAACAGCTCCTTTTAATGCCCCAAAGTCCTTTCTCCCCTCTGCATAGCTGTTTTCGTGTTGGTAGTTGGTATCCTCTTTGCTCTCATTCGCCACCCTTACAGCACCCCCCCCCCACCCCACCCTACTCCCCCACCCCCCCCCCCCGTTACACACACACATGCAAACTCTCTCTCGCGCGCGCACACACACTCTGAAAGTCTGAAAAGAATAAAATAATCTTGATGATTCACTTACAGAAGTTCCCCTTTGTCTGATTTAATCGTATTCGCTTCACCTTTTCACCACACCGAGGACGTGACCGAGAGTTTCTTTTTGAAAAGTTGTGGTAAGAAAATAAAAGTCTACCGAGGAGCTAGTTCTTAAAACAGCAAGTCTCCCAGAACTCCATTTTGCATGTTTTTGGATGATACACGAACTTTGGGTCACATTCAACCATGGGGTTTATACATACTATAAATCAAAACAGGTTATTAAAACTCAATGCTATTATGACGCACATACATAATTTGGCGCTTTATTCACGTCTGAGATGCACACAGTGCGTGAAACAACAGGCATTCTGAAATTATGCAATGCGCTCATAGTTGAAGTCATATGAACTCAAGTACAAATATTTAAAATTATGCGTGATGAAGATATTTTTTTTTCGGATCAATTCTTAATCACAATGATTTATAGTTACAGTGCGTTGGACCAGTGAATGTATACTGTACGCTAGATGGCAGCCCGATCCGTGTATTTTTAAGTCTGATGAGCGCAGTATCTTTTCACCACACACACAAGACTGAACCATAGAATTATCTGTCAACTTCATGTGATTTTATTCGGATTGCAATTATGAAACCAATTAAGACACACATATGGTTACTGTTTGTACATATAAAACAACAGGCAAACCCCCTCTTTATTTTACTCAATACTATTTAGGCATAGTAGCAGTGCATTGACTAGTCTATTTTAGCCATTTTTTTTCTTTACAACAGTATGCAGTTCTGTCGCCTGCTTTCAAGAATATGTGTCCATGCAGAGGAATAATGCGAGGCATAATAAATAAGAATAACATTCATATCACCTAGACGCCTGTGAAAGTGAGTAGTATATGGTTTTAGCACACATTCGTGATTTAAAGCACTGCACAAACCGTCTGAAACTTTCAAGGATTCAGATCGAGCTGTTTCACTACGCGCATCCACAAATTTCACTTACACTAAAGGTTTTTTTTTTTGCTCCCTTCTTTTTCAGCCATTCCATCCAGGGTTTCTTCCTCTTTTGTGACAATAGACGACCCATACTAATCAGCTTTCAAAGTAAATAGCAGCGTAGGGCGAGCTCTGTGTAAATTGTGCTTGTCAGAACCCCCCTCCCAGTCGTAGGTAGCAAGAACCGAGGACTCTAACCAATAGAGGGAAGGAGGCATGGCTAACCTTAGCCTCCCATTTTCTCCCCCCAATGCAGGGCTCTGACCAGTCAGTCGCCTTTGATTATCAGTTGCCAGCAGCCCCTCTCTTGGCTCCTTGACACGAGCACCATATAAGGCGCAGCGATCTCCATAGAAACGTGTCAGTTTCAATAGTAGTGTCAAAGTTCACTGTATACAGACATTCGCGCAGATCCTCGT
Source organism: Albula goreensis (assembly GCA_022829145.1). Lineage (NCBI taxonomy): Eukaryota > Metazoa > Chordata > Actinopteri > Albuliformes > Albulidae > Albula > Albula goreensis. The sequence continues at coordinate 65,396,226 of CM040741.1, forward strand.
TTCGGAAACATTGCTCTGCTGGTCTTCTCGTTAAAACGAATTCATTTTTAGTCTCCCCCCTCGCACACACTGTTAGGTTTTTTTGTCTCTCTTTCGCTTCGTTCCTGGTGGAGAGGGGAAACTACAGGGGTACGTCATTTTTTGTTGGTTCAGCTGAGTTTTTATTCAAATATACAGATATGATATTCCGCTCTTCGGCGTTTTCGCTCTTCAGCCAGTGGAGACGGGAGCAAGGAGCAAGGAAGTAAAAGGGATTTATTTCGCCATACTTTGGATCGCGCATTATTTTTCAAGCATTATCCTCTACTTCTCTGCGTATCGAGCCTGTGTTATATGCGGTTACTTTCAACCAAATTCAGTAATTTGTTGCCTCTGAATATTTATTTTATTTTCCAAGACTGGTTTCTGAATGGCTGACAGCGGTTTACCTTGGAACTGGCCTCCCGATACGTGCGTATCCTGATCGGGTGCCTCTCTGCGTGTATTTTGAATGTATTGGTTGTCGTCTGCTTCTACTTTGTCCTACGTGATCGCCTGCTTGGATTTGACTTTGCACGGGCGTATATCTGAAACGTCTTCTTCCACTTTATAAAAAAAAACAGCGATCAGCTTAATATTTAGCACTTTTTGGGCCCGAGATATGGCAATGGTAGTTAGCGTGTGGCGAGATCCGCAGGAAGACGTGGCCGGAGGAACTCTGAGCGGCCATAACCCAGCAACTCAGCCGGCAAGGGAGCAACAGCACACGGCGTCGGCAGCACCTCACACCCCGCAGACCCCAAGTCAGCCTGGAGCCCCTTCAACGCCCGGGACGGCTGGTGAAAAGCATAGCCAAAATTCAGGACAGAGTCAGCATATTGAATGTGTGGTCTGCGGAGACAAATCCAGCGGAAAGCACTACGGTCAATTCACCTGCGAGGGATGCAAAAGTTTCTTCAAGAGGAGTGTCCGAAGGAACTTAACGTATACATGTCGTGCCAATAGGAACTGTCCGATCGACCAGCACCATCGCAATCAATGCCAATACTGTCGGCTAAAGAAATGCTTGAAAGTGGGCATGCGGCGGGAAGGTGAATATAAATATATCAGTTCACATTCGCAGCATTACTTTGGTCTCCAGTGAATCTCACTGTGCCATATTTCATGTAATTCAAGCGGGTGTGTGATAGTGTGCCGCCTGTGCGTGTTTGTGTGTGCTTCAGTGTTTGAGGGTGTGCGAGAGATGATGTGAGCTTGGGAATTAATTGTTCCCTAACCCAGAAACAATAACAGATGCCTCAATCGTTTTTAAAACTAAGCTACTGGGTATATCAGTTTTAATATTGGAAAATGTTCTCAATTCCTGGTACCAGTTCTGAATGTGTACACATCGGCTATGCTGGAATGGGATACACAATGTAAATAAAATACAATAGACGGACCCAGAATTATACATAAATCGTTAATTATTATATTAAATTGTAATTAAAAGTTAACCGATAGCTAATTTGTGGAAGGTCTTGGATATTTTAGCCTGAGAGCAGACATTGTGCTCAATCAGCTCACGTACATGCATATGCATACATTATAGCATATTAGCTACCATTGCACACGTTTGCAGGAAGATGTTCGATATTTTTTCAAAACGCCATATCATATAAATTAATATGAATATTTCGCTGGGTAAAACTTGAGTGTATGTTTCCCCACTGCTTTTCAGGTTAGTATTTTATGTTAGTGAACAGTAGCATGACAATATCTATAGTAATATAATTTAATTATTTACCACACATGCTATCATGTTGCATACTGTCATTAAAATAAATGCACATTATGTCATTTGTCTTATGGTTAACTTATAATCATATAAATTATGTGTACATAAGTAACAATTACTGTGTAGGAAAAGTCATTACTAAATGCTATGACAATGCTTAAACTGCAGCGTTGCAATAATGAATTTGTAGGCTTACCTTGTAGGGCGGTCAACTACAGAAATAATTTTAATGTATTACAACTGCCAATTTGTTGTGGGTTTGTATAAGAAGTAGTGCAAAGTAGTTAGTTGTAAGAACCTGACAACCACGGGAGTGTAAGCGTGGTTTCCTTTGGATCCAGATGGTTCGTTAATCGTGTGTTTAGGAGCTACATAACTGTGTATTTACTTTACAGCTGTCTCGACTGTTTCAGTCCCTTCCGCCCTCACGGGTCTCAGTTTTCGGTGACTGAATTCAAATATTACATGGATATATGAAGCCTGAACAAACTTTTCTGAGAGAGTGTATTTATATGTGTGTTAGAAGGAGGGGGTCCACAAGCTAATATGCAAGACAGGCGTGTATCATCAAGACCTTGCACAAAATCGAACAAAATTCAGCTAGGAGCTTTAAGTTTTATTTTTAAGTACACTATCACAGTCCTCTTTAACTAAATAACTTTAAGGTAATGTGTATTAGCTCAGGATGCGCATTTCCTCTTCTTCTCTTTCTTTTTGTCAGCGGTTCAGCGAGGAAGAATGCCTCCAACACAACCTAACCCAGGCCAGTACGCGTTGACGAACGGGGACCCGCTGAACGGCCATTGCTATCTCTCCGGATACATATCGTTACTGCTCCGGGCCGAGCCTTACCCGACCTCCCGATACGGCAGCCAGTGTATGCAGCCCAACAATCTAATGGGCATCGAAAACATCTGTGAACTGGCAGCTCGCTTGCTTTTCAGCGCCGTGGAATGGGCCAGAAACATCCCCTTCTTCCCCGACCTACAAATCACGGACCAGGTGTCTCTTCTCCGGCTGACTTGGAGCGAGTTGTTCGTGCTGAACGCGGCTCAGTGCTCCATGCCCTTGCACGTGGCCCCGCTGTTGGCCGCGGCTGGCCTCCATGCCTCTCCGATGTCGGCGGACCGGGTCGTGGCGTTCATGGATCACATCCGTATCTTCCAGGAGCAGGTTGAGAAACTCAAAGCCCTCCATGTCGACTCAGCAGAGTACAGCTGCATCAAAGCGATAGTGCTCTTCACATCAGGTGAGTAGTGGTCTAAGACGACCCTTGCAAGGGGTCTTGTCGTGGAGAGGTAGGGTACTACTGATATTGAATAACTAGGCTTTTGAATGGCTCCACAAATAAAAAAAAATGCAGATCGAAAATGCAGTGTTTACATGAACTCAGAATTTGGCATGATCACAACGTGTAGAAAGCCAAACAAGCTTTTTCCGAATGTAGGCCAACACATGGTTTAAAAATGCTGATCAAATAGAAGAGTTCTGGCGTTATGCATCATTTAACTGGGCACATTGTCTCCATGCAGGCTACCCATTTTATTATTGCTTGTCTTCATTGTGAAATCTGCAGTGTTTATCAGGGAGCCCCCCCTCCCTTTCATAAAAACCACAGATGAAGACTGATTGAATGTGTTTAGGATAGACCTCTGGACAAAAATGCTACACCCATGGTAGTATATTTAATGCGCAAAATGGAGGGATGAGGAGGCAAAATGGTTGCGTTAATAAGTGTATAATAAGGATTTTATGATTACAGTCGACTCATTTTCTGTTCTGTTCGAGCATGACTTCTACAAATAACTTAAGTCCACCATTAAGATGATCTAATGCTTTTAAATATAATATAGAAAAAAAATATAAACGTGGTTTGTGAATTTGGCTTGGTTACGCTGTAATTATACTTTAAATAAACTATATATAATGTTAAAATAAGAATATCAATAAACAGCGACAGCTCGACTGCAGACAAAGCACTCGCACGGTGCAAAGTCTCCCACAGGCCCCAGCCAGACCTCCTCCGAAAGCTCGAGCTATTTCTTGTGTCGGCAGATAATTTATAACAAATTACAAACGTTCTGGCATTTGGCTAACTGGCCTGTGGAAAACTGGCTTTTAAATTCTGTTAAAATGCATGCGGGCAATGTGTGCTTGCCTTTATTAAACATGGTTATGTGTGAATACAGTAAATATTACTGCAGACAACAGAGTTAGGCCGTGCCCTGCATTTCAAACGGGCTACCGTCTTCAGGTATTAGGGTACTGAATTATATCTAAAGTAGGCAATTAATATGAAAACACCAGTGTACTATCATTTTTTATTTAAAAAAATATATATGTATATAAAATACTCGTCTCAGATACTAATATTTAACGTAGTAGCGGTGTGCATATTTAATTACTAAATACTCTCATTCAGTTAAGTATTCAACCATTTCATTTAATGCGGTGTAAACAATATATACATTATATGAAATATTGTCCTTCCCAGTGCTAATCTTCAGAATACTTATTCTCAGATTTTGGCCTATGCATTCTCTATAAGACTCACATTTTTCCAACTCGACTCCATCTTTGCAAGTTGACACTGTGTCCTTTTATAATTTAAAACTATATTTCTTTGGAGTTTTTTTATTTATGCGCGACTAGATGTACTTTTCTTTCAACAGTGATTTATCTGTTAATTTGTTATTCTTATCTTGTGTTGTCCTGTGTTAATAAACCTAGGTGTTCTTGGTAAGGCAGCAAACTAAGGATAAAAGAGATTATATTCGCACAGAATGATTTCAGACACAGGCCAACGTCAAAGCAAGTAATCCAGGAAAAAAATGCACGATCTGTGCTCGCGCTCCGTAATCTACATGTGGACCAAGTGGGCTCATATGAAACACACTCCAGCATCTCCCAGGAAGCGTCAGTGTTAAATAAATATGTATTTATTGTTTCCAAAAGTGGACTTCGGGGATTTTTAATTCCCTATTATTAAGGCATTTCATCATATAGGACTATATTTCATATGATATTCATTAAGCTTTGGATAAATGGATGTAATTTATTTATTTATTTATTTATTTTAGTAGTTAGCCAGTTTTATGCTGAATTAATACTAACTACTACTCCTTAATTCATGAATATTGGCTACATTTCAAATTAAACTTACTCGTCTGTATTTTAAACTGGTATTGGGAGACGCAAAATAATGAGGTACAGCAACCGTAGTGTGTATTTATTTGTATGATCCTCGTAGGTTTTCTTCGTATTTACAACTTTTCTCAGATAGCGGCCACATAAAATCTTGAAGGTTATACACATCACATTTAGGAAGACATACAGAATGCGTGTGTACACTCTGTAATTGTTCTTGCAATCCTCAGTAGATATCGTTGAATAGGTGAGCCTTGAGGTCTTTAAGGTTGTCTGAAATGCAACCAAAGATACAGGACATTTCACTGGACTCTGGGCTGGCCTTCTTACACTATACTACTTTGGTAAACCATGACCGCTTAATAGTATGTAATCATATCAGTAATTTTTCGGAGAACTCTTGAAAAATCATGACCCCAGAGGTCATAGGTAGACTGCTTCTTCCATGAAGGATGTAAAACCATAATCCAAAGCATGGTGGCAATCTTTCGTTTTAGTTTATTAATTGCGTTTCAAAATGGTGTATTGAATTAGCCTCTCGGTACGGCAGTGTTATTCCAAACATATTTCTTTCTGTTTTCTTCCGTTTAGTCCTTGTAAACGCCAATGGCTCTGCACATGCACTGCTCACACAAAACCTTTTGATAATTATGTCGGGCCCGAGTGACGTAAGAAATAGTGTTTCCTCTGCAGACATTTATCCGCTAGATATTTTGGACACCACTGTTCAATATGTAACATATCAAAACGAGCAATAAATTCTACTTGCTACAGTGTCACTTCAAACAAAACCCAACACCATGGTGCATCAGCGCCACGGAAGAGGGTGACTAAAAAGCAGCTTATACGGTTTCGATGCCTTTCCAACCTGGGCCTACTAATGCAAGGGCAGATCACTGTAGGCTCCATTGATGCCTCACATGCAGTTGCCATGGAGTTTTGACGTGCTTTAATTATGACTATAAAATCCATCCTTGCTACTAAATATTGCGTCTAGGGACATTTGTGTGTGTGTGTGTGTGTGTGTTAAAACAGAAGACACATTACGTGTATAATAACAAAACGAGGACATTCAGTGTAAAACTTATGGAAATAATGTGTAGAATTTTACACGGTGTATCAACTAGATGCATCAGTTGGCTTAAATGAAGCATATTGTTGTAATTTAGTCTCATTTTGATCTTTTGCCTGATTCCCACATGGATACACTGTATATGCAACGAGAAATGAATCACATTTCCCCTGTCCTACAGCTGAGCACCGCAGGCTCTTTGCGCATCACTCGGTGCTGGTTTGCAGCGCATTCTTTGTTATGATTCGTGGATGTGCACGTTATATGAAAGGACAGGCCGTTTATTGATATTCAGTAAAAAAAAAAAAAAAAAAATGGCGCAGCCAGAGCCTGATGAATGAGTTTGCCTTACATCTCAAAACTGATCCATAATCCAAACATTAAAAATGATGATAACCTCTGTCTTTTGTGTGTGTGTGTGTCTGTGTGTTTTTTTTTCTCTTCCTTTGAATGTGCAGATGCTTGTGGCCTGTCGGATGTGGCTCACGTTGAAAGCTTGCAGGAGAAGTCTCAGTGCGCTCTCGAGGAATATGTTAGAAGCCAGTACCCGAATCAGCCCAGCCGTTTTGGCAAGCTGCTCCTCCGACTGCCTTCCCTTCGTACCGTCTCTTCCTCCGTGATCGAGCAGCTCTTTTTCGTCCGCTTGGTAGGTAAAACTCCCATTGAAACCCTCATCCGGGATATGCTGCTGTCCGGGAGCAGCTTCAATTGGCCTTACATGCCAATTCAATGATCCAAATGAGAAGGTAAAAAATAATAAATAATAAAATAAAAAATAAAAAAATAAAGGAAAACTGGACCAAAATTGTGGCAGCCTCGACGAGAGGACTGGATTCCTAATGAATGAAACGGACGGAAAATTGTTGTTCACCTTGGAAGACAAGACCATCACGAGACCCTTTATCTTTATTATAATTTTTTTTTCGGTGGAGATGGAATACTCAATGTAAGGAAAACGCGGAACTTGACTCCTGTGTAAATCCACTCTCCTTTGCAAGAACACTGGTCTTCATTTTGTAAAATATTAGTCTTTATTTTCATTTTTTGTACAAAAATAAATAAATAAAAAGGAAATCATCTTATGTGCATTAAAATCAAGACTTAGTGAGAAAATAACGTTTCCAAAATATTATAAGAAATGTACTGTGTCTATGTATCTTTTTTGGTTCAAAACCAGGTTTTGTGTGATTCTATACTAATAATTTTTATATAATCTTTGGCTTCTTATAACAAGTGCGATATACGTTTGTCAAGGCTATGTTCTCCAGGAAATAAAATTGAAATGAGATTTTTTAAGGACAACGAAATAAATATGAGCAGAACGATACTGGCTTTGACAATATTACCTGGTGACAGAACTTTTTTCCACGTGATCCTATGGACCTGCAGATCAGCAGCAAACGGACCTCGCGGACTTTACAGGGAGAGGGCACAAGAGAATTTTATTGGGCATACCATGTATGGATTCGTTCAGTTAAAAAAAGAAACATTGAATGAAAAGCACTTTTAATAATATATCATTACAAATACATTTGGTTTGTTCTTGATCGTTTTGTTGTTTCTTGAGTTTTATTAATTGTTGCCTGGTTTCCTTACGGCATGGTTTAGTTTTTTTTTTTTTTCCAGAAATGTAATAGGTCTTAATGAAGAACTATGTGGCGGAAGGATGTACCATCAAAAAAGAGGAAAAAATGGTCTCTCTCGCAAGTTAATTTCACGTGAGGCTCAGGATGAATCGTCACACAATTGGCAGAGGGACACGCGCATAGAGAAAACTCAAAAAAGGGGGAAATTGGAGCTCATCTAGGATTTTGGCCACCATCTTCATGTGGATTAAATTACACTGGTCTTTTATTCTGAAATATGAAATGCTTCGTCCCTGCATCGACCCGCCTTCTGCTTCATTATTCTTTCACGGATAACATTCTGCAGTGTATGTGTTTATCTGTAATTGGAGTTAAAAGTGGTTTGTAAATAATGCAATTGGCTCGTATGTGTGAAGTGTATCTATGCATAACGCACATGCAACAGACTTGAATGAAGCACAAAGACATACATGTACATCCAGAACTACACTTTCGTTTTCCATCTTAAAGCCACTCGTACCAATCTCAAGATTCCTCCTTATGGTAGCGTTTAATGTGACCCCCCAACATCAACCATACCAACCCAGCCCAACCACAGCTCTCACATCTCTCTCTCTCTCTCTCTCTCTCTCTCCTCTCTCTCTCTCTCTCTCTCTCTCTCTCTCTCTCTCTCAGAAGCAGAATACTCACTTCAGAAATTACTTGATTCCTGTTAATTTGATCGCAAGGCTACAAGGCTTTCACGGCAGTTGTGTTGTTTTTTTTTTTTTTTTTTTATCTTTTCCCCCCACAGTAGGGCATCGATATGTTTGTTTACTGTTTATTTTCATGGACAAGAATGGAAAGATATGATTTGAACTAAGTGAAAAGGTCAGCGAGGGCACAGAAACAATAGAAATATCGGAGCAAAATGTTCTCAGCCAAATATAACATACATAGTGTGCACTATAACACATCACTGTTCGTTATCTGAAGCAACTAGCCAATATGGTCTGTGGTCTTACCTGACCAACTAACTCGTTCTACAAAATACTAGCGTGTAGACATATCAGTTACATAAAATAGTTTGAAAAACATTCTCACACCGTCAGTCTACCCTTTATTTTCGAACTTTCTCTTTTATAACAGACATGCCACGTGATTCTACACGTTCTAATGTCCTTCGGGTTTGTAAACTGTGCTGTTTCCTCTACCTGCAGTCCCCTGAGTCAATTAAGATTGTCTGGTTGGCTTGCCTCGAAACACAGCACAATGCTGACTACATCGGATGTGTCTCAATTGCAACATTAAAAAGGATATGCGGGACCCAGGTATACATACTGGCGGGCCTATCCGTTAACTTTTTATGCAACAATTCTATATATTTACTTCTGATACTTCTGTTCAGCAATGCATGAATTTAAGCATAGCTGTTAAATATTCTGAGGAGTTTTAAAAGACAGGTGGTGTCAAAAAGTATTTAAATGAAGTAGGTTTTATACAATTTTGGGCAGTGTGGGAGATACTGCAAGGATATATATTGCCTGAATTGTTTCCCTGTGCAAATGTATTTTAAATTACCTGTAAGGCAAACTAAAACGGTTCGGAGGAAGATTTGCACAGGATTCAGAGTTTCAACCCAAATCAAAGAGATGAATCGCGTAAGGTTATGGAAATTAATGTCAAAGACACACCGCATAGTTTATTTTCAGCTCAGGAAATTTAAACTTCGATTCGACTTAACTGACACTTCGGGGTCATTGTTCAACAAATTTTATAAACGTCGACACGTCTCATAACCAATATTAGTTTATTTTCTTGGTTTAAAAATACAATGAAATTATGTGTGTATCTATGTAAATCCTCCGTGTTCCCCGACCACATTTGTTAGCTTTACATATATTTATAAATTTATATGGGGGTAAACGTAAAATAGGTTGTATGTAACGTTTTGAAATAAGTTATTCAAATTTCAAACTATGTATTTTATTATGTACTCTGAAATCATTCGGATTGCAAAACATTTTGTGACGCATGAAATGCTAATAATTCAAACTCTCTCTGATGTCAAAGAGATCTTCGAGAAATAAACCAATTATTATTTTGATTATCTTTTAATACAAAGACAAACAGTGAATTCTTGTCCAAGAACATGTGATATATGTTTGTACGAACATTGACATCCGGAGGTAATTTGCAATTCGATTTAATGTTTTCTACAGTATACATCAGTTAATCTCATACTTACTGTTATGTGTTTTTGTAATTAAACATTTCCATAACGTCTGGCTATGGTTTGTAAATACCCATTTTATTATTATTATTATTATTATTATTACTATTATTATTATTACTTTTATTATTATTATCATCATTATTATTATTATATCAAGGGAGCGGATGGGTGTACAAAAGACAGTCAAAGCTAATTTAAATTGTATTTAGGTGTTGATGAATGAGGGGATATTCCACGAGCCGTGACTACATTCTGAAGTGAGTTAACTAGCCATTTATGGTTTGCGGTGTTTCTATTAATCAAACCACAAGTGAGGACTTCAATGACGAGACTATTTGTTTGCTTACGCAGGCAACTGGGTGCGATTTTGCGAATGAGGTAATCCGTCTGAAAGCGCATCACATTTATCACTACCAGTTATCAGTGATTCTGGTTTCTAAAGCTCAATTCTGCTAGTAGTATTTAGCCTGTAGTATTTCAGATGGATAGTGTGTTATTCCAAAAATAGTTACAACTGAAACAAAAACGATGAACCGAGTAAAAGGACTAGGCTTTCAAAAGAACTTTGGTCAACAATTGATGAACAATTTCAATAAAGTGAGCTGAAAACAAATTTCGCCATTGGAAGAACTGCAATTACTGATTATGTGTTGGTTGCCTCGGCTAGTTATGATTTGAATGTGACGCTGATCAAATACAAGTGTCGTCCCACTGATTAAATGTGATAATTGCTTTGATAAGAGCAGAGTTGGTAAACACCAGAGAGGACTGTACTCCAGTCTAGTCAATGAACTTTGTTTTAAACATTGTTTTTAACTTGTTTTAACCCCCCCCTTCCCCCCAATACACACACACACACACACACACACACACAATGCATCAATGCACAATGTCATCTTGTCAGTCCTATATGAAACATACCTGACACCTAGAAAAATGCTGCGTTAATTGTATTAAATTAGAAGTATATAAGTGTGTACGTGTATTAGTACTATAGCTACTCATCAATTAAATGGGTCTACAACTCGGTCAGGGGCGAGTAAAAGATAGCATGAAGTAGTACAAGCATATATAGTGGTTATCAATATATAGATATAGGAGGGAGAGAGAGAGAGAGAGAGAGAGAGAGAGAGAGAGAGAGAGAGAGAGAGAGAGAGAGAGAGAGAGAGAATAGCATAGAATGTGTGTGGGGGACTACACTCTCTCATTAGCATTCCTTGACCATGGACCAACGCTGGCAACTAACACAGATAGCCAGTTAAGCACCACCAGACTCTCTCTCTCTCTCTCTCTTTGTCTGTATTTCATGAATTTTAACGGATTGCAACAGCCATAGTTTCTTACAGGGCAAGTAGACGTTAATTCACATGCATCGTTATGTCATTATTCAGATGGCCTCGACTTGCCAAAAGCTCAGGCACTGCAACACGACTGATCTTTCAACATTTCTTGCACGTGTAAGCGAGGAGAGAGAGAGAGAGAGAGAGAGAGAGAGAGAGAGAGAGAGAGAGAGAGAGAGAGAGAGAGAGAGAGAGAAATCCTCTTTTTAAAAGTTTGCCACTTACGTTTGTCTTACGCCTTAGAACCGTAGCAGCACGATTTACTTTTTATGTGCCTAATCGTCATTCTTAGATGGAGCAGACTACCGAGTGGCGCTGGATCACTTCCGCCCATTTTGAGCATTGTAACATGACCAGTGAGCTTTCTCTGCATGCTACATAGGCGGCATAAAGTCCCAAATTATTTACAATAACATTCTAGGTTTACCACAGATGTTACTTTTTTTGTTATGCAGCATTTGTGTACGTATATGTTATCCCCTTTCACACGTAACGACAGAACCTTAAAAAATGCGGACTGGGATGCCTGCCTCCTCTCCCGGGACGCAGCACGCCTGGCGCTTTACATTCTCATGGAAACACACTTGTCACGCTTTAAAGCAGGCGTGACGAAATTGCGATAAACACGATTGCAGCTTAAGTCAGGAAACCGTTTCAGGAGTTTTTTTTTTTTTTAAGGTAAACCGTCGTATGCACATATCACATACAAGCTGCAGCTATCACTACTGGCCTAAAAAGTGACGATTTACAACGTTTTTATAAGAACTATATAAAAGATTGGGGTGAATCGATATCAGTAAAAATGGGGCAAAACTCAAACTCACTGGTTAAGTCAGCCAACAATAGGGCGTAATGATTATTCCTTGAGCATTCATTATGGTTATGCCTGTACTTATGGGGAAATTGCCGGTAAAAATAAACAAGGATGCTTTAAAAGGGTCTAGAACAGTGACAGCTATCAGTTTGCTGCGTCCCGCGACGATCCCCCACTACCGCCTGAAGTCCCTCCAAAACCCCGTTGCCACCCCGCTTTGTTGTTTTAAAATATGCAGGTCTCTCTGGAATTCCAGTCACGAGTCCAAACTTTGTGTCCAACCTCCCACACGAAATGGTCCTTTTAAAGGGACCTCAATATGTCTCAATCTGCGCAGCGCAACGCTCGCAGCTTCTTGGTGTAGGGGATAGACCAAAAATAACAGTAATTAAAAAGAAGAAATCAAAGTTTTGGTTTTTATCAACTCTGGAGATGAAAAACGGAAGCTTGAGTTGTTCAACGTCTACAAGGCTATCTACAGGAAAAAGTAAGACTTTTGTTTTGATTTTGTTCCCCCCTTATCTTGTGACCGTTTGAATGAATGGATAGGCACGAGAGAGAGAGAGAGAGAGAGAGAGAGAGAGAGAGAGAGATGTAGGGGGAGGAGGTAAGTGAGAGCAGGAAAGAGAACGCGAAGTGGAAGTGCTTGTACGCGTTTATGTATGGTCGGACTCAGGCTGTCATTAACAACAAATTAATCAACACTTGTCATTCAAAGTCGATAGTTCTACTTTCCTTAACATCGGTCTATGCGCTGCTAAAATTAATCAACACTACAAGGACAGCGGGGATTGCAGGGCAAACTTTGTCTTGGGAAAAGCGTGACGCAAGAGGACCAAGTTGAAAACCACGAGTTACTACACGAGTGGTTCGCATTGCTGCAGCTTGGACGTTCGTAAACATTATAATATCGCTCAACGGTAGGCTGAAAACTTAGGCTAGCATGTTTCTCAGCCCAAAGGCCCTTACTGAAAACTTTATTCATGCTTTATCAAAATTGAATATTCTAATTCGCTCGGTTGGAGAATATTTGTGCCTTTCTGTTTCACTAGAGAGTTTAGTTTTTAAGGTCTATTTCAACTGGACGCTAACTGCGCTATTAATGGGCTGTATAACAGCCGTTAAGCTCTATCTCTCTATCTATCTAAAGAAGGTGAAATGCAGCCAATTAGTGTAGCGTTTACTCATTTACTTAAACACGCAGGCCTACACTTTACCCCTCCGTCATAGACATAAATTACTGAAGCAGAAAAACGCATGATGCTCCTCAAAAATGTGAGGTAGCTACTTAATTTAGAGTAACAAATATTTTTTCGCCTCACTCATCGATACCGTGTCGATTTCTGTTTATTATTTTGGAGTTTACTTTTGCTCTCTTTGTTATTATCGCAATTTATAATCGCATAAATGTGAATTATGTCATAAATAAATCAACAGATATGCATTAAATCATTCGCCAAGTCAGGAATAAAAAAAGCTTGTTGAATGTATCTCGAGGTGAATTACGTACAAGAGCGTGAAAGAGCAGTTTAAACATCACATGTGCTTTCCTGAAAATGTGTGTGTTAGTGAAAATGTTCTAATGAATTGTGATATATTGTGTAGGCCTAGACCATCGTCGATGCCTTCGTCGCTGTATCAAAGAAAAATATCTGTTGGTTTTGCTGCCCGTAACTCTTTTAAAAGTGACATTGTAACACAGTGGGGAGACTTGGAAATTGTCCTAATTGTACTAATTTATATATAGGATTCACGAAGATGGACAGCTGAAAAATTATTAATAGACTAATTTGCCAGGATGGAATAGCAAGACAGGCACGCGCGAGCTTAATGGAATTTTGTGATTAATAATGGTCTAATTTGGTTTTTATTTACGTGATATCTCAGCACGCCCTCTATTTTTCGTCATAATTAATGACCGAAATACTTTGTGGGAAGAAAATTTTTCATTTGTAGCACATGGAGGGAGTCGAGGTGCGGCCATCACTCTTTTTGGTCTTGAGTTGGTCTTCATTCTGCATTCTGTTGTGATAGCGTGGCGTGCCTCAATGTGTGTGTGTGTGTGTGTGTGTGTATGACCAAACCAAGGCACACACACGCACACACACACACACACACACACGCGCACGCACACACTGTTTTACCATGAAGATAAGTACATGCATATGGGGATGTGGGCTTGATGCGAATTCCACGTTTACTCTCTGCCAGTGGTACAAATCGCTAAGCTTTATGGATTTATAAGGGCTAGACTGTGGTAATAGCAATGAGAAAGCAATCAATAGGACCTTTTCCTCCAGGAGAACTGACTGCTCCAAGCCTTGCATCGCAGGACATGACTAAGTAACTGGTTTCCAGCAGACTGTGGCCTACATACCGTCGCTCTGATTATAGAAGTGGCTTCGCTGCTACAAGCCAAATCTCTAATCTTTTCTGCATGTCGCCATGAAGCCCAGTTTGGATGGCAATGCATGTCTCAAAAAAAAAAAAGGCGGGGGTCGGGTTTGAGGGAGAGATAAGGAGGGGTAGCTGTATTGTGAGTAAAAAAAAAAAACCTGGGGGTGGGTGGGGGGGTTTAAGGGAATAGTTATTTCTCTCAGGGTAGCATGACCTCTCTCTTCAATAGGCAAGCTGAAACACATGCCCTTAATCTGAGAGGGGTGAATTTAGGTTTGGTTTTCAGATATTTCCTACCCTCCCTTTCTCTCTCTCTTGCTCTCTCCCTTTTTCCCCTCTCTCCTGTTCTCCTTTCTCTCTCACACAAACAGTCCATGGAGGTTGAGATTACAAGCCAGCTCGGATCACTCTGGAATATAGGAACCTAAGAGCCTCCACACTGAGCTCCTAAAACAAAATTAGATCGACGGTTACCGTGGTTTCCCCACCACAACCCCCCACCACCACCACCACCCCCAACCTCCGCCTCTCAATCCCATCGGCTCACCAGATCTCAGATCATTTGCATCTGCTGATGATATCAATAAAGCAGCCCTTATAGACAAGGGGCCTGAAAGGCGGGGGGAGGGGGGGGGCTACCATGGTCAAGCCCGAAAGAAAGTGGACAGAGACCCCAAAAGGTCAACCCGGCCTTTCATAGCCACAGTGGTGGGGGAGTGGGAGAGACAGGAGTGGAGGGGGTGGGGGGGCTTATTTTAAAGCCTGTGCATTTATGGGCAGGAACAGAATAGGAGCGCCACCCCCTCACACACACACACACACACATACACACACACACACACACACGCACACAGAAATGCTTGCCATCCAGCTTGTGATGCCCTCTGTCACATCTTCCAACAGCTCCTGTCCCCAACAGGCAATATGCAGCTTTTCGTATGATCTATTTCAAACAAAGAAAATGTAAAACCCTAGATATGTTTTTTCCATTTTATCCCACTTTTTTTATAAAAAAAAAGAAATTAAATTTGTGAGACTACTGAATACCTGTCACTTAAATGCATTACCTTCCTGTGGAAAGAATGGATATTGTGTAATTTTTTTTTAAAAAAAGACACTTGAAGGGGCATTTTCGTAAATGAATTGTATCTGACAGAATAACAGTGTTTCCCCATATTTTGGGAAGTAGTGTGGAGAGTCGTCTGTGTGCAGCTATCACGGGGCAGCGCTCTGCACGCTGGTATCAAAATGCACTGAGGGTTTTCCTTCACTTGTGGGTGTGCGGCTCTGTCTAAGTGTGCAGGGGGGAGCATGGGGACTTGCGTGGCCTGGGGGGCTGGAACTCACTCATACAGAGATGTGAGATGTGTAGGCTGCATACGCAGTAGGCCTAACCACAGGCATAACTCCACATACAGAAGCTGTGTTGTGTCCTTCATAACTATGCATGTGTGCTGCAGCAGTGATGTGAGATCCACCACACAAGAGCCAATCGATCTCTCATCAAAATGCAGACTTCTATCATAATGATGCTAAATTCATGTTAATTTTCTCTCATTGTAATGTATGTATACATATCATATCTTCAAACAAGTACTAATGTGCAGAGAATATTGTTATCCTGTGCAACTTACCCTATCCTAACATGTCATGTAAAAATCATAAACCTGGCATATAATTTAAATATGAGTTTCAGTAGAGATGAAATTGTTTATGCTGCAATTTATTTGCTTTCAATCTTTATTTGCTTTTCAGTCTCTCCACCTGAACAGAATCTTTTGTTAACTAACTTTTAAGAAAATAACTTGTGAAATACTACTTCTGCTGAAAATAATAATAATAATAATAATAATAATAATAATAATAATAATAATAGAAGAGGAAGACTCAGATCTTAAATGTTGCAATTATATGTCCAAGACAGTGAGGTGACTGAAATATGCCTCCAAATATATCCCGATATATCCCGTTACAATTGTGTATAATATTGAGAAATATGTTATTGGCAGGAGATAAGAATAACGTTTAAATCATACGATAGCATATAGTCGTTTGGTAAAGCCCATTTGAACCAACAGCTTGAAGAGAGCTAAGGGCCTAGTTCCAAATGCATATATCTGACAGGTGGCGTTGTCGTTTGTCTTTCATCCTCCGTGCTGATCGTTTTAAAACGCACACATTGCAAGATAACAAAGGGTATTTCCCATTTCCGTGCGTTTCTGGACGATTAAAAAGACTACTCCTTTTACTCTCCATCGCCGTGCTCAGTGAATCGTAGTATACCACGCTTAGATCATGGGTTGGTGTAGTATGAGGGCGAGCAGAATCCGTGTAGTAATCCTTCAGCCTGTCTTTGTTTGGTAATTCAGGGAGGACTGCCATCCGCTGTTTGTTGCCGCTTTGGTGTGCTAGATGGCGCTCTCAGTTCTGGTCCTTGTGCCTGAATAATTAACTTTTTTCCCTTTCACTCTTTTCCCCCATGCTTACACAACTGACAAAGTCAATTCAGCTTTCCCATTTTTCATCGATGGTTTCAATATTTTCTTGCGGTATATGTCCGCGCGTAATTACGTTTCCTGGAAGTTTATATTGGAGGAGAAAGTTCTTAATTGCAAATTGTTCATATAAGTCAAAGTGATGACTTATGAATTTTATAATTCCCGGGAAATAAATAACTAAATATTTAGCCTATAGCAAGACAAATTAAACATGTATATACAGCTGAACATCAGCCCAGCAAATACTTAAAAATCACATTTACTACATGTCTTGAATATCTAATAATATAGGCTTAAATATGTTAATAAACATGGCATATATGATAATTATGAAGACAGTTGCTAAATAAGCAAACTTTAGAAAATGCAAGGTAAATCATAATACTTTTTCAAAAAGTTGAGCAAGTAAATAATAATAATAATCGTATTTATTATAATAATAATTGTCCTTAATATAATATTTCTGTATCCAGTTTCTGGTCTCTCCCGTTTAGCATGTATATATAGTATGTGGTTATGATTGTGTTGTGGCTTTAATAATTAAAACTTTCTGTAAATATGTGATGCGATATTTCCATTTTGACAAAGCAGCAAGAAAGAATTAGTTTTCAATGACTGTTTTCAGCATGGATTATCAAAGTCATAGATGCCGTTAACATTTTAGATTCCTCAAATAAATTTGCATGTGCACAACTACTGTATGGCTGTCACTTAAGTGAGCTACATATTTGGGTGAAAGAAGAGGATGTGCTGCTGAAACGAAGACAGAAGGATAATTCTGTGTTTGTGTGTGTGTGTGTGTGTGTGTGTGTGTGTGTGTGTGTGTGTGTGTGTGTGTGTGTGTGTGTGTGTGTGTGTGTGTGTGTGTGTGTGTGTGTGTGTGTGTGTGTGTGTGTGTGCAAACGGAGCAGTGATGTAGAGAATGAGAGAACTTTTTCAACAGTTCACTTGTTAAGTCGGAATGAAGGATTTTGGGGAAATATATAATAGTAAATTAATTACATTCAGTGAGTGTAGTCAATGGGCGTTCTCTAATGTAGCTTTTCTAATGTTGTTTTGAGAGTTATCTATGCGCCTTAACAATGCGGGCCGGGGGCGGTGGTGTACTGTGTAGACAGTGTTTTATAGTGAATTTAAAAACCAGTGGATGAAAATATAATACTGTCATATAGGATAGCCTTTAGGTTTAAGAAGTTTTTTTTCTCACTTCATTAGTTGTTGTTAGTTGTGAAAAAGTGGCTTCTCTTGGAAAATAAAAGAGATTCGCACAGGTTTTTTTTTTTTTTTGTTTTAAATTTCTAATCGCATTTTGGAATTGTGTAATGAGCATTTTAGGGGTAATTACAGCCTTTGACATGTGTTCAGAAGCAAAAGTGAAGAGGTTTTCCTTTTTCAATAACTCCATGAAAACTTGTTGGAGCAAAATGACATTTCGAGGTTGTAAGATTTAAAATAGGTGCAATTACCAAAACTGTTAGTAGGCCTCCAGTAGCTGATAGGAAGCTGTTCTAGAAACTGAAGAACGAGTAAGGAAGTTGCCCGCTTGTTAAGTACCTTACTGTCAGTGTGGTTAGCAACGTTTTCATATGGACGGTGGCTACCCATGCTTCTCTCTTGGGGCCTTAATTAGCAAAGCTGTCTCAAAGCTGTAGAGCTCTTTCAAACAACCGCTGCGCAACAGCAAATCCACAGTCCATCTTAACTGCATCGGTTCCTCGCCTAGTGTATCCTGGAGCCTCTCTCTGACAACGAGTCATCCTTCAACCTTTCTGTCCTGTAGTAGTCTGCTTTAAAAACACCTTCATAACAGTCTTTCACTTGCAGACAGGGATAAAGGTGAAAAAGGATTAGAAACTTTCGGAAGGTAGATATTGGGTTATTTTGGTACACAGCTGAGTCATCAGAACTGTGTGGCTAGAGAGGGCGAACTTAAAAAGAAGATAGAAGAAATGACATTGTACACATACACTTTCACAGAGACAGGCAGATAGACAGACACAGTTACAAACAAACTATTATTCAACAGACAGGGGATTTACGTATGTATATAGGAATGAAATGATAGTATTCAAGGTCAAGAAAGAGCGCTGTCCATGGTACTACTCGGGGGTGAATGATCGGTCATAAAATAGGACAATTCACATGATTTGCGTAAGTACATGTGTAGATGAGTCCATGTGGCCTTATTGTCTTTACATAAAATAGGGTTTTAAATATGACAAAAGCAGTCTACACAAAACATCTATAATGAAACGTGAAATAAATGCATGCCCAGATAAAAACATTTCATAATTAAATTTATCACAGAAATTTCCAATTTTCCATTCCTTAAAAATAACTAAAAAAACAGTCATTTACTTAAAGGGATGTCCTGGTTTGAACTCTAACCAGACAGTGCACAGTTTTCAAAATAAAAACATAATAATACACTAAAAATATTTTTGTAAATACTCAATTCAACAACAGGTTGCATGATGTGAAGCACTCTGATTCTGTTCAGTCCGGTCTGTTGCAGGGTTTACGCACTACTGAAGTGGGACAGAAAGGAAAATTGTGATTTTCTCTAACAATCCCCCTTAAAATAAATGCTTTAATATTTTACATGTAATTGCGAAATTAGATTTTTGAGTATTCTTGTATCATTATTATTGTTGTTGTTGTTATTATTGTTATTATTAGTAGTAGTAGTAGTTTTATTATTATTATTACGACAGGAAGTATATAGCTGCTTTCTAATCAAAGTATATTTTTAATTAGGAAATATAATGAATTTATGGTACATTTACACTTCATTTTAACTTTAATATTGAAGTAAAAGTATTCTTCGATAATTTGTATTTCACCATTTGTTAAGTTTTCAGTGATCTCTTTTGGTGATTTTATTTGTATTTGGTGGTAGATTTATACACTATTGTTTTCAGCTTTTCAAACTTTTTCAGCTTTCTAGAGAACAACCTATGAGAACTTCATCGATCTTGTCCTTGCAAAATGACGCTGATTCCTGTATCACCTGCATTGCAACAAAGAGGTGGATGAGTGTATGTGTGTGCATGTGTGTTCGGGGTGAAAGGCAAGGATGGCTGGATTTATAGATTATTAATATTTAAATCAGTGTCGTTGACGGAGATTAGGTAGATGATAGAAAAAGCTGACAATATTGTTTAATGACGCTGAAGACGCAGTAATTCCTCCGATTCAGTGCGGTTTCCTCAGGAAAGTATTGTGGAGACAGTGACAGATAGTGGCAAACCTGTTGTTGCTTTTTTTTCCTGCTTTGACTCCCTTTGACCTTTGCGAGGGTAGAATAAACCCCTCGTGCCGCCGTCCATCTAGTATTCGGTTCCAGGCAACTTCCCAGTTGCACGTTCACCACCCTTTATGTGCCACTTTCACCCGGACATGTCTGATAGCGCTGCACTCATGGACATGGACGGACAGCAGACAGCAATGGTGCGGCCAAAGCCTGTGTAATACCCCAGGCACAAAACACACTTCAAACTTAGTTCACTGGACTTTTAAATCAAAGCAAATGAGAAGGACATGAAGCGGAGGTATATAAATGGAAGTGAAACCCGTGTAAAACAGGACTTCGATACAGTACAGAGTCACTGAGCGTTTTAAAAAAAGTTGCAATGTAAATGTAATATTATGATGACAGTGAGAAATAATAATAATAATAATGCTACTACTACAACAACTACAAGAACTACTACTACTACTACTACTCATAAGAATACGAATATGCAATCATTTATATCATAGTTTATAATCCGTTTACTTTGTATTATTATTATTATTATTATTATTTTTATTATGTGTTTTTATAATTAAACATGTCCATAACGTGTGGCTATGGTTTCTAATTACCATTATTATTATTATTATTATTATTATTATTATTATTATTATTATTTGTATCTGTCACTCCAGCCAGCCATATAACGGCCACAAGAGTAATATGAAAATGTGGGAGATTTAAGCTCATTTGTGTCGCTTGGAGAAAGGCATACCTACATTTATAATGTTTAACCTTACTTAGTCTTTCTAGTGTACGGCAGTCTTTACTTGTAGTAACATTTACCGGATACTATCCAATCGTCCCAGTTATTATACTAGATTGAAGTAAATGTAGGCGAAAGTGAAGTGACTGTGACAAGAAATAATAAAGTTTGAAGTACCATCACATTCATAGTCAAATACGAGAGGGAGAGGTTTGACTGTTACAGGTGTAACGTGTAATGTTTATTAAATATGTTAACTATGTTGTTGCTGCAATTTTATTGCTTGACTACCGTCGTCTGAAACTATCCTTAATTGATAAGTGGTTTACTATTTTCGTTTATTGTCGGTGTTTACCTGTTCACCATGATTGTGGGAATTAGATAATGTGACATGACATATGTATTTCTAAGTTAAGGAATACATTTGGACTTTTATTAGCCTATAACTATTACCTTTACAGCGGATTCCTCGCCAAGCAATAGTAATGCAAAGCTGTGGTACACATCTTTCATCCAACTGTGTTTGTAAAGTGTACATGTACTGAAATGAATTTTAAAAATACAGCTTTATCTCATTATGATTTCTCCATTCAAAATGTAAATATGCGTGCTGCACTTTACATTAAGGCTTGGCGATGCATCCCTGTTGAGATAAATGTGAAGTGGATGTCCTAAATCAAGGTCATTCTTTCGCCATTTGCACTTGAATTTTGCGTTCTCGGTGTAAGTGCATTTACAAAGCACCCATTTTATACGATATGCAGTTAAGAGCATCGGCGTATTGATTTAGTCTGCTCTCGGGCAATCAAGAGACGGAAACTGCTGGCAGTAATAACTCATTGCAAATGTGTCCAGTCCAACATAAAGCGTTTATTGTGCTAGACATATTAAACTTTAACACTTACATTTGCCCAGACATTTCTGCCTCCTATTTCCAAACCTCTGCACAAAGCTAAATGCGATAGGCATGTATGACCAGAGATTAATTCCAATGGATCCTTATTTTACACCGAAGGAATTAATATTTGGTGCTTAGTTTGATTCCTGTGCTTTCTTAGATTATGAGATGTATTGATTTTATACAACTACACCTGTAATTGGGAAGTTAAAAGCAATACATTCATCTAGTTTTAAAACGTATTTTAATAAATTAAGGAAACGTGTTATAGCTTAAGAGCACTTACAAATTAAACTACTCAGTGTTAATTTAACCACAACAATGTTCTGTCATTCCAGTAAGGAAAAAATGCAGAGTTGATCAAACAATGCAGATTTTACAGTGTGGCCTAGATTTATTCTCTCATGGATAGTTTCCAGAAATAATATCTCATCTATAGGCCTGCTTATTTGAAGATGGCTGAAGTCACGATGCACAGCCTTGTATAGAGCAGATAACGCATACCCTTGTATCTAAGTGGGTGGGATTTATAGTGAAGACAGAGTAATTTTGCTTAAGGTGTACTCAACAATTATTGAGCACGGAACAGTGCAACCCAACTGCTCCAGGCGGATGCATAACATAACTATTTGGTGATATGAATAACATTTTAGGTGCACGCCAACCCGCCAGTAAAAAGCGTAAGACCAGCAGCTGGAGAGTTTCATCATTTGTGCTTTGCTCCAAACTATTCGTCCGGACAGATAGATGTTTTGATATTGGCCTGTGCGTTTTTGTTACATTGTTGCGTTATTTTAAAGGAACATTATTTATTGGAATTTATGGTTTCATATCTTAAATTATTCATGATTCTCTTTCATTCATATGACCCATGTTTTCAATTAGTTACCATAAACAGCAGGTACCCCATGAACACATCCCCACCTCAAGCTGAGTATTTCCCTTAAAAAGTATCTGAGTGTTTAGATAGAGCTCTTTCTCGCTGAGCCATGTCATAACATATTGATCCGGTAGTGCAAAGTCAATCATACCTCGACCATCTGGACATCTATTTAATATGAACCAAATTCATATGCTAAATTCTATATTATGTATTGGCTTTCGACTATCTTAGAACCAATGCCTGTTCAGGAGTATCTGCGGGAGTATTAGGGCTTTGAGAGTTTAACAAAGTTATGTTAAAGTGTGTGTGTGTGTATGTATGGTTATATGGATGTATGACGCATGTATAGAGGTACAGAAAGCGAAAAACACAAGGTATAACTGATTGATGTCTTGATTGATTTATCACTGTTTTTTACCTTACCAGGAGAACCAATGTTGCGATCATCCTATGAATGTCTAATGAGAACAACCAAGCCAGTCTTTCATCAGTGTAGAGGTTTCGAGTGAAAGCCTCCACGTGAGAATGAAGTTCTAAAACACCGCAACGTTTACAATAACAGCTACGGCAAGAACCAAAAACAGGAAGAATAAACGCGAGTTGCGCAGGTTTTTAACATCCACGTCGTCTGTGTGTGTGTGTGTGTGTGTGAGAGAGAGAGAGAGAGAGAGAGAGAGAGAGAGAGAGAGAGAGAGAGACCTTAGCATAGGCTACGTGATAAAACTAATTGTTGCAGTCCAGTGACCCATAAAATTTGAGGGTTAGTTTTCTCTTCAGTCCAGAGCATATAATTATGCAAATACAGAAGTGACAGAGATCTGGCGGAGTACTCCAGAAGAGAGGGGTGGAACGGGAGACGTTTTAAGTCCACTGATCATTTCGATCTGTGACAGTAGTTAATATTGTGTAAGCTATCTAAACGTGATGCAAATAAATAATTACATAAATAATGAACTGCGGCACTATATGAAACGATATCACAGAAGATCAAACAAAGAAGAGATCTGAGTAGACTCTGTCTGAAGTGATCATTCCAAAGGAAACGATTAAACTTTTTTCCTTCGCGCTGTAAAGTATGCTGTTAACCAGTTCATTGGCGCTTGTAACACACAATGTCATTATTGCGCGTCACGTTTTTAAAATTTCAGTGGTTCTCATGGGAATCAACAATTAATTAAAAACCGTATCTGTCTTATATGTGGATTTATATAATGATAATATTGAATATTGTGTCTCAGCTGCGTAAAACATGAACTACTTTTAACAGCATAACAACAAATTTTCTCTGGACCCAGTTTCCCCACCACCAAGTCTTTTCAAGACAAAAGTAAAAGTGGTTTGAATACAGCTGAGTAGAGTTTGAATGTTAATTAAGCTGAATTAGGTGGCAGAATAAATAAAATGTTTAAGCATTTCCTCCATTTTAAAACGTTAATAAATAGTATTATTTACCTGCATTTTTCGCCAAATGAGATGCTTTCAATGTGAGCATTGTTTTCTTTGGCTTGCCTTAGTTCAGTGTATTTAACATTGAATTCTTGCACAGTCGTAGACATGTAGAACATAGTTTTGGACCTGCTTCACATAGATGAAAAAAAGTTGATATAAAATATTTAAATTCGCGGTAATTCTTTTTGATAGGATAAACCTGCATTGTTTGCTCACATTTTTCTATATCCATAATATATTCCCAGTGAGATATTAGTTCAAAAGGGTACTTAAGAACAAAATGTGCTGTAGCAATTCTCCGTGGTTGAACACGACCAGGTTAAACATGGGAACTCTGATTGATCACCTACCGCGTTGTTTTATTCACTGATGTGTGAGCTGTTTGGATACTGTTTCATCAAGGATTCGACCTCGGAAACTCCTCAAGCGAGTGACTGCGGACAATCAACAGGCTTGCTCTTAGGTCTGTAGCTACCTTTCCCAGTTTCACTGTGCCGCTGTGTCTTTCAAGTGACGTAGACAGGATTTTCATTTTTACTAAATGTAGTGATCAAAACATTAATTAGATTTGTATACATTTAATTTATACATACCTTATGCGCATATATTTTTGACCCCTAAGCAAAATAAAAAAGTTCACAGTGCAAAAGAGTTATTTTTTCTAAAATGCAACCCCGGAATAGTATTCTGTTTCCATAATAAAAATGACACTTCCCCTTACTTATGTTTCTTTAATACTTGCTCAAAGCACAAAAAAGATGTTGAACAACATGTCAATCAAATCTTATTAGACGCCGAAGAAACGACAACTTAAAAAAATATTAACGTCTGAATACTTGAAAATATATGGACATTTATTGTTGCAAATCTTTAAATAATACCAACAGCTATTTATTCCTGATATCAGGTATACACCTGTATATTGCCTTTTCAAACTAAATTCAGAAACAGTTTGTTATTAATAAAATTCTCTTCCAAATTGTATGACATCTGTGTGATAAAAAACACTTTTATCGGAAAATGAATAATGGTGATACAGTAAACTTCAGCCAAATCATCAAACAATTTTTTTCTAGTTTTTACCATCGTCTGGCCTTTTTTAAAATAAATATATTTTGGGCTTTTAAGGAAATGAAATAAAACAGCATTTAAATGTTGGCACTGAAACTGAAAAAGGCTTGTTTCTGCCCAAGGCAACAACATCCATTACCACCGATAAAAAGAGATATTAAGCAGTTTCACTCCCCTAAGCGTCTACACACCCACCCCTTAAAATTGAACCACGGTATAAGAACACCAGAGAGTTGACAGACTAAATAAAAATATAATATTTCCGCACAATTCTCTGCAGACATGTGGCTTTAAAAGAATAAAGAGAAATTTTGAACGACTGTCATTATACTATTGTGAAAGTATTGTTGGAATCCTCAGACGTGGTTTTCCAGATGTTTCTGTTTAAACAGAATATACATAAAATACAGTATCGGAGCATTTTTGTTTTCATTCATCTGAAAAATATAATAAGTTAATATGCTACACATCAGTCTTCAACTTACAATTATGAACCGTTGTTTAAAACTTGAAATGTATTTTATAACAATGAAAATAAAAGTATACGTTTAATAAAATGAACGCATGACAAATTCGCCATGGATAGACATTATTTTGTGCTGTAAGACTACATGGGGTTAAGAAATGTAACGTCTGTTTTGGGGAAACATTATAAAAAGAACGTCAAATGCAGCTGAGGAGAATGTTCTTTTGACAGAAGCCTTCCACAGTTGAATTTAATGGATGGACATTCTCCATTCCTAAACTTAAACGCCTAACAAGTTTGCTTAGACGTTTAACAATTAGTGGTCATTTTATTCTATTTCACCTTCAGTCATATGAACAGAGGGAATTCATACTTTTCATAAAGCATATTTCGTCACCTAAAACACAGTAAAATACGACAATTCAATAAACCACTCGAAAAGTTAGAAACTGTGACATGTGCAGCGTTAAGATCAGGCTGTATTTACTATCAAACATAAGTAGTACGTTCGCTGCGATGCTTCATTGGCGTGAGCTTTCTGGTTCCAGGCTTTAGGACCTGGGAGAGAGGGTTCGACCTGGGCATTAGCTCAGTTCGGGGCGATGTCAGGGCAATTATAAGTGCATCGTGGATCGGAGTGCATAGCTGCTGTCGTCCTCAATCTCGGCACCGGTGGGCAGCGCCAAGACCAGGGTACGTCCCACAGGAAGCTCTGTCAACAAACCCTACATTGCTTTGACAGTTGCAGTCATCTAGAAATTGTGCAAAACGCTGGTCAGATGTCCACCTCGACCTATTAGGCTAGTTTCAGAGGGGGAAAATGTAAGTGATATTTTTGCATCTAGAGAGAGAAAAAAGAATGGAAGCAGACATGTTTCTGTTGTGGGTCATCTACATTTCTTCTCCATATGTTTTCAAACTCACCAGGTTTAATTCTGTCAGAACGGCATGTAGTGTAGCTGTAAGTGGTGAGCTGGTTGCCATGGCTCTGCGCGTCGCGAGCTTTCCTGTGGAACTTGATAATGGGCGGGGTCAGCAGGTTACACAAGTTGCTCTCTCTACTTTAAAAACATAGATGGCAGGGTAAAGAAGTGACAGCCATATACTTGAACAAAAATAATCTGAATGGATATTTGCAGGCTTTGGTGCGAGGTGTGGGGATTGAACAGCACAGATTAAAGCTTTCGGAAAAACGGTGTCGCAGATGCACTAATAGTTTACTCAAGTTCTAGCGAATACACACTGTCCCCAGGCCCCACTTGGAATAAGAACATTTCTACTGCGTTCGATATTAAGACACTGGGCGAAGTGGTTTGCATGCAATAACGAGGTTTACATAGGGAGGGAGAGGTGCAAAGGTGGTGTGCTGCCATATTCAGGGTATTAGATTATGTTTCTTCCCTTTGTCATTGATCTTCACGTTCACAGCATGGAGTGTAATCATATTTTAACTGGGCACAGCATTTCCCAGAATTAACAATCTACTTTAATTTTATGTTTAGCCTTTCTGGTGTGGATGTTTTTTTTTTTCAATCCTAGGGTAGACAGGGCCCATTTAGCCAATTGCAACACAATGCAGATGAAACAGATTGACTTAAACGTAAGTCTTATCTCGTGCCAATGACGTATTTCTCAATGTTAATAAAATTTGTTGCTGAATACATTTCGAGGCATATTTCTGTCACCTTACTTCCCTGGACATGCAATTATCTTCTATTATTATTATTATTATTATTATTATTATTATTATTATCATTATTATCATTATTATTATGATTATTATTATTATTATATAACTCTACTACTACTAATAATAATAACACCAGTTACAGTGATTTTTGATAAATGTAGTGGCAAAATTGTGAAGGGATATGTTAAATTTTATCTTCTTTTAAGGTGTCTAAGCTGACATCTTGCAACTGAATTATGTCTCATTAGCTTTGAGTGGCTTCAGAAAATCGGTATACAGTGCGCTTACTGCTTTTAGTGGGGTAAATATGCTAGCACCACCGTGACAGCTCTATCAAATCCCATTATTATATTTTTCATTATTATGTTTATTTGTGTTATAATTCCTCTTCCACAGTGAAAATTCAAGAATTCAATAAGGAGTCCTGTAAAATGATAACATTACAATAAATCAGTTCATTTTTAAATGACAACTCATTCATTCATCTAACTCATCAGTCCATCCATCCATCCATTCATTCAGTCAGCCAGAGAGTCAGTCAGTCAGTCAGTCATTATTAATTCATTTTCTATTCATTGTTCATTCCTTTTATCTGGTTTATACGTTTTTATACATTTTGTCTTAATGCCCGTTTTTCCGGATTTCCAAAAAAGTTGCTATGGCTGGATACTTAAAACCTTCCGGCTTTGTGTTTCTGGATTAACTTTGATGACCAAATATAAGAAATCGGATGGACATTAACTCCCAAAAGTAAATGTAGTAATTCCATTCAGTCAGTTTATTAAATTTCGTATTATATAAAGAATACAAAATGTTGTAAGCATATAATTGTTTATATAATATCCATAATCGTTTTATATAATATTCATAATTTTTCCGAACCGACCACCACCTTGCGGTGTCGGAAGAATGAACAGCGTCTCTTATTTGACCTAACACGTTTTGCTACTGCTTCTGTACAGTATCTCTCTCGTATTCACTGTGTCTTGCTGCTTGGCAACGTATGCGTGGCAATCCCACAATTCCTAGCAGCTGAGCATGGCTCTCCAATCAACAACAATGATGAGGGGAGACCGGTGTCTAGGGGCAATCGCAGCAGATGACAACTCTCGTTATGCCGTTGCATGGCAATGAGCGCTTAGCAAAATCTCGCCAGTCTTTTCCCAGATATTATTACCTTCGAAGGTGATAATTAGACACCCTCTTTTTTTCGCACCGATGATGAATTCTGACAGCATTGCCTTCTGCTTTGAATGCAGTTGTCCGTAGAATAAAGAATGCATTTTGCTGATAATACATTATTATTGTTTTCTGTCATCAGTTTTCTAGCACTGTCTTTACTTTAGTGCCACTATATCATACTCAGCCCAAGGGGCACAACTAAAAAGTGCCTCTGTGCCCTCCTAACCCCCCATAAATGTATTTCGATGATTGGAGGACTGACCCCTTCATTACTAAATTGACCCTGGACTGGACTGTATTAATGAAAGCAACAAGAGAGAAGAGGGTGCGTTGGGAGTGCAGGGGTCGTTGAAGATATCTCATAGATCAGGTGATCTCCAGCTCAGGTCAAGTGGTCAGCAGAACCCGACAGTCATCAAACTAATCACCCCTCTTTGGCGTTGTTTACCTGAGCATCTTATAGCGATGGCCTTCCCTGAATCGCTAAGCCCTCACGCTAGTTATCTATAATTTATCTCCCCTTTCGGTGAACCAGGAGTTCTTCCTCAGTGCACACATGTCCGTAGGGTGAATATGATCAATGGTGGTTTCTCCTGTTTAAACTCGAGCCAGCGGTGAACCGAGAGAGAGAGGGGATCAAACTTCTCAGTCTGATCCCAGTCTGAGGTCATACGCAGTGTGTGTCTCCTATGACCTCTCCAACAAATGAAAGTATCATTCCACTTTCAGAGATGATACCGAATTGCTGAACATAAACAATGCTCTGGTCACATTCATACGCAAATGTGCATGTGTGTTCTGTTCTGTATTGTCTTAAACTGCAGTGGGATGCAATACCAGTGTCTGGATTGCTGTCTCTGAGGTTTCAAGTCAAAGTGATATTTCTTTAGAAGAGTTTGTTCGGTTATATGTCAGCCAGTTGTATGTATTTTCTCAGGGACATATGTCAGTCTGTGAAATGATGTGGTGTTTCATTTAGGGTCATTTTCTAATTGACCTGTTCATTCAGTAGTAACATATTTAATGTCCTTAGGAAGGTTTTGGGTATTACTGTCTGTAAGAAAGATTATTGTATTGTTGAAAGTCATGTTATTATGAAATGTATATCATAGTAATACATGTATTATAACTGTATACAGAAACTGTCTGGAAATGCAACTTTTTTTGAAGGCTAGCAAAGAATTAGCCTATGTGTCCTGGCTAACGGCCATTTTGCTTTGGCTAAAATTTCACAACTATTGTTATGAAATCTGTGCATGAAAATATATATTTATTTTTCATTACATTTTTTTGCCAGAATCTGCAAACATTGATTAAGTTCCTGGCATGTTGGAAAATGTTTTGTCAGAGTCTCATCAAGTGTTGGGAGTCACAAACTGAGCCAATGATGGCCCAGCTCGGGCGACTCAGAGACACAAACTGGACAAAGGCAGAGCTCCGGGACTGGAGCTAAGACACATTATTGAGGAGAGGCGTGTGCAAGACTTAAGGCTGAGATTCAGTCACCTCCAAGCACTGATAATCTTAAAGAATGGCAGTGTCTGAAATATTAATGAATTTATATATCCCATTTTTATTGTCCATATACTGAAACCTATGTAAACAGCAAACTTGGACATACACATGCAATGAGTTACATTGTTCCTGTTGTAGTGAGTTAAAGATAATGACTTCTAGATTTCATGTAATTTTTCTTCATCCCACCCCACCCACGCGCTCCTCCAAATCCCACTCAAGTGATGCCACAGAAGGGAAACATTGTTTTGCTAACTCATGTGTGACATGAGTATCCGTGCTTTAAAAAAAAAAAACAGTCCTCTGTGTGCAGTAGGTTTAGGCTCTGCTGAAATAACCAATAGCAACTATTACAATTATTATATCCATGAATAAAACTATTATTTCCACCATTTTACAGAAGTCTGAGTAATACTTTACATCATGTACAGACTTGACTTTGTCAGGTTGAATCAGTTTGACAAATACTTGACATTTATTTGCCATTATGGCAATAATACATAAATATATGCATGATATAGTTAATGGAAAAATATGCATGCATTTTTTCACATCATAAATTACTATCAGTAAATTGTAGTGCCATTATGTATTAGAAAACATTTTAATGATACCATATTAATTTCTCTATTATGGAATCAATGTATAAATGTCATTTTATGTTTAAATGAATTTAAAATTGGTGTTGATATTGTATAACTTTATGGTGAAGTATTGTGCAACTTCTATTTCAACTGAACTCAATTTATTTAAATGGAGGAATTAATGGAGGAATTTACTGAAATAAATTCAAACCTTTTCGAACAAACAAGTGCGAGTCCTGTTTTATTCCGAAGAACGTATTGATGATGAATATATTTTTGAAGGCTGGGCAGTTTCTTACAAACATAACGTTGCAACCACATTGAAAGCACGCAGTTTCTGCACTTGAGGGCAGCCCCCGTATGGACAGAGCGCACTGTAATGGCAATACGCTCTGACAGGCTGTGATCTCCTTTGCTTCCTTTGAGGATGACTCCGGCTGACCCCAAGCTTCCCTGAACAACAGCAAAGGTGAGAATCAAATCCCCCCCTCCACCCAATACACACACACACACACACACACACACGAACACAAACACACACCCTTTCAAACACGTTGTTCTTCTGTCCATCTCGTGATCATAGTTTTATTTTATTAGCCCAGTAATTAGCTGTCCTCTCCTCTCGTCCATGTGTCGTAACTCAGTGTGACTGAGTGAACTTGCTGCATGTTTGATCCAGCATGCAAAGACTCTGATATCGGAATCGACAGATTTCTTATGGAGATAATTCTGATTTTCTTTGATCAATCTCAACCTTAGTCTCTTAAAAGTTCTTTTTTTATTTTATTTGTTTTCCTGTATTTCAATTAAATGCCATCTGTGCAGTTATTTGGAAGACTAAGATTTTTTTGTTTTGTTTTGTAAAGACAGTCTGTTCTAATATAGCACAATCATGATATTCAAATGTATTAAAAATAAGAACAACAACAAATACAAGGTGAAATAAAAGAACAATGTAATGGCCTGTGAAATGTAAAATAAGAGAGGAATATAGGAAACCAAAGCTATTTTTTATAATTACTTTCCATCTGTGGAGCACAATGCAGAGTAGTCCAGCATAATTACTTGTGTACCAATTGTTTATGCTCGTTTAATTTTAATTAAACTGTTTTTATATTGTTATTGCATTAACGAGGAGATGAAGTGGTACAGATTTATGCAGTGTTTGGTGGGATGTGCTGAAAAACACAGTGATGCTTTGAGGTCAGTGAGAAAAGCTTTGAGATGAAGTGTTTAATTTCATATATACTCTTGATTAAGGGTTTAGAATCAGCTTATTTGTTTAAGTTCTCTTTAAATCGTTTGAGTATCAGTTGAAGACGCATCACAATGAGCCTTGGAACAGTTTTACAAATGCAATTTTGCAATTGAACAATTTACCAATTAAACAATTAGAGACATAAATATTATTGTGGATGTTAATATTGTCCAATCATATTTAGACACAAAATTAGTATTTACATTTTAGCTACATGATTGGAATTTTGAACAATTAATATAGCAAAATAAAACATAATAAAACATAAAGATTTTACAGGAATATGTTTTATTTCATTCATTTATTTACATTCATTGTAATGTATGATTGCTGTCTATATTGTAACCATGGCCAGTATTCAGTTCATCAAATTTCTCGAGTCTATATCCTCTCCTTATCCATTATGAGCTAAAATGCTGCACTGATCCTAGATCAGAGCTCTTCCTCTGTGATGCTTAATGGATACATCTGATTTAAGATCCTGCTGCTTGTCATCATCCATGGGGCTCTTGATCCTGTCAATTTGAGGCTGGATGTGGGGGTGCTGGCTGGTGGAAAACAAATGAGAATGTAGAATCTGTAATCAGGAGTTCATATTCACCAAGCATGTTCACATAAAGTAAGACTGCTGATCGAGGTTCAGTATTGGTTTTGTGCCCGGGATGGATACTCATAGCTTTTTATAGAAAGAGTGCTGATCTTAGATCAGTTTAAGCCCTGACCCCTGTCAGATTTTCTGGCTACATCATGCACGCTTGTCCACGGGGTTTCTGGTTTCTTCCCGATGTGAGGCTCGACATTATGTTGTCGACTCTGGGCAAACAAGGACAGAACAGGTGTGAAGTGTTAACACAGCCCCTACTGAGTGAACACACAATGCTGTCCACGGCAATAGACCTCATCATGACTACGTTTACTCTTCTTTCCCCTTGAGTCGGGTGTGTTGACCATGCATATGCCCAATAATAAAAGCTGAGTTACGCTGTGGCTGCAGAAAATCATCTGTCTTTCTCCAAAAAGGTCAACGGAAACATGACACACTTTAACTGAATTAATTTAATCATAGATTTCTGTGTGATCTGTGGAAAAGACACACTGATACTAATATCACTCCCCCACCCCACCCCCACACACACACACACACAAAAAAAAAAAACAAAAACAAAGAAACAGAAAACAACACACTGTAGAGGTAGAGTACAAATTTAATTGTGCATTTAAATCCCATTTATTCCCATAATTGCTTATGATTATGCATTGTGTTGACTGGAACAAAGAGAGAACGGTAATTAGACATTATTGGCGAGACCATACAGAGGGCTGAAACATAAGCAGCAAGGGTTATTAAAGAGGCGAGCCGTGATTTCATTTTCAATCATCAAATTGAAAAATAGACGCTGGAGAACGTCATTCATTTTGTTGTAAACTATGAAATCATACAGACAGAATCACTCATGACTTTCCCCATATTGTCACTGTCTCTTTGACCAATAAAATAAAACACCATGTGACTGAATTTTATGTCTGATGTATGAAACGTAATGTTGTAATAAAAAGGCTTTTCGAATTTGCCTGAAAGTTGTCTTTCACAGAGTGACTGAGGCTAGGCCTGTAAAGTGGCCCGTCCTTCATGATTCGTGTTTAACAGGATTCTTTTGTTCTTTTAAGACGTTGACAATACATTATTTATGTGTGTGTGTGTTTCTGTGCGCACATGAGAATTTGTGTGTGTGCATGTGTGTGAGCATACGTACATGTACACTTGTGGGTGTGTACATGTTTCTGAACGTGTGTGCGTGTGTGTGTGTGTGTGTGTGTGTGTGTGTGTGTGTGTGTGTGTGTGAGCACCCGTACGTATGTGTGTGTGTATGTGTTTGAGCGTACGTACATGTACACATGTGGGTGTGTACATATTTCTGAACGTGTGTGCGTGCGTGTGTGTGTGTGTGTGAGATTTTGTGTGTGTGTGTGTGTGTGTGTGTGAGCACCCGTACGTATGTGTGTGTGTATGTGTCTGAGTGTGTGTAATGTTGTGTGAGTGTATGTGTATGTGTGTGTGTGTGTGTGTATACTGGATGTTTCATGTGTACCCATGTGCATATGCTTGTTTTCTGTATCTGATTGATCTAGGCCTATCCTGGAACATTCCAGCACAGTGACACGCTTCACCCATATGATCTGTCTAATTCATACTCATTACAGATATTTAATTAGTTTTTTTTTTTTTTTACTTTTTTCAGGGTGGTATCACTGTTTGGTGACAGAATCCATGGGCTTAAATATCGTGTACCTCCAGGCAAATGATTTCCTTTGAGAGAAACTCCTTGATGTGAAATTTTAATGTGTTTGTTGAAGCTGATGAAATGGGAAACAGGGCAGCTGAGTGGCTTAACAGTTAGGGAACAGGATTTAACTGTTGCTTGCTCCACACAGCTGTTGTACTATTTAGTAATGCATGCACACACACACACACACACACACACATACTCAGAGAGACAGAGAAATGCAGTCTAGAGATGTAGGAAGTGAAAATAAGCAGTATATTAGATAAGTTATGCTTGGCACCCTGGATAAGGTTGTATGTTGAAAAGCATGAAGATCATAACCTCAGTATGAGTCAGGATATTATTATTGATAAATGTTTTAATACCAAAAAACTAAATATTAAATAAATGTAAATACAGGATCATTAATTTGATTATTTTATTTATTTCATTATTTTACTGTAATTTCATTTGTAAGTATATTTCACAAATGACTGTGTACAATGACTGTGTACAATGATATCTTCAATATTTAGTAAAAGTGGAGTATAAAGAGTAGAGACCATTATCACGGTCACTTTAGATTAGGAGGATTAAAATATAAATAATAGCTTTTTTTGTTGAGATGTCATATCAGTGCCGATTTTAAGAGTCATATGTGATATGTCCCTCTTCCGATGTGAGATGAAAGTAATTGACTGTAATTGAAGCAACACTACTACTACTCATAATAATAATAATAATAATAATAATAATGAACAGTAAACACAATTAAAAGTAAACAACAGGATCACGCATTGTTTTTGTAATTAGTGTTCATATATATGCCATATATAATGTTACATGTGAATATTAATTAAATGTTGATATGAATTGAAAGTATTTTGTGTATTATATTTTTATTATGAATATTTTCATTGAATCTAATCCAACATTATCCCGAAGCCCTTTTAAAAAACCCCAAGCATTGCTTTTAATGAGTAGGGCCATTGTAATCATTGTGATCACTCTGTATGTGAGGCTGTTCTCCCACTTGCTGGAGGTCTTTTGTTTGAAGCGCAGTCGTCATTGGTGGGGGGTTTGAATGTGCAGTCGTCATTGGTGGGGGGTTTGAATGTGCAGTTGTCATTGGTGGGGGTTTGAATGTGCTGCACTTTGGGGCCTGCTCCCTGGCACGGTTCGCGTTTTGTTTTTCTGCTCAGCCATGAATGGAGATCCCTGGGTTCTTTTTTGAACACCCGTTCACCGTGTCTGAAAAGGGGGCGACTCACAAAGACACTCCATTCACAATAATGCCCACCCCACATTTGGGCTTGGACTGCTTTTAAGTTAAGATATGATCTGACATAGACTCTAGTCCTGTACGTCACGCACCTTTTGGAGTGAAACAAACGGCAATAGAGGGTGATACTGGGGAAGAGAAGGAGAAAGAGGGGAGAGATAACAGATAGATATGCCTCTATTCACACAGTTTTGTCCAATATTTTAAGTCATTAAGTCAAAGGAAACATTGTTTTAGTGTGCATATATCCTTAAATTCAGTAACAGTCAACTTTGAACCACTGTCACATTATCCTGAATCCTTTATGAAGAACCCCAGTCTAAAGCATGCATAAACATAAAACCCAAAGCCTAAAGGCTGTTTGTGGATCACAGTTTCAGGCCCTCTGCTGTGTGGTAGTGGTTGAATTTGGCTCGGGCGGTACAGGGGAACCCTCTGTGGGGAATCTGGGGCTCTAAAGCTTATGAATATTCATAACATTTTTCATAAACAATAAACATAACAAAACAATAACCTTAACAATGCAACTTTGACATGTTTTTCGAAAGTTGTGTGTGTATGTGAATGCGTGTGTGTGTGTGTGTAATTATATGTGTGTGTGTGTGTGTGTGTGTGTGTGTGTGTGTGTGTGTGTGTGTGTAATTATGTGTGTGTGTGTGTGTGTGTGTGTGTGTGTGTGTGTGTGTGTGTGTGTGTGTGTGTGTGTGTGTGTGTGTGTGTGTGTGTGTATTCTCACCTGTCCTGTCTGATCATCTCTGACGAGGCTGTCATTGTGGCACTGACAGCAGAATTGAGCCCCTGCAGGGCCACAGCCCTCCCACCTCTAATCTGTGTGTGTGTGTGTGTTAGTGTGTGTGTGAGTGTGTGTGTGTGTGTGTGTGTTTGTGCTCTCTACAGGCCTGACAATGAAGGCCCATTTACACATGAATCAGAACTCCCAGTGCTAAGGGTACCCCACGCTGCTCTCTCTCTCTCTCTCTCTCCTCGTCTTTCTCTCACTCTTTCCCCTTCTCTCTCTATCTCTCTCCAAAGAGTGGCTCTGATACCTCTTTATGGACAATGCTACCAGCACCAGAGATAAAACAGTGCTATATGAGAGAAAAAAAAAAAAATAACAAAATGAAATAATAAAAGACGAATAAGTGACATGCAAAGATCCAGGTCCAGAATGTATTGACACCAGTCAGCTCTGAGGCTGAGAGAAACAGTATGGCTTTGGCCTGGATGGATCTTCTGCTGATGAAGCCCAGCGGACACCTTGTGGCCATCTTGAAAGACGTTCCTTACGGAGAGGACTAAAGGGCCTGCTTTGTGCTGGGAGTCCCTCCGCCGGCCCCCAAACCACCCCCCCCTCCACCAAACCAGCCCCTGTCATGTGTCAGAGGAGGGGGCGTGGGGACCACCTATGCCGAGGGGGAGGTGGGGGGGGGGGGGGCGGCGGCACACAAAGAGTGGGACGGCTGGCCCCCCGCTGGGACGCAGCACCACACACCGCCCACCCCGCGCCCGGTGGCCCAGTCTGACGGAGGGCCCCGTGCCATGGCCTGCACCCGTACTGAGCTGCTGGGTAATCCAGCGCAGAAAACTCTCCTACTCGAAATAAAACACACACACACACACTGCTGTGTATCTGCTAGCTAATCCGGCAGATAAACTCTCCTACTGGAAAATAAAACAGACACACACACACACACACACACACACACACACACACACACACACACTGCTGTGTATCTGCTAGCTAATCCAGCACAGAAAACTCTCATACTGGAAAATAAAACACACACACATACACCACCACAGAGCTGCTTGCTAACCCAGCATGGAAAACCCTTCTGCTGTATAAACACACACGCACACACACACACACACACACACACACACACACACACACAACACACACACACACACACACACACACACACACACACACACAGCTGTGGATCTGCTGGGTAATCAAGAAAACACTGAACAAATAAAAATAACATCAAGAAAAATAAACAAAATAACACACACATTGGTGTAGCGGTGTTGGTGGCCCATCAATAAACATAACTGCTGTACCGGCCTGGCTAGGACTATTATTACAAACTGTGATATGACTAGCTCAGATTTGTCTGTACCACAGTCTGTTTTTTCCCTGCTTTGT
Source organism: Albula goreensis (assembly GCA_022829145.1). NCBI lineage: Eukaryota > Metazoa > Chordata > Actinopteri > Albuliformes > Albulidae > Albula > Albula goreensis. Next base: position 65,433,743 of record CM040741.1, read on the forward strand.
TATGTGTGTGTTAGTGTGTATGTGTGTGTGAGAGAGAGAGAGAGAGAGAGAGAGAAGATGGAGTAGGGGTTATGTAGTTGACACCTGCAATTAGCCACGATGATTTCCAAATCTGCCCCTGCTAACATTCTCATACAAGATAACGTGAAGGGCCACACTTGACAGAGACACGATCATGTGACCCGGCGGCAAGGCCAGCGGGGGTGGGACGGACCTCAGCTCTACGCACTACAGCTCCATCCTGAGAGGAGATATGGCCGAAGTGGACTGCGCAGACACCGGGCGGGGTGTCTCTGAAACAGATCACTCCAGGAGACAAAGTGTAATTAATGAGCCGGAGGAGCTGATAAGAGGCTCCCGGTTCTATCTGGGAATTCTGCTTAATGGGGTCACAGCCGCATGGGGAGAAGAGGAGGTGACCACAGGATGGGTGTAAGACAGAGGGAGAGAGAGAGAGAGATGGAGAGAGAAAGAGAGAGATCAGAGAGAGGTGCTGGAGGTAAGGGGAAGAAGAGATGACAGAGGTGAGGGAGTTCACTCTTGATATGGATTTTCCCATGGAAAGACTCACACTAACACAAACACCAATCACTCACACACACACACACACACACATACACAATCACTCACACACACACACACACACACACACATACACACAATCACTCACACTAACACAAACACATACACACCAATCACTCACACACACACACACACACACAATCACTCACACACACACACAATCATTCACACACACACAAACACACAAACACCAATCATTCACACACACACACACACACGCACACACACACATACATACACACACCAATCACTCACACACACACAAACACACACACACAATCACTCACACACATACACACACACAAACACACCAATCACTCACACACACACACACACACACACTCATACACACAATCACTCACACACACACACACACACACACACCAATCACTCGCACACACACACAAACACATACACACACACACACACACACCAATCACTCACACACACTGTTCACTGTGTGTTTAGTGTCTAGGTGTGTGCATGTTTATATGTGTCCATATGTGTATATGTGTGTGTGTGTGTGTGTGTGTGTAAATTTGTGTATGTGTTCATATGTGTGTCCATCCATGTTTGTGTGTATCCGTGTGTATTTGTGTATGCATGCATGAGTATGCCAGTCTGTGTGTGTGCCTGTGTATGTGGTCACATTGCGTGGGTATGGGGCAGGGGTTGTATCTGGGGTTATCACAGGGCTATGACCTGGGTTTGACCTGGGACAGCACCGCCAGCCAGACTGTGAGCCTGAGAGGCGTGCACACGCTCCTCCTCCGTCTCCTGCCTGCCCTTGGCCTGTCTGAGGGGAGCTGGGAAAGACACGGCGCGACAGAGCGAGGGAGAGAACGGGGCGCTCCTCTCTGACACAGCCCGATAACGCACTCACCGTCACCTCTTCTTCACTGCTATCACTTACTCAGGCAATGTTATGACATGTGTCACAAGGTGTGTGAGAACGAATGAGTGTGTGTGTGTGTGTGTGTGTGTGTGTGTGTGTGTGTGTGCATGTGTGTGTGTGTGTGTGTGTGTGTGCATGTGTGTGTGTGTGTGTGTGTGTGTGTGTGTGAGTGGTGTGTGTGTGTGTGTGTGAGTGTGTGTGTGATGCGTGTGTGTGTGTGTGTGTGTGTGTACACATAGAGCTGTATTTATCACAATCAGAAGAGCTATACCCTTTGTACAGAACAGTCTGCCACCTGCACACATAAAGCATGATGAATATTCCATCTTCTTCATAAATCCTGCCCCACCTCCCATCTCCGAGGCTTCGGGACACTGTGGCCAGCTCCTCAACAAGGCTGCCACTGTTTATGAAGTGCACAGACAGTAAATAATGCACACTGTCTTCTCCAAACACTGCGGCCTACAGCAGTTACACAATGCTTCTCTATTAGAAATATGATAGCACTTCATCTGTAAGTGAGTCTTCATATCATCCATATCGTCTCTAAATAATGGCCTAGCCCTTGTTACAAACATAAAACTTCAGCAGAATGACCAAATGTTAACACCCAGCTCAATCATATGAAGAACATATTCATTATGACATAACTTGTTATAGCCTACTATAATTAAATTATTTTTCCAAGCTGGTTATCATATTCATGTATGCATATGGCAATGGTTATGGTACATTATGTAGCAATTATTAAGGTGTTATTAATGCTACATTTTTCAATAGTTTAAGACCAACTTGAACCTGAAGTGTTACCAGAATAATCTATGATAAAAAGAACAAAGATTAGGTTTTCATCATGGAGTGGTTTTTAGAGGGTTTGTCAAAGAGGATCCCCTTTACAAATAATAGTAATTTTCAGCCCAGATGACCAAAGAGAATGTAGTGTTCTTTTCTGCTGAAAAACTACTTTATTTTGCAAAAAAAAGACAGCTGGCTCTTTCCTGAACTCATGGGAGGGCAGGGAAGGGTCGAAATAAAAGAAAAAGAAAGAAAGCAGCACACCTGAAACACATGGTTTTTTCCAGAGGAGTCTGAGGTGTTAGGGTTTGACTGACTGGGCTGCTCTGTAGCCCAGCTGTAAGCGCTTTTCACAAAGTGAGTCAAACAGGATGATTCTCAAGCACTATCCCTCCCTCCACTCCTCAGAACTGTCTTCCTTTTCTCCTTCCTACTCTCAGAGTCCCTCCATCTTGTTCTCCTTTTCCTCTCTTCAGTTTCTCTCAGTTTTTTCTTCTGTTTTAGGTTGTGGTGCAGTGATGGTTGAAATAAAGTTTCATGATCTGCTGAAGTGTAGCTGCACTCAGTTGTCAACCACTTGTTTGAACCAATCAGAAAATGCCTGTTCCCTCCACAACCGATGAGATCATTGGGCCAAATCATTTAGTCAGTGATACTATGTGGTAGCTCCTCCCATTTTTGGTTCAGTGAAATCTCACCTTTTGATCAAGAACAAAAAAAAAAAAAACTTTGTGGTAAAGTTGATGGATAGCAGCTGATAATTGCCTTCACCTTTAAAGAAATGTGTTGCATATAGGAAGCAGTATACTAACTGTGGGTGGGGGTGGGGAGGCCAAATTGTAAATGAAACTTCATTTTTTGTTTTGTTCTGATAAAAGGATGCAGGAAAAGCTCTGTAGTTGGTACTCAAGATGTCTTATAAAACTAGATCATATAAATAAAATTGGACCATAGCTACTTTTCTCGAAAAGTTTTCGAAAGGCTTAATGAGATGTCTGGTTCACGACTGGGCAGTTAAAATCCGGCCCAATGTTTGGACTGGCTCAGAGCACTGGAGGACTGTCCTGGCTGAGCTGGACACCCTTATCTGACAGCATCAGCCGGCAGCTCTCTCTGACCCCACAGTGACCCCTGAGCAGGTTACCGTTCACTACAATCCTATCAGCAAGCACTACAAGCAGCAGCTCAGATCTTTACAAGAGAGACAGGGTGGGGTGTGTGTGTGTGTGTGTGTGTGTGTGTGTGTGTGTGTGTGTGTGTGTGTGTGTGTGTGTGTGTGTGTGTGTGTGTGTGTTATTGTGTGTGCATATACGTGTGTGCATTTTAGTGATTTTTTTTGTGCGTGTGTGTGCACGTTTGTGTTTATGTTTGTGTGTGCATGCGTTTGTGTGAACCAGCTTTATCGACTTGTGGAGCACACGCTGTCTGGGGGACAGCAAAGAGAATGAAATGATCGATAAGCTCTCACTTGTCAGGAGAGCTGGTTAGAGGAGAGAGCAAACTTTAATCCTCACTGCATCTAAAATTCATCAAGTCATGTGTGGAGTTCCCAGTGCTCCTCTGCTCTCCCCCCATGTGTTTATACTGCCACATGCAGCGCAATCCTGTGTGTGTGTGTGTGTGTGTGAGTGTATTTGTGTGTGTGTATGTGTGTGTGCGTGAGTGTGTGTGTGTGTGTGTGTGTGTGTGTGTGTGTGTGTGTGTGTGTGTGTGTGTGTGTGTGTGTGTGTGTGTGTGTGTGTGTGTGTGTGTGTGAGTTTGTGTGTGTGTGTGAGTGTGTGTGTGTGTGTGTGTGTGTGTGTGTGAGTGGGGGGTAAAGTTATAATCCTTTAATTCCTCTCTCATCATGCCGCTCTATCAGCTGAGATAGACGGTCATGCTGAGCTGAATTATGGCACTCCAGTAAGTCTCACAATGCAATGCTAAAGCTAACTCCAGAACATTCTACACTGTGAGTATAACGCCATGAGTTGCAAAAAAGCAGAAAGGAGTGGGTGTATCTGTACCTGGTTATATGTATTTAGCTGTATGTATATTAGTATGTATGTAATGGTATTTCAGCACGGGATATGGAGGTTGGGCATTTTTTTACTTTATCTTCCTTTTGCTGATGGCTGGTTTAATTATAAGTGTGTTATGTGCATGTGTGTATACTTATATTAATTATGAAATAAAAAACTGAGACAGAAAGAGACAGAGAGGGACACAACTGTGCGATAAAGCCAGAAACAGCACGCTCGGTTGTTGTCGATCTCCCACCATTCCATTCACGGCGCCTAATTGATGACTTGTAGTTCAAACGCGCCGTTATCTGCACTCAACTGTTAAGTGACACGATTCTGCTTTTATAGCAAGTGGCCTACGCCCCCACTTGCTTTTAACTAACTTTGAACTCCCCAGCTACACGCAAACTTCCACGCTCAAAGGAGAAAAAAAAAAGATATCTGCTTGCCTTTATGGCAGCCGTTGACATTTTTATTTATTGCCCGGCTCTTAGGAGCTAACTGCTTTAGCGGTAATGCTTTCTAGCGGCTACTTCACGCCGGGAGCAGATAGCCTCTCTTAATCGAACAGAATTAAGCACCACGGCCCCTGAAGACAGACAGCGCTCTGATCATGCTGGAATTTAATGAGTAATATGCCCACGCGTCTAAAACACAACCAAGAAGCACCTGCTTATGGTTATCTCTGGGGGAAGGCACTGAAATGCCATTTCATCGCTGTCGTAAAATAAAAGGACCTCGTGTCTCCATTCCTGCCATGGATAGTCCGCCTTTGTATCAGTCGTGCTCTGTGAATGGTAAGAGGATAGATTCAATCAGTCGCACTCGGTCTCTTTATAACGGCATACGTATGCTGGTACTTCCATATTTTTAAGGGCTTATATTATGCTCTCCTAGAATCAAAACAACACACTCCAAAGAATATGTTTATTTGTCTTCAGTAAACAATAAGACACTCAATGAAAGTAATGCTGCAATGTAAAGCCTGTTTTGATTAAATTGCATAACAGGCCAAGATTTATTCAAAGCGTCTTGTATCTAAAATATGGAAACCTAATGGAACAATGGCCAAGTGGAACATCTCATTTCCTGAATAGCTGTCTTTTTAGATATGACATTAGGAATGCATTCGCAATGATTCACTGCCTGTGATCTAACAGGGGTGTTGGGAATAGAGCACACTCTTATCCACTCTTACTGCACTTAGCCTCTTTAAGAACATATGCGAAACAATACAAAGCAGACATTTACATAGCAATATAATTTTCATTGAGTATGTATTATTTTATTGAAGACAAGCAAATATGCTCTTTTCATTTCAAAATACTGTTTGCTTTAAGTCTGTTTTGCAGACTACCTTAAGAAGGTTATGTGCATTTGTTTGAATCTATCACATGATATAAAGTTACACAATACACCTTACTTAACACTTGCAACACTACAGCACCCTGTGAGGGAACCGAGCCAGCAGCCGCTGCATTCCAAGCCAAGGTTTCTACCGTTTGCACTACAGTACAAACACGGTGTTCATGGGAACTGTACGTTTTCACAGCAGTCAGAGCAGACACTATTAAAACTATATTGGCTGATTTAACAAATGTGGGTAGCACCACGATATGAGGTTACTTTACAAGGAGTGTAAAAGCACTGCAGGGCTTAATGGAGTTGCACTTTTAAAGCGCCAGTAGTTTGGGAGCATGCAGAAGGTATTTCCACACAGGGAATCTGCAGGTGTTTGTTCCAGCCCTGCGCTAAAATGGCAAATTCAGGCCAGTTATCAACTGATCAAGATCTTCAGTCATGCCCTTGACTGGTTGATTTTGGTGATATGCTAGTGGGCCAGAATGAAAGCCTGCATCTACCTTAGCCTCTGTCAGGTGAGACTGAATACCTGTCTCAGGTGTAGGGGGAATGGCCATGGCCTCTTGGGAAAGGTCAATGACATGGTCCTCACCTCCGGTCCTGGAGGGCCATAGGGTATACTGGTTTATGTCATTACTCACCACTTAAAGTCCAATTAAGGCTGTTTTATTCAGTTAAGTGACAATCATCACCTCTATTAATTAGTGACCAGCTGGAGGTCAGAGTCCTGGCCACTTAGGTGTGGCCAGACCAGATCAGCCAATCAGACGAATTGGGAATCCAATTTTACATTGTGTACTTAGTACATCAGGGGTGAAATAGATTAGGGGATTTTTTTCCTTGTCTTTGAATGTTCTAAAGTAGAACACTGGGATGGGGTAAAGTTTGGGTGAGCTGGTGTGTAAGGAGGTTTTTGTTCCTCCAAATAACCTTGGCCTGATTATCTTCTTACAGTGCTGGTTTACTCACACATGTGCTGCATGTAGCAGTAGGATACATTGGGATGCTCTGATGGAGGCTATATGGTCATAAAATAAAAAAAATGTGACATGTCTTTGTGTTCTTTACTATAGTTTTGTGTGTTTACATCTCCCTAGTTATGTTTTTCTCAAATGCACATTACATTTAGACTTGTTGTGACTTTCAAAAGTACATCCAGGAGGTTTATACAACAAAACATACATACCCAGCCGACTCTGCTATGTGTGAACAGCATGGAGTCAAGAAATTACTTAAAAGCAGGAACTGGTATGCAGTCCAGATACAGATTCAGGTCTTCTTGCCTAGAGTCCTGCTTTAACAGAACGACTGTGCTTGCTTGCAGTCTCTGAATCCATGGATCCAGAAGCTCTCTGCCGTGTACCAGGCATCGCGTGGCCCAAATTCACATGTTGGTGCGAACGAGTTAACAAGCTACTGGTAAATTTTCATTAGTCTAATATCATAGCTCAATTACAGGGGGGCTTTTAAAAAGCCATTAAAACACAATTGGTTGAAAAAGGGTACTTTAGCCGATGATTTGAATTTATCTCCCTGGTGATATTCAGGGGCCATTTTGTGGAGGGTTCATGAAATGACTGTAATGGGGGCCCGAGGGGATCAGGCAAGTGAAGTGGTCCGTTTCTTCGTCGTTGCGCGGGTACAGTTTGAGTCGCCTGGTTTCTATCTGACTCATAAGCTGGTCAGTGAGAGGGGAGGGCACAATCCTTCCTATGAAAATTCAACAGCTGACACTTTACTAAACAGTTTTTGCAAAATTCAAATTTTAAGGCAAATGAATGTTCTGTTTCTAACGGCGAAATGATTCACAATATTTAATGATAATACATTGCTATGTCAAATCACAATACACATAGAATCACAATACTAATGTTTTGTGGCTTGTTTATTAAGGTAATATTTTGTAAAATACCTGGAAATTGCATCCCTTCCTGACATCGGTTATAACAACTTGTTATTACAGTTGCTATAAGGGAATGAACCGACTAAGTGGATCAGATCAAATCATGGTAACTGTTTTCTAGGTCTGAATCCAGAATAACATGGTTGATAAACAACACAGTATACACACAACAGTCGCCTTAAAATGGTGCATTCCAACCAAACCAACTGATTTAATCTGAAGAAATACCCATGAGATGAAAGCAAAGAGAGGTGACATAAGACCTAGTTGGAAAGGTAATACTTTTTTCCCATAGCTTTATGAACATGTTAGCTACATCTTATCTATAATTTATTCAGGAATGTATACATTTATGTAGGAAATGAGCCAGAGAATGTACTTTTATGACCCAAATGCTTTCACTGACATGTCACAAATCATGACATCATCACATTGTGCAACAGCATTTTCAAACTTCGGCATTTCATGCACAGCTGAAAAATGTCCAGATGAGTCAATAGGGCCTTTGACATCAAGCAACAGCAAACATTTTATTTCATAAAGTTATCTAACAGTGAGAAATATGCAGCTTTTGCGTTGTTGAGTACACTCATGGATAAACCGAACCCTCCCCTCAATGATAAATCAGGCTGAGCAGGCCCAAGAGTATGGCCTCTTCTTCGGAAAGTGTGTGTGTTTTTTTAAAAAAATCTGCAAAGAAGGTGCAGAGAGGTGGGCGTGAACCTGTCATTTCCTGGACCCGCTCTCGGCCCACGTATATCTCCGTGGCGTGTTTGCCAACACAGATGCCGGGAGGCATGAGAGAACAGAGCCGCTGTGGTTCACTGGGGGGGATCGGCCGATCGAATCACCGGCAGGTTCTCACCATGACTCAGCTGGTGCCGCGGTCAGCAAACGCCCTCGGCCGATCAGCAGGTAGGCCGGACAAAGTGACACCCCCCTGCAGGCCGACTCTTACGCCCACACTGGAGCATATGAGGAACACTGAGATCCCGGAAGTGTCACTCATTGCTGAAAAACCTTTAGCTATTGCGGCAGTCTGTGCTTTATGAGTCACCAGCAGTCTCTGCCCTAGTTGTGCTCTTATTCAAGTGTAAAGAGTTCTTCGCTCCTTGTTAAAATGATTTTGGTTTGCCAGTGGCAACCATTACTCCAAGATTACTTGCTCTGGATCTGGGAGATGAACTGGCAACTCCTTCTGATGGTGTTGTAAGGTTTTTACAATGTTTTTGTAAAAAAAAAAACATTTTGGTTGAGATGAAGCGAATTGAACAACAATTTAGCAAATATTTTTACAGTGCTACTTTTATTTATCATGTCATAGGCCAGAACTTCTCAGCTAGTTGAGACATCCAGACAGAACTTTTATAAACAGAACATAGAAAAAAAATTCCAGCAAAAGAAGACAAAGGATTCAACCTATAAGTGACAATTATTTTCTAAGGAAGAATCTAAGGAAGAGTCTCACTGGAGTGACTCCCTCAGTTCCTGTCCCTGCCAAACCGCAGCGCCCCCCTATGGCGCTCCGTCACCGCCCCGTTCCCGCGGCTGCGGCTGCACCCTCGCCTTGAACCCGCGGCGCTCTGGCATCTGCACAGAGTCATCATTCTCCGGCTAATCCCTTTAAAGGCATGGTTTCGCCGCAACGCCGGGGTCAGCCAAAGTGGCTGGGCATTAAAGCCACCTTCTGCCTTGTTCCCGACACCCCCATTACCCCCCCTCCACCCGCCTTCCCCATGGGAAATGGGAGTTTGTGGGGGGGGGCACAGACTGTGAGCTTCAAAGCTTAGGTCATCAAAGCTTACTGTCCTGCCCTGCTGTACAAAGACAGCCCTCTGATAACCCCCCACCCCCCAACATGGGGAGCAGTCCCATCCCAGCATGTACATCTGAGAGCGGGCCGAGAAAATGGAGGACAGAGACAATGAACCGGACGAGCATATACCTCTCAGGAGACGAGACTGGTTCAACAAACGACAGGCTGTAATTGGGACAGCTTGATTAAACCAGCGTGACCAACCCAATGGGGTCATAGTTAATGTTTGTCTGATATGGGTCCAAAGAAGAGAAATGGGTCAACCTGGAGTTATCTGTATTATATTATATTATATTATATTATATTATATTATATTATATTATATTATATGATATGATATGATATGATATGATATTAATAACAATACTTTAGACATCCTAATGATAGGAAATGATAAGAAACTGATAAGAAACAAGGGCTCCAACAGAGCTCCTACAAAGACCTTTGCTACTGCCTGTGAAAAATGGCCACCTGCCGATGTTTTTCATCATACTTGCCATTCCTTTCAGGATCTATTTTTCTGTGAGGCCACACAGAATAGGTATAGGTATTTGTATTTTTTTCCAACTCAAAAAAAGTTGAACTAAGTTTAAATTGAGAAAAAAAAACTGTGTAACTGATGGGAATCACTGGCAACAATTTACAACATGAAAGTCTTATATTTGATCCAAGAGGAGACGTATATACTGTATATTTGGCAGACGACATGTTTTCAGCCTCAACATCATAAAACGCAACTGAATTTATGCAAAACAGGGATAAAAGAAAATATTTTTTGCCAGGTTTATAAACATTTGGGAATTCTAATTCCACTTTGCTGACAAAACTATCTTTGCGGGGACAGTTGGCATCTAAATCGTCCCTCATGCGCGTGTGTCATTTGAATCAATGGGGAAAAAGCCAAGCCGAAAAACAAAGGGTGTCACTTAATTGAGAACGACCGCTGCCAGCACTGGGCGACAGTTCGCTGGTGGCTTCAGACGTTCTGTTCAGGTCCTGTGTCTATCTGCCAGGCGACGGGAGATTGCGCTAAGCTCCCAGTGGCAGCATTCGAAAGACAGAGAGAGCAAGAGAGAGAGAGAGAGAGAGAGAAAAAAACAGGATCAGAGGAGATAAAAAGAGACACACTGAGGGGACAGATTTTATAATGGATAGTTTGCTGATTGATTTGAAATTGCTTAACGAGCCCTGGGAGGGGCTCGGAGCGGGAGCGCGGAGCGTTGGATTTGTCGTCGGCTTCTCTCAGTCAGATGGTCTTTGTCTAAGCGCGTGGATTCTCTTGCCAGCGTCAAGAGATTTGCTATGATCCTACAGCCGCGTGCTTATCCCAGCCAGAGTCCTCTAACTGGGGGCTTCCCAGCCATTGATTTGCAAATATGATCTCGACAAGTGCTGGGGCTTACTGCTAGAACCCAGAAGTTCAAAACCCAACAGTTTTATTTATACAATCGTTCTGAGACAAAAAAAAAAAAAAAAAAACAGGCACAGTGTCAAAAAGCACTGAACAACAAAGAAAGAGAAATTATGCATGTTAGGCAAGTCTGACATTTGGATGTCAGAGAAGCCTTGTTCTTCTCGCCTGGGAAAGGAGCAGTCAATTTGAGTAAAGATACATTTGAATTTAGCTGACACTCTTATTCAAGGCAACTTAGTGTTTACAGCTTTCCTTTTAATGATAAAGCCCTGTTATGCAACTGGATATTTAGAGACGCAGCGCAGGTTAAGTACTTTGTTTAAAGGAGCTATGGTTATCTGTCTTTGTCAGGAAAATCACAACAGGTGAGTTACGACCAGAGTAGCACATACATGAAGGAAAATAATAGCCTGTCAAGTAATGCCACATCCAAGTGCTGTATTGGGGGTTTGCTTCTCCACTGTATGCAAACATGTAAGTACATGTTACTGAAAGCAATGGATCCATTTTAGGATATATACCCACTGGCATGAAGAAGTTCAGCCAAACGTATGCTCTTGAATATATTGCAGATGTGATATAGCTATCCTGTTTGTCATCTGAGGAAATGGGGGGAAGTTACTTCTATAACTAGTTCCATGAACTCCTACATCATCTCTCTCTGAATCCATTTAATCAGGATGTAAATTATTTTTTTCACATGATTAGATTTCAAAATATCAGTATAAGTACTAGGGATTAAATTCATTCTTTGAATGAGTGCCTTATGATGTTTAAGTGTTAAGATTAGAGGTTAGACTGAGCCTAACTGCCGCCATGTATCTTCAGTTCAGTCCTTGGAATTCTGAAGGAAAACAAGCATGAAATCAAATTATTCCAAACTGTAAAAGGGAAAATATTTTTTTTTTTTTTTTTTTTTAAGCGAGCACTAATGTGACTTCATTCCACAGCTGAACGAGCTGGCACCTGCTGCAGGAGAGCGAGCCAATTACGCCGCACTGTCTCTAATTTTCTGATTCAATTAGCATGCGTCAGAGCGTTCCAGTCGGATTGCAAACTACTTCCCGGTTAGTGCTCTGATTAATCATTGCCCATCTGCAATCCCTCAGAAAAAAAGAGAGAGAGAAGTTGGTGGAACAAATCTGTGTGTTTTTTAAGACTGCTGGAAGCTGGGCAGATCCAGCTTGCTGAGCTCTGAGAGGCTGTCATCCTGTCTGGCTTTCTCAGGCACTCTTCCACGGGTTCTTGAGCTGTTAAAGCCGCAAACTAGCCTGATTGCTGAGCTTCCTCATTCCTCATCTGGACTGTGCCAAAACTCGGGGGGGGGATACTCCAACCTGGAAACTGACGAGAGTGGAGGAGGACACAAGGGGAGAGGTTGCGGATTCACTCCAATGTGATATTGCTCAACTTCCGGGATGTGTATTTGAGGTGAACTGGTGGCCAGACACTACCTCTGATAAATGTCAGGGGTGGGTGTGTGAAATGGCCTAAACCAATCAAATCCACCCTCATAAACTGGCAAGCACCAATCAGTCTGCAGGAAGCCAGTTCACTGACTTCAACTACTGAAGACAGTGCAGAATACTCAACCAATCCTATGTCATATTTATTTATTTCTGAAATGTTATAATTTATTTTATGGTAATCATGCGGACTGAGGTCAATAATCAATACATTTCAAAAAAGAGTTGAGTATCTGCATTAATATGAAACTTGGGCATTTCAGTGACTTTCACTCCTCACATTACTACACATTATCTGTTTATACAGCTGGATGTGTACTGAAGCAATTCAGGTCACTCAAGGGTACTGCAGCAATGCCTTACCAGAGAACTGAACTTACAACCTCTGGGTCACCAGCCCAAGTCCCTAATCATTTCACTGCACCGTCTCTGGCCTAGATGCTGATATTAGCCTGACCAGGTCACCGTGCCCGTTTACCAACCCATCACACGGGCCTTGTCGGTCGCCCTCCTAATAATAAATCTGGAACGAAACAACGCAGTAAACACAGAGAATATTGTATTACGCGCACTCGCCATATCTAATAATGATGTATAACTCTCCGGCGGCAAAGAATGTAATTCCGATATGTCAGCCCTTCGATTCAGCCGCAATTTGCATGGTTATAATAGCTTATTGACTGGCTCAAGGTTGAAGGAGACCACAGGGGCGGCCTGTAATGACTCCCCAGCACAAGCTTATTTCCAGCACCCCAGGTTCAGTCACCCCAAGCTGTTTCATCAATAACCAATCTTTATGCCTCTATCTCCTTTTCAAACCGCAAGCCAATAATGTCAAGACATTTTTTCTCTCTCTCTCTCTCTCTTTTTGCTCAATTATTCCAGCATCATACAAACACTTCCCATGGAAATCAATGCAGGTGAGATCCATTAGCTGGTCTGCAAACACACATATATTACAAATATTGATCTAGGCCTCTGCTGATTGGTTCTCATGTTTACAGCTCCAATGACAGGTAGTTTTTTTTTTCTTTTTAAATTAAAACGAATGAATCTGTTGTGATTTTTTCAAAACTAATTTTACTAAGGCTCTATTTAAAATATTTCAGCATTTCACAGCACATACAAGAACACAAACAAAACACTTTCATAAAAGACTGAATATAATTTAATATGAGCACTGTGAACTAAAATTGACATGAATTTACAATATTAGGATATGACAGGTCCTTTGTTTACCTGTGAATAGGTGCTCTTACATATTTATACTACAGTAGGCTATTGTATAGATATGATTCAGAGTTAAAATGTTTTATCATTTGAGTATTTACATATTTTGCATGGTTCACTATGCTATATGCTATATCACATCTGGTCTTTGAACAGAGGTATTTTGCCCGTTATTTTCCATTTTATTTATATTCTAAAGAAACACCTCTTTGTCCCAGATGGACACACAACACAGCGCATAGTAGACAGCACATAGTGCCCAGCGCTAAAAGGTGAGTGCTCTGGTACAGCATCGGCCTTTGAAAAGGATCTTGTCTTGACTTCAGGAGAACCGAGGGACTGAAAAATAAGCCGGTGAGATTTCTTACAAGTTGAAAGCAACAGGACTGAGTGTATCAAAACTTACATAAAGTCTCTCTGCCATTTTGCTTGTTTTAGGGAGTTGGAGGAGGGAGGGTCGATGTGGTGCTTTCTGACAGGACATATAAGTCCCCCAACTGCCAAAATCAGACCCTTTGTCTTCTTAGCGTGGCGGCATTGGACAGAATTCACTAAATATGTATCATTAACCTTTACTTACAGTTGAATAAGACCGCTATGCTTTTTCTCTACAAGAGCCATTTGGTGGGTTGATTTTCATGATGACTGTTCACAGCAAAGTTTGTCAGTGAAGATAAAAATGAACACTTGGCAGTTAATTGTGAGCCAAACTTAAGGACAAATCTGTTTTAAATCTTGGCCGCTCTCACTGTAGCTGTGTGCCGTGTGTTTCAAGGAATCCAAACTTTCAGAGACACTGACCCAAATTATGTTGTTCTCTTGGCAGTTGTTGTTATCTGCAACTTGGTCCCAGATGAAGCAGACTTCAGACCAGTCAGTCCTTCTTCAGCACCCCACTGTAATGTTTTGGCAGTGGCCTGTACACTCTTAATAAGATGGTCTGTGGTAGCTCGTCTCTACCCTGGTTCTGGATGCCCCTGTGCATTCTCCCTTTCACTTTAATCGACCTCATGATTAATTAAGGTTGTTCAAAACATTTTCTTGAGCCTCGTGCAGAAACAGATTTTAACACATGAGAGGTTTGGTTCATCTCTACGATTTGTTTTTGTCTTTGAACATTTTCCAGAGAACTTTTCTTTGAACTTTGACTTACCACTAGAGCAATTCATGCTACCAGCATGCAAAACTGACCTTTGACGCCTTTAAGTAAGAGTGTGCATTGATAGTCTGCCCTGTACAGACAAACACTGCAATGGAGAGTGTCAGGAACGGCTTATGCAGAGCTGAAACAAGAGGGCCGAACAGATTTTGCACCATGGCTAATGTCATACACTCAAAGACAAGGCCAATGCACACTACATGAAGCACAGCGGCATCAAAACGTTGATTATGTCAGCTGTGCGTATCAACCCAGGCTTGAACTCAAACTCTTCCAGATACAATGATATGCAATCAGCATGAAGCCCGTTGCAAGGTCAGGACATGAGGCAAACTTGTGCGGCCGTTCTTCTGAATTATATTCATCTCTGGGAAGTTGGAAAGCTTTATGTGACTAAAATTAGACACAAAGTACAATCACACTGTAATGTGCTGTGTGCGTCTTGGGTGACACCTCATGTTGTCATTGTTGGGTTGCAGGCATTTGGATATGCTCTTGGTGTCGGTGAGGATTAAAATGGGGGGGGGGCAGGACCCCCATAAAGCAAGAGAAGCCCCCGTTCCATAACATTTAATTAGTCCTCTTTATGTTACAGCAATTAGTAATCCAAACTTCCATTCAACAATCCTACCTGGAGGGACCTGAGGAGACTTTTGCCATTGTGTTGGTGCGGGCTATGGTCACCCTGGCCTTTATGACATAGCAAATAGGATTAGAGTCTAAGACAGTGAACTAAATGCTCTCAACACTCGTGTCAACCATGCTGACCTAAAACACACACCCCCTGGCCAAAAAAAAGTCACACACTCTAATATTTCGTTGGACCGCCTTTAGCTTTGATTACGGCATGCCTTTGTTCCTGGCCTTGTTTCGACAACCTTATGCCACGTCACAACATTTATTTCCACCCAGAGTTACATCAATTTTTGGCTGAGATCTTGTATTGATGACGGGAAGACAGCTTATGTTTTTACACGCAACTGTATCTATTAATACTGCTGGGCATTTTACTGAAGCAATTCAAGTGAGGTAGCTTCCTCAAATGTACAGCAACATAAGCATTATGCAACTTTCTGCTGCATACAGTTATTCAGTTATTCAATCAAGCAAATTCGCTTTACCCTGTTGCGATCTGAGTATACACCCCTCTGAAGTGCTGAGTTACCACAAAAACCAACAGACTGTGTCGCCTTATTTATCACGCCAAACCTTTATCTGGAGTTTATTTAGTATTGAAATTTATGGAAGAAATGAAATGTAAAAATACCGTTATGAAGTTCGTTGGGAAGTGGGCTTGTTTTGGTTTTGCCATCGGTCAGTTCAGGACAGAAGACATCAGGAACTGTGAAAGGGAGAACTGATCATGTGATTGATTCAGAGCAATTCAGTTTCCCTGACAGGGGACGTTGATTTCAAAGAAACAGACTATCAAACTTAACTGGTAGTAACATTGGCAAAGCTTCATGCAAAAACATGCCCCCGCTAATTCCAGGAACTGCCTTCCGTTTCTTTGGGAACATGACAAACTCCATACTCTGGTAATTCCTGTGGTGAAATTAATGTAATGAATTTAAGGATACGTGTCCAAAATTCCCTGTCAGGGAGGCTTTTTCAGGCCTAATTGATCTGACTGTCTGAGAGAGCAAGGACTGGAGTTCCATGCCGTCATGGCAACTACAATCCAGGTTGTTCCCGGGGGCCCCCTAGAGTGCCCCGCACCACACTCTCAGAGCAAACGGAGAGTCGCCGGGCTGGCATGTGACCAGTAGCTACACTTTAAAGCCAATGGGGTCAGCACAGATTTCAGAAAATCTCAGCAGACATGGCATCAGATTAAAGCAAAGAGGGACGGAGAGGCTGGCCTCCAACCTCAACCCGATAAGACCCTTGAAGTCTTCTGCTGACCTAGACTTGACTCTTTCATCTGGGACGTTAGCTACACTAATCATGTCCTGGTAGCCGCCTGGTGCCGGGACCTATTCCCTTTATGTGATTCCTTGATTCAATCCAACAGCTGGTGTCAACCTCAATTAGCACCTGCTAAGAGTTTCACAGTATACTTTATTTTAATGTATTTCTTTTTCATCCATGTGGTTCATCACAGCCTTTCTTCAATCTATAGAGTATCAACGTAATATTACAGGATAATTAGGCTGAGTTAATCTCCTTAACTCAGACCAGCGTTTCCGTTTGTGTTTGTGCATTTGAATGAACATATATATTTTCACATGGACGCGTGTGAGCATTGGGGCTAAAGGCAAAGGGATTAAGATGGCTTCGAGGAGCCGAAAATTTTGTTTGCAATTACTCCATCTCAGCGGGAGAGCTCAAAGCAGACACGACACGTCTTCGCAGCTGCATGGCGCGACCAGGTCCCCGCCATTCCCGCTAGGAGCCAGACACCCAGAGGTCAGGTGATCGCAGAGAGACCAAGTTCCAGGCAGAACCTGCTGATTAAACTCCAAAACCAAAACCACAAGCCTGAAGACTGAGGTCAAAGAGAGGACAAACCTGTCTGAATTCTTTGGCCAAGATTCAATCAACATTTGTCCTTAGCTTTGGCTCAAGCATACATTATTATTTTCTGTGCTATTGCTTGTTACAGACTTCATCTATGATCAAAATCACCTCAGACAGGGATCACAGTTAAGGACACTTGTTTTTGTCCATGCCGTGTTGTTGTGAAATATCCTTTTAAAAAGTGGAACACACGGAGAGGCTGCACTTAAGGATAGGTTAGCTCCCAGCCGAGCCATGAACCTCGATGTCCTCGGCCCCCACGTTGGCGGGAAAGAACAGCACTTGACTGGAAATGATAAAGCTGGACTTGCACAGGTATTGAGCTGTGCAGGCTTCGTAACCAGCTCGAGGGAACGCGCAGTGACAGAGAAAAACAGTGACGGCAAACACACAGTTCATTAAAGGGCCTTCCCCACTGCACCAGGCCTGGAGCGCTGCGCCGTGTGACAAGGCAAAGAGAGACAAATAGGTCAAACGAGTCAGATACTACAGGAAGCTCAATGACGGGTGTCTAAGTGAGCGGAAAAACAATGTTTCTGATCCGCTGCGTAAACAAACAATAAATACATGTCTGTGCTAACTAAATATGTGAAAATGAAAATTACTTTAACGCCTAAAAATATGCATGTTCATATACGTAATTATACTTATAAAACAGCATCTTGATGGATTAGCGTCCCATTTATTACATATAGCTACATATGAATGTGTATGATCTAAGGAAGTGACCTGCTCCTTTAGAGTGATTGAAATTCACTATGAAACAGACAGAATTGGCTTTTAAATATAGCATGCATACGGCACATCTCTGAGTAACTTTGGCTGAAGAGCTTTGCAGTGATTATCGTAACTGTCCGACATACATTACACCAAATTCCCTGTGGCTTGGGCCTTTAACCTTCATCCTGCTATCTAACCTTCAGTGTTGCTTAGCAACCCATTTCCATTTAAAAGTATTAATAATAAACTGTATGTGAGCGTGGCGTACCGTGTGGGTGCTGTAGCCGCAGAAAGAGCCACATGGATACCGTGATAACATCAATTAGGTGCGAAACACAAAGGCAGCATAAACTAATCTCAAGGCTATTTTCATTCAGGGGGCCTGGGCTACATTCTAAAACTACCCTTCTGTGAAATGGACAGGGAACAACACCAGAACTGCTTACTCATTACATCACATGGCCGTACACACAGCCAGGTCCACCTGGATTTCACAGAGCCCAAGACCAATGCTAGTCTGTGTGTAGTCTCTGTCATTTGTGTGTTAGAAACTGAGTTTTTTAGCAATTCCTTAGTAGTTAATTATTCAATTGCATGTTTTTTTTTAATTCATGTAAACTCAGAAAAAGAGAAACCTGGAGCAGGAGTGGCTAAACTTGGTCCTGGATGACCAGTGGCCATGCAGGCTCTCATTTCTACCAACTCTCCAGACTCATTTAGCTCAGTTAGCTGCACACAGCAGTGCTAAATCACACATTGTAAAGCGTTTCATACGTGGATGTGAGAACAGTCTTTGGCGCTCATTCAGGAAAGATGGAGAAATTAATCTGAGATGTCAGATTACATGAATGATTTGGCCTAATTATACAGTTAAGAGGAGAAACTGGCATGACGTCCAGAAACAGATACAGACCTCCTCTGTCACAGCTGGCCCAGACAAACCAGAGTCAAGCAAACAAATGAAAAAATATGATAAACCAATCAATAAAATTTTTAAAAAGTGAATGAGCAGACAGCACTATTCTTTTTTTGATTTTTTTGATTTTAGGAAAACCTTTTCGCCATTACCTTTCTACAGCTTTATTATAATGTTACCGCTCATACATGTGGTGACAACTTTGGAGCTGCAACAAGTGGATGTGAAGGGATTGGCGAAACCACACTGACTGATGGAAAGAGCAAGAGCATAAACAAATGCAGAGCCAAGTTGCTCTCGGCTTATACCCACACTAAGAGGAATATAATGTGCTCTTTGACCTTAGTGTAGTTCGCACAGAATTGTGGGATTGAGGGTAGCGATGATACTCTATTACAGTATTTAAACAAATCAGCGCGTACAGATACAAATTATAATGATTCTTCTGATTTTTATCAATATATACACTTAATGAGCATTTTATATCTAAAATTGAAAGGGAAGTAACAGGTCCAAAAATATACACAAGAACACTTAAGCATGCACAAGTACCTTTCGTAACATTTTAAAGTCAAATCCACCACTACAAACATGGTTTATTTTTAAACAAAGCAAATTCGCCTCAATGTGGATGCAATTAGAGCAAATTGCCAGCTGCTGTTTAGATCCTTGTAATAAGGTCTGGTATGTAATTAAAGTTTAGTTACACATTAACTTAGTTTTGTTAACAATTTATCACTGTTTATGCCCAACATTTTCTCTCATTTGGATGAATAATTAAGTCCAGCAATGATTAATCACTGAAATGAGGATACAGTGTAAGATTTCACAATGAGGTTTGTCTCCCTGGCACTTTAGGTTTGTTGTAAATAATCAGAGAGAGATTAAACCAGCATGTAGCCTGGATCAAATCGACAGCTGCTCAATAAAAGAAGATTTCAACCTGAAGGGTACACATAATTCTACGCGAGAATATTTTAACAATGAAAATGGTGACACTGAATTATTTTTCTCTGTTAGGAGCCCTTTCAGCGCTAATGAAGCACATGTGTGGGCCCAGACCTGCCATGTTAGAATCGTTTAAAGCCAGGCGATGAATCAGCCATTTTCCCCTACTCAAGCTTCTCTGCAGAGTACATAGTCTTTCTGTGAAATGGTATCGTGACCCAGTTGCTCTCTCAAATAAACTTGTGCCCGAAGACATTTGCCGGATTTGTACGGTCTCTGCTTTTGGCGGTTAGATTTCAAACTGGGGGGGCCGGCTTCTTTTCGTGATTTAGGGAGCCACCCGGCGGTCCCTGGCAGCTCAGAAAGGGGTGAACGGAGGGTTTGGGGGAGGGGGGGGGGGTAGGGAGTTTGGTTTTGGATGTGTGTTCCAGCTTATCTGCATATTTGGACGGTGTTCAGAGTGCTAGCAGCTGATAAAATTCGGCCGGTCTTTCAGCCAGCTGCTCCGTGCTGTAGCCGTGACCTCCCTGTAAAGGCCCCTTTTGAAATGTGGGAAGGGGGTGGCGGTGGGGGGGCCATGGAGGGGGCAGTGGGGGAGGGATCTCCCTTGGCATGAAGGGGCGCTGATCCAAGTGTTATCACATGGAAACCAGTAAAAAGAGACATCAACAGCGCCCTGAGGATGGAGCCTCACAGGCCGCTAAGAGGAGCAGAATGCCCCCCCCCCCAACCCCACCCCCCTCACCCCCACCACCCTGGCCCCAACCAACTTTACAAGTGCAGCACCACCATCATTATGCAAAGCCACACACAGACACCGACTTCACCATCTCTCTCTTTCTCTCTTTCTCTCTCTCTGGCCTTCTTTTTCTACCCCCCCCCCCCCGTCTCTCTTGCTTTTACCTTCCCTCTCAAATTTAAATTCAAATTCAAATCAGCATTATTGGCATGAGAAAACTGACAAGTGTTGGATTGCCAAGACACAAAAACAATAATGATAAAAGCATGACGAATAATAAGAAATAGTAATAATAACTAAAAAAAAAGACAACAACAGCAACAACAAAATAATATTTCTATTTCTCATCTTTTTCTTTCTTCCTCTCTCTTTTATCCCTATCCCATTTTCAAAAGCATATTTACATAGGAGGCAGCTGTGGAGAGGCGACCTGGCACAGGGGACAAGCATAATGAGATGAGGTGAACTGCAAGGGCAGGGAGGCCAGCGCCAGGCAGTCACATGACCTGACAGCCAAGAGAGTTCTCGCAGCCGTGAGTGGCCGAGGGGCACAGCCTCGGACGCCACCAGTCACACCCTGTCACTGGGACAAGGAATCAGAGACAGCTGTGGCGTGTACGCAGTGAGCAGCAGTGCACTATGGGTCACTGCGTGTGAGGGGGATTGGGACTGGGGGAAACGTCCAGGCTGTCTCACCCTTTCTGACCCCCCAGTAGTCTGCAGTGTGACTGGAGACTGATCGGAATGTTCCCTAAGACAAGGCCCTGCCCTCATTAATGAATCTCCTCTGTGGCTGTATTGCCATATCTTTGAGCTGTGATGTCACAATGGGACATATGAAAAGCTGCTTTCTGATAGGGCCAGAGACAGGGTGCTGCCCTTATTAATGATTTTCCACTGGACTGCTATCTATTACCATGACTTTGAGCTGTGATGTCACAATGGGACATGTGAAACATTGCTTCCTGATAGGTCCCAAGAGAGGGCCCTGTCATTCCACTGCTGTGATGTCACAATGCCGAGATAGAGAAATGAATTTTAATGTTGTAGGCCCCATATCTTTAATAGGAGTGTGGGGGACCTTCTTCCAGAAAGTTTTGTCAAAATAAAAGTGAATTTTTGTCAGATTTTTTGTCAAATGCCTAAGTAGCCTTGTTATATGTCCCCATAAAATAAAAGTAACAAGTTAGCATAACACAAATCTCTACTAAGAGTACTGTATTTAGGAGCTGCTGTTACCATGCAAAATGGCTAAATAAATGCACACGCAAAGCACAGACAACCACAAAAAATTATATCTGTTCAAAAAAAAAAAAAAAAAAAAATGTCTTTCTGAAAATATCAGTCCCAAGTCTCAAAAAAGGTACTGAGGGAGGTATTTTAAAATGTAAAACAGAAATCATTTCTTGATGGCATTGGTGGGGGAATCACTGAAAGATGAGCAGCAGTCAGCCGACAGGCAGATAACCCTCACTTCTCAGCTCAATTCTTCATGCTTTTAGCACTTTTACTAAATAAATACAATGCACTCAATTAAACACGTAAATTGAAGTAGTGGTTTCCATAAATGTCCTGGTTTTCTTGGACAGCCAAGCAGAAAAGTTACACACATCAAAGTATCAAACTTTCCAAAGTGTGTATCCGTTTGTTTGAGTGTTTGTGTGTGGTGTGAGCCAAACCTGTTTAAACCAGTACACTCTGTCTGTTAGCTCTGCCTTTGGTTCACTGTGACCTCCTAGAAAGATAACACGGTTGGATGAACTGGATGAACAACAAAGCAAGACGGGACACCCAGACAGGTTAAACTAGAAAGAGCAGAAAGTTATCACCCTTGAGGGTCAAGATTTTTTCAAATGGGCAAAAAGAATTTCGTTTCTCCAAAACAAAGACCTTCTCCCAAGAGTTTGTTACTATCGCAGGGGCCACTCCTCAGCTATAGCCAGAGCCAGGAAGCTGTTTACAATCCAAGCCCATTCCCCCTCTCACCGTAGCCCCATGGCTCCTCCTGTCTTCCCCTCATAACTACACCACCATACCCCCCCCCCCCCCCACTGGAGAACATCAGTTCTCCTGCCTCTTGACAGAGAGCAGAGGGGCAGAGGCTCACATTACCCACCCCCCCCCCCCATCACCTCCACGTCAGAACCCACAGCCTGATTTCTGCCCCCAAAGACACATGCCACACCCTGGGTCACATCACCCCTCTGCCTGGCTGCCAGGCACAAACCCCCAAATCCCATATGAGGGATCTCCCTCTCCTTCATCCTCATCTTCATCCTCAGCCACAAGCCCTGCATCAGTATCTCACCCCAGCTCTGACAGCACATGTGATTGGCTGGCGCATGCATGTGACTGCACACACAGCAACGACAGGCACTGTCACAGCTTCACTGAAACAGATCTGGCCTTTCCCATTACCTTTCCTTAACACACTTTTTGTGGTCTGTGCATCAATATTGCATATATTGTTAGTATTGCTCACCACATTTTGTACATGTATAAAATAGATATAGGAGTTATGAGTTATTATCATGGGAGTGTGCTTAGTTGAGTCTCTTATTTTAGTTCATTTATGTTGTTCCTTTTTTTTTTTTGCAAGAGTTGAAAATATGATTCTTCAAGTTTCACGTTAGTCATTTTTCAGAATCATTAGACTATTAAAATGTATTCATGATAGATAATAGATTTATGTGCCAGTTTTTGGTCTTAAGCCCATGTGTTACATTTTTCAGAATCCATTGGCAGTGTTGGGCATCTTGTTTCCAGTTATGGCAGGGGGGGAGTCTTTGACTGGTGCCTCAAGTGTGCCATTGTATGTCCTTAATTGATTCAGTATGGGAGAAGATGTCAGCTGTGCTCCAGCCAATCACTGAGAGAATTTCAAAGGGTCCGGTTTTCACCAATGAAGACGTGGGAGTGGCTTTGGAATTAAAATGCCCAAGCAGTCCTGCTGTTATGGGACAAAGGAACATAATATGTGTAAGGGCTGAGCAGCAGCAAAAACAACAACAACAATAATAATAATAATAATAATAATTATAATAATAGTAGTCATAGTGGTAGTAGTAATAAGGGTAAGAAAAACCAAGTTTCCCTGCATTAACAAAACAAGAGTCACTGAAGCGGTAGTCATGACACATTCCGCTGTGATCACAGTGCTTATGGCTTTGATTGTGGTATTCCAAAAACTCAAATAAGTTGTTTGGGAGTTTGTGTAAATTTTGCTGTGTGTCTGTGTGTGTGTGTGCGAGTGTGTATGTGCGTGTGTGCATGTGTGTATATGTGCATATGGACTCCAAAACACCAAAGCAATATCCATAAGCCTTTATCACCTGC